>VZTJ01005727.1:1964124-2083610 GCA_013397795.1 Orthonyx spaldingii
CCTTCCCTTCCCTTCCCTCTCTGCTGCTTGATTCCGATGCTGTTTAATTACAAAATGATGTAATTTCTGCAAGAGTGTAAACCCTCATATGTAAAGCTGTATCTTCACTCATGGACTCACTACTGTTTTTATTAATATCTTACAGCCCCTGCAAATTCCCTGAGAGCAGGCACAGCAGCAGTAGCTGTTTACACCCTGGTATCAGCTGGACTGGCTTGGTTTCCCCACAATTAACAGTAGCTAAGTCTTGATGAAAAGCAGATCATAGGAATGACAGTGGTAATGCAGAGACACATAATGTGGGTATTCAGAGATGCACACAGAACCACTGCACTAATCATCTTTTTTTAGCTTGTTCTATCCAAGTCATCTTCTACTGGCATTTCCCCCTAATTGCAGGGAGCATTCAGTGCCCAGGGTTTTACTGTCACTTTCCAAGCCAGTTCCTGCATATTTATGGCAAAAGGCCAGATCAAAAGAAGGATTGACTAGGTCCCTACAGTGATTCTTACACCTAAATCCAAGATCACAGTCCAAAAATACTCTTCTCAATAGTTGTCTAACTGTGAAGGTCACTAATTTGCTACCTACCTCTCTGCCTCCATCCTGCTGAGTGCTCTCATCAAAAGGCTACAGGGCCTTTTCTTCCTGGCTTCCCATTTCTTATTAATGCAATTTTCTGCAGGAAGACTTCTTCAGCAGAATGCATCCTTACAGAGGCAAAACTACACACCAGCCTGTAAGGCAGTGTCTAGGAACTTCATTTGGAGGTGTACTATGCAACGTGAATTGCCACAGGATAGAGAAAGGAGAACATGTATATGGGTTCTTGCTCTGCTGAAGAATTCTGGATCAGATCAGGATGGACATGCTGGTTCAGATTATGTCTCATTTGGGAAAACATGGGACTTTGGCCACATTTCTTAGAAGTCCCATTCGGTATCCAGCTGGGCCCCCTTTCTAACATGTCTGAGTCTCCTCAGATTTTCTATAAGGAGCCTATTTCCCCAATTCTGGATTTTGGGTTCCATTTTGAGAAGCTAATGTTTAAATGTTTGACCTTAAATACAGAATAAACTATCAGAAATGCTTTTGTTCTTACAGGTATGTGTTCACTGGAAGAGATTGTTACAGGCATGCAAGTGACAGGTCTGAATCAGTCCCTAGTCCCCTTGTCAAATTAAAAGGAGGCAGAGACAGCTTTGAGAAGCTCTGCCCAGCACTTCCAAAGGACCAGCAGCTTTTTACTCCTGCATGTTTCCGATTTTTCAACCTTTACAATGTGTCTTGTAAAGGAAGTGCTGGAGATAATGCTCACAGCAGAAAGAAGAGTGGCAGAAACCCTCCTCTGCTCCAAGGTACTGTGAGGTCTAAACAGCCTACTGACAGCCTAACAGTGAGGATTTCATAAATCACAGCAGCCTCTCAAACTGCTGTGACTCACACCCATGGGCCACAGAGCCCTAAGCTTCACCTACATGCACGAAACAGCAAAGGAAAACGCGAGGTCACTCTGTCCTTACTCTCCAAGCTACACTTACTGCAAGTTTCCTCCTGAGACTTACAGCAGAGAATCTGGCACATCACCATCACGTAATCATTTCAATTAACCTAGATTCACAGCTTCACTTCTGTCTTCCCAATGCATCCAAGAAACTGTGAAACTACCTTATTAGCAAAAGCAATGTTATTTAGCTAGGGAGAATTATGTAAGCAATTAAGAGCCAGGCAGAGACCAAGTCCTGCGTTATCAGGACACACCCAGGCATTATGCAGCCACTTCTGTTTCACGCCTCCTTTTCTTGATTCTCTGGTATTTGTGCTTAAGATACTGAATTTAACACAGCAACAGACAGTACCAACTACTAGTTCTGTATTTATCAGCTATATATGCTGTTTGAAAAAGTGGGAAGCAGCTACCCGTCACACCTTCAGAGACAAAAGGCATCCCTTCCCAAGCAGAACAGTAGATATAGGCCTTTACCTATAAAGCTTACCATATGAAGACATTGTCTTTAACATTTGCTTGATTACTTTGGTTTGCATTTAATTATACAGATGGCTGAGTGGTTTTGTAATTTTATAGCTGCCCTGTGCTGGTAATTGATGTGGTAGTGTCAATCTTACTGAGGGCTGGTTTGGAAATGCATGGGGTTTGAAAAGCTGCTTGTGTGTAAAGCCTCTAGTTACGATGCAACAGACGCTGTACTTTGAATTAAATGAAAGAATGTTAAACAATGTTGGGGGTTTTTTGTGGACTTTACATAACTATACTATTTGTCCCAAGACAACACTGGAATCAGTAAATCAACGATGAAGATTATATCTGACTTTGCAAGTCCTTCAAAAACATAACTCCTAGAGACACAAGTTGTGTACCTTTCTTCCCATCAGTTTTCATTAACCTAAGATGAAGAAAAAGTTTATTTTCAATCCATAAAAATAATTTATTAACCTTAGACTGATTGAAAGCATGTGAGAAAGGAAAATTAAAAAAAAAAACAGCCAACAAAACCAAACAAAACCCACAGTAAACTTGTATTCCTTTTCACCTCTCTTTTGTATTTATGAATCTAAAAGTAAAGAAACCCCTGTACTAATGACATAAATCGACATTATTTTCTGGAGGTAGACTGATAATCTTTAGTTATACCCTCCAAAATCTCAAGACCTCATTATCTAACAAATGACTTCTTGTCCTATTTCTATCACAACAACACTGATCCACGTCCATGCAGTGTCCTGGGCGAGTGACGATAGTTATGCACCTTTGCATGTAGCAGTCTGACATGGTTTAATTTTGACAGCTTTCAAAGACTGTATTTGCTTGGACTATTGACAGGTGTTTTGTCCTTCTTATTCTGTTGTCACAATTTGGTTCTCATTTGGGATACAGTTGATTCGTGTCACAAGACAGAGATAGTCCATGATATCACTGGCAACCCACTTAACTCTTCCATATATCTGTTCTCCCACATGCAAAACACAAAAATGGACTAGATCCGCATGAGATGCTAAACCTAAATTTTAGAGACCCCAGTTATTAGTAGAATCAACTCCCCTGTCAGTAGTACTCTTATGTTCTCCTTCAAATATCTGCGGAGTGGGATCCTAAAAAGAAGGCTGGCAAAAGCCTTACTTAGCCAGCAGCAACTGCTAAAAGCACAGTCCCTTCTCCTAAAACAGATGCACATATGAGTAGTTTGTCTCCTTTTTCTTCTTTTGCAATAGTAGTGAAAGCATGCCTGAGGTCCAAAGCCAAATCCCTCTTCTCCCTGAATAGGCTTGAGTCCTATGGAATATCCTAAAGGAACAACCTGAAGCTGATGGCTTTTAACCAATAAGCCCCATTTACCAACTTCATACAAATCTGTTCCCATAAATGTAGCCAGTTCTGAAAACAATCAAAAGCAAATTCCCTACTGCCTCGGGACACCTAAACCTTTTTGAACTGTAGATGTCTAAAGAGTTCAGCAGCATTCCAGGGAGTAGACAGAGAGATGAAGGATGCAACTATGGACTCATAGGCTTAAAGCTCCAGCAGGCATGCTGGAAGGCTTGGACTTTGCCTTGAAAAACATGGTACATAGCATTTGACAATTCACTTCATGGGATTTCAAAACCAGCATACACAGAGCGAGCAGGAACAGTTCTTCCTTACATGGTCATTGTAGGAATAGGTGATACCCTGAGAGATTTACACCACTGAAGGCAGACAAGGTAGAACTGTAAAAAGACCACAGAAGGTGGTGTTATTTTTCCTTTAAGGCATGTTAAAACAGTGTTTTTTGCAAACACTGAGAGAGGGATCTGACTTTCTGAGTACTTTTTTTGTCACTTAGTCACTTACAACCAGCAATAAATCGTCTGCTGATGATTCTGTTGAGGATTCGTGTTGTACAAAGGAATTCAGCTGACTGCCGTCCTGTAACAGAGTAAAACTTGTTTAGTCAGTAAACAGATATGTCCTGAAGGGTGGTAGAATAGATCTTTTGGGCAAGAATTTCAAGAAGGTACTGTTTCTACACAGTTGCTTTTGAAGTCACAATCACACTTTTTTTCTATGTAAAAAGGGCTGTTAGGCTTATTTAAGAATTTCTTTGTTACCTTTGTTTAGATAGCACCCTGAACAATGTCACTGAATCACATAAGCTAAAGATCAGTTTTTACAAAGCTTATAGATAAGAAAAACTGAAGAAAAGAGAAGAACTTTGCCTATAGCCAAGAGGAAACCAAGAGCTTAGATCATCACATCAGCTGGTGCCCAACTCCAAGCTCATGGAAATCACCCCCAAAATTGCTGTTCACAGTAACAGAACTTAGCACAAACTCTTTATTGATCACTGGAGACACACTCCTCACATTTGGTCTGTTGTCCAAACCTATTTGAAATCCCTTTAAAAACCTAAAATGTTTCTGTTTTGCCACTTATAAAAATAAGGCAATGAATAGGCTGTAAGTGAAGAAATCATGTTTATTTTAGGTAATTTAGAGCTTTGAACCGTTGTTTTCCTAGTCTGTGTAACTTCATGATCCAGCTGGTAGCCAGGTATAATCCTAGTAGTTACATTACCCAACTCATTGTCACATTTACTTCTTTTATCTCCTAGCAAAGTAAACTGCTCAAGGAAATGATGTGATTTTTTTTTGGTGGTATTGCAGTTAAGCAGATCCTAATCTGTTTTGAAGATGAAGTAGTCCTAAGATATAAATAACCAGTGCCTCTCTCAAACAGATTTCACCAATTCCTTCAGAAAACTCACCAACTCAATGTGGTTCACTGTAAAGTGTGAGTCATAATGCCCAATGTGACTTTTCAAAATGTTCGCATGTGTGTGTGTGTTTGTCAGGCTTGAGGCTTTTGACTCAGTTGTCTGTAAAAAGAGAATCCAGTTATGGGGTTTGGGTCAGTATTCAGAGCAGACTTTCCTCAGGTTGGGAGTTGTTCAGCAGCAGGGCCCTGACTCAGAATATGAGAGTGATCTCGTTCAAAGCCAGGCAAGTGACTCACCTATTTACTTTTCTGATGCTCTCTCATTTTCCTTTAAAGTTAAAATATTGGGTCACTTTTCTGACATCAGCTCACTGACATCCAGCTATCAGCTGAAAGTCAACACAGTAAAATGTTAACCTTTCTTCCCTGTGGTCCCTCCACCTCAGCAAGTGACACTTCCACTCTGTTGTTCTGCCCTGTAACGTCTGCCCAGCAGCCACATCTCAGGTGTGCTGGAACCATAGTTCGGCCACAACCTCACATGCCGTTCCTGGAGCATCCCTACCATCCAACTGCCCACCTCCATCCCCGTGGCCACAACTCAGGCATCAGTGACACCCTCCCTGATGAGGCCTCTCTTGCCTGGGTCTCATAAACAGCATCCTGTCCCCTCAAAGTGCCCACCGAGCACGGCGAGGTGGCTGTACCCACCTCCAGCACAGTGTGCAGGCTGATGTTCCTCAGGGTGCACGAGGGTGGCCTGCACCTTCCCCAGCACAGCTCCTCACTGCCAAGTTCTCCACTCTCCCTCTCATATATGTAGGATATACACATAGAAGAGGGATGGAGTATCTCTCCTATGAGCAAAGGCTGAGAGAATTTGGATTGTTCAGCCTGGAAGAGAGATGGCTTTGGGGTGACCTTATAATGGCCTTTTAATAGCTGAAGAGAATTTATACAAAAGATAGGGCTAGACTATTTATAAGAGCATGTAGTAACAATACAAGGGGGAATGGTTTCAAATTCAAGAAGTGTAGGCTTACATTAGATGTTGGGGGAAAAAATTCTTTACCATGAGGGTGGTGAGGCACTGGAATAGGTTGCCCAGAAAAGCTGTGGATGCTGCATCACTGACGTGGTATGGCCAGGTTGGATAGAGCTCCGAGCAATCTGGCCTAGTACAGGGTGTCACTGCCCATGGCAGAGGGGTTGGAACTAAGGGATCTTTAAGGTCCTTTCCAACCCAAACGATTCCGTGATTCTGTGATTCACGCCGCGAGCGCTGCTGCTCTATCTGAAACGCTTCTCGCCCACTTTCTCAAGTATTTTTGACTTTTTTTTCTGTGCTTTAGGCCGTGCGGGCAAGGTGAGGTCTCATGCGCCAAAACGCAGAGACAGCGCAGTCTCTGAGGAGCAGCTGCCCTGCCCAGGCCGGGCACAGCCCCGCCGAGCCCTCGGCCACAGCCGGGCTCGGAGCAGCGCCCAGCACTGCGCGCTGGCAGCGGGGCCTTGTGGGTAGGGGAGGCGGGAGCGCGGCGCGGGGAGCGGGGGGCGGAACCGAGAGAGCGACGAGGGAAAGCGAGGCCGGCGGGGACCGCGGCTCTCACCCCGGTAGCCGGCGAGCGCTGCAGAGGGAGCCGCGCTCCGAGCCCGACCCCGCGGCAGCCGCTCCCCGCCTACCCCCGCCCTCGGAGCGATGTCCCGGCGGAGCGGGCAGTGAGGCGGCGGCCGCCAAGGGACGCCCGCTCTGACTCGGGAGAGGCGGGGGCACGGCGGGAAGCGCTGGGTCCCTCCCTTCCAGCTGTCTCCCCTCCCTCTCCCAGGGCCCGGGCGGAGCAGCGGCCGTTTTCCCTCGCCCTTCATGCCCGGGCGGCGGCCACCGGCGGCGCTGCCCTCCGCTCCCGCCTCGCCGCCCCCGCCCTTCCCGGGCTCGCCGCCGCGCTAGGCCCGCCGGGCGGCCCCTGCAGTGCCCTCCGCGGGCCCGGCACCAGGCGGGCCGGAGGATGAGCCAGCAGCCGGCGGGGAAGATGTCGGCGGCTCCCCTGGCGGCCGAGGCGCTGGAGCCGGCGGCGGGGATGCTCGAGGGCCGCCAGAGGAAGCTGGAGTCCATGATCCGCGACCCGCGCTCCCCGGTCAACGTGGAGAGCTTGCTGGTGAGGGGCGGCCGCGCCCGGGGGAGCGCTCGGCGGGGGAACAAAGGGAGCGCTGCCCTCGCCTCAGGCGGGCGGGAGGGAACGGGAAGGAAGGAAAGGGCTCCCGCGTCCTGAAAGTGCTTTCCTGGGGGAGGACGAAGGATCCTCTCCACGCCCCCGGCCGGGGCAGCGGGGAGGTGGCGGGAGCGGCCCTCGCCCCCGGGGCTGTGCGGAGCGCGGGGACGGGCACGGCGCTGTGAGAGGAGAGCGAGCGCTCCCCGATTAGGCACATCTTATTTGGGGGAAAGTGAGAAACGTCCCTGGCAAGATCTGGTCCGGGGAGAGGAAAGCCTTGTTTTCCCTCCCAGCATCGTTCATACCGGTGGCTTTCGCGCCTCGTAATCACAGCGTGTCCGTGGCCAAAGTACCTGCCTTTGTGTGCCCTGCCCATCGCTCACCCCTGCCGAACGTCCTCTGGTGAAGCTGAGGTTGCTGTGTGATGTGGAAATAATTCAGGGGAAGGGGACACGCCTAAGGGAGAAATGTAACTGGGGGGTCCAGTAGGGTCACGTTTATTTTTCATTGGGGCAAATTGATTCGTCTGTGTCCTGTTTCAAATAGCATTTTTCCATGTGAGTGTATGAAATATAATTTACTTTGGTGAGAAATCTATGCCCTCGGGATTCTGTGTGAAAGGAGTTAGATTTCCCCGTTTAAAATATTTGAACTCCAGAAAGGCATCAAGAGACAGATTATTCTAATTTTTGTTATCACTGTTACCATTGTTAGTATTATAATTATTAGTATTTTAACTGAACTTTAAGGTCTTCAGATCTTATAATTCCAGTCTGCCCCAAGATTTCCAATGTGTCCCGGTTATGAGGAGGAGGAAAAGGGGGAATAAATCCCAGTCCTTCCAAGAGTTGCTCAAGGCACTTACACTGTGTCTTTTTTTGTGCTTTCAAATGACTCAGTTCTGTTCGGCCAAAAATACAGGAACTGACTGAACAGAATGTATGCCTGTGCTGTGTGGAGAATATAGGAATTTCCTATAACATCTGAAAAATGTTCTTCCCGAGGCTGTAGTGTTGTGTTGCTGCTCTCAGAGATGTTCAGAGGCATAATGACAGCCACAGTCAATGGAGGGGAGTGGGAAACCGTGCTGCATATCTGACTGGATTCAGATAAGTTTTTGCCTAGGCCAAAGCAAAGAGAGCTGCCTCTGGGCTTCACTCCCAGCATTTTCACTTTGGTATTTTGCTAGGAAAACTTTGACCTGTGGCCAAAAAAGAACAGTTAAAAATAGTACAGTCGTTCTGAAAAATGCATCAGGTTAATACTTAACCCCAGTACACTTTTTCACACTCTGCTTTTATACTCAACATCGTGATTCTTTTATTCTCTCCCCTCCCATGCCTTGGACATAGATTGAATACACTCAAATATGCTTGTATTTCTGAAGAGAAATTCTAGCTACAAAATTGAGACTGGGCTGCTTAGAACTTGATTTTTTTGTTTGTTTTGTGTGCTAACAATGTAGACTGCTTCATGTAATACATTGAGAAAGCAAACCATGGGAGGGTGTTAGCTGGATTGTAAATGCATTTTTTTTACAGTAAAGGTCATCACTGTTCTCTGCACTCTGTCTGTAAGTATTGTTTAAAAATTAGCAGCAAGTAAAATATAATGTAAATGAATCAAATTTCCTAGCTTGTGCACTCTGCATATCTGTGTATGAAATAATGAACTATTTATTATTCTTATTTAGGAAATTTGCAATGGATTTCCTGTAAAAGCTTTTTCTTTTGGCCTCTGGTATTGTTGCTTTATGCAATTTGACATTAATTTTGTATTGGTGTGCTGCTGCTAAGTAGTCTAAGTATGAAAACATCATATTCATATTGAAAAATTTACTGGTTTACTAAACAGCTCACTTTCAGTGTAAATTATCAAAAGTGGAAATATGTTTTCAGTTAAAAGTAGAAATACAACAACACAAACTAAGAGTCAGGGAAAGCATCTTAAAAAGACTAGCTGGAATGCCACTATTTCATCCTCCAAAAATAACATAACCAAAACTAAAAATGTGGAATGGAATTCAAAATGGAATTCATTTCCTTACAGTGTAAAAAGTCATAAACAGCTGCTATTCTGTATTTTGTGTGCATGCTTTGTTTTTGGGAAGCCGTAAAAAGTAAAAAAGTAGCTGTTAATCTATAACACATGGTGTAAATTTGAAAGACGTGAGAAGCTGAGGTA
This sequence comes from Orthonyx spaldingii, assembly GCA_013397795.1. Taxonomy (NCBI): domain Eukaryota; kingdom Metazoa; phylum Chordata; class Aves; order Passeriformes; family Orthonychidae; genus Orthonyx; species Orthonyx spaldingii. The sequence continues at coordinate 1,973,230 of VZTJ01005727.1, forward strand.
ATAAGCTGTCTTTCTCTACATAGCAATTCACTGTCATCAAGAGATGTTTTATTCAGTGGCTCTAAATGAAGAGACTTTCTTTGCCTACCTTCCTGACCACAGGATGGCTGACCACATCCATCTGTTTCTTCAGCAGGAGAATCTGTGAAGCCAAATACATTGATTAATTATGGTCCTCCCATCCCCCTTCGGGGCTCAAGAGAGACTATTAGATTTTCTAATGTGATTTTTGCTATCCTGTGTACCTTAACACTTATTATTAATGCCTGTGTTGAGCATAATTATTTGTGTTTGATTAAAGCATATTTTCGAAAAAGACATGATACATTCTCAATTCAGAGGCATTAAGAGATGGAGAATTCAGCATTTAGTTTGTTCTCACAGGCAGTTGTAAAATAAAAAATCCCAAAAAACAACCAGCCAACTAAAATGTGTGGCATGGTTATTACCACTCTTTTTCTGCTAAATTAAAAAAAAAATCATGGAGGACTTTCTACTCATTAGCATAGGTCAGATGTACAGCCAGCACTTGGTGGGGTTCTTCTGGTTTTGGTCTGATAGAGAGATGAAAAGAGGAATGCTAGAACTGTGTACTGGGTGCTGTGATAGGTTTCAGCAAAGACATCCACAAAGGGAAGTGGTTATTGCAGCCTGACTGAGGTGTCCGCTGGGTGCTCCTTCTCTCATTGTATCTTGTTGAGAGCCTGTTGTTAGGTTGCCTATGCTAAGATAAATAATTTTGTTGTTGTCACAGCTTTCTGTGGTATGGTCTTACTCTTTTTGGGCATGTAACAGTGCTTTAGTGGTTATGAAAACCTGTTTCCTGTATTACATTTAGATCATGCAGATTACTTTGTAAAGCTACCATCTTCTTATTATTTGCTTTTCTGGCAGTTGTGTCATCCACTAATTTAATGAAGTGACATTTTTATGTGTACTGCATGTACACATGGATGATAGCACTTACTGGCATTTGACCTTGGGTGATCCATAAGAAACCCTTCTATAAATACATTCCTACCAAATAGTTCCGAGTTGACAGCTAAATTTAAGGAGAGCTTAACGGTGCTCAAATACATTTGGGCATTTATGATTTTGCATATAAACTCTATCTGCTGTATGAACTGGGTTATTTTTGGTAGTATTTAATACACATTATCTAGGGGTGCATTGGCAAGTGTTACCTGCTCTAAAACTAGAGCAGATGGGTCACTATAGGCTGTGTAAAACTAATCCAGACCTCCACTTCTTGGCCATGTGTAATTGTATCACTTCAGCACATGCTGAACTCAACTTTTGAGCTGTATGGTGGTGACGAACAGCTCTGGTAAATGTGCCATCCTCCTCCCTGCAGTGCTGTGCCTGGGCTGGAGCTGCAGTTGTCCAGAGAAAGGCGCTGGTGTCTGCCCTGGGACTCACTTGTTCGGTATAAGCCTCGGGATTTTAGCATTAAGCTTGAAGTTTGACGTTACACTGGAGATATAAGATGTTGAGTATATTCTGCCTGCTCTGCTATGGTTTTGTCAGCCTTTGAAAGAAGGAGCTCTTAAAACTGTTAATTGGGCAATGCAGCAGTGAAATTGTGAACACAGTGCTGGGCTATCCTGGAATGCAGGCATGGTGGACTGAGAAATGGAGAGATGATTAGCAGGAGAGTGCTCAAGTGTCTCAGAATACACACGCCTTATAAGCTGACAAGCACAAACCAAAACTGAACTAATTTGCAATTTATTTCTTTGTTAAATAAAGCTGACAGGTAATCTGTGTATTTACACTAGTTTGAACGTGAATAGATGTTCATCTACGTGGATCGTTGCCATCCAGACCCTGGCATTTTACTCCTAATGAAAAGTGGGTTGCAGATACAGCTGTGACTCCCATGCTTTCAATAGGTGCATCTGTCCATAACGATCTCATCAATTGAGTAGATGCCAACATTGTACCAGGAGTGTTAATTGAGTAGATCACTAGGCTGAGCTCTGTCAATTCAGGGTCTCCAGGTCATCATGGCTGATACAATGTATCCCTCTGCAGTATTTTAGCCTTAGGAACTTTTGTAAGTATTTCATATTTAATATGAAAGTTGTTTCACTTTCCTGAATTTATTGCCACACATAATTTTGAATCAGCAAGAACAATCTGTTGTGTTAATTTGAGCCAGCAAGTACAGGGAGGAGATGTAAATGTAGCAGTTAGCAGGAGCTGATCTAAAATTCATTGCCCACTAAGTAATCGGGAGGCCAGATGATTCTCTGCTCTTGAAGAAATAATCTTTTCTTGTTATATTTCCTGTGGTGTTATTTCTCTCTTAGTTTCTAACTCTTTTATAAATGTTCTATTTTTGATCTGTAATTTTAGAGCATCTACTGCAGAGTGAAAAAAGGTGATCTTTAAGGAAGCAGAATTGTCTTTTGTTCATTATGTTCCTCTGATGGATTTATATATAGCAGTATAGTTAGCTGGGAAAAGATAGTTCTCTTTTTCTGACAGTTTTACCTGTTTTAATATTCTATCTTCTTCCACACTAGGATTAAAGTGTTTCACTTCTGATTTAAGAAAGCAAAAAGAACATTTTGCTCAGTTTCAGTCCTTTTACTGCCACATGAGATGCATGCGGATTTTGTTGTGTGTATATTCTCCATGGGAATATTCACTCCCAATATTTCATCTGTGTTGATCAGATTGCAGAATGTGTCATTAGTATCGTTTAATTGTTCAATCTTTGTAACAACATAAGAGAAACAAAAATACACCTACACTATCAAATTAGCAGAGTTTTCTTCTGCTTTTTATGTGCAGGAATAAAAATTCAGGAACTGTTCACTTTTCCAAATATTAGTAGTCTCAGTTTCAATTGGAATGTATGCAAATACTCATTAGAACCAGTTTTTTAAAGTACATTTTCAGTTCTAACTAATGGCAGAGCAATGCTAAAGCATTTGGCTCTTTGTCTAGTAATGCAATCCATAACAAAAGCTGCCTAATTTAAAAAAAAAAGAAAAGGGCTACCGAGGTAGCCAATCTCCACAGCTATCAGTTGATGATTTCTTGCCAGTGTTTGATCTACAAAATAGGACCGGAATTGTATCAGTGTCACAGAGGAGCTGATGGATTTTAAAGATGAAAGTGATTAAAATTTGGTAGTAGAGTTTTACATAATGAAAGGTATTAAAAAAATTATATCTGTGCATTTAACCAATAAACACGGGGGATTTTGGGGGGAAGAATGCTATACTGTGTCCACAGTTTCTTCTACACTGTTACACTGAAAAGCAGCGAAGGTTTCTGGTAACAAATTTCTTTAAAATACTTTTTTCTTGGTACATCCCATTGGTTAAGACCAAGAATACTATGTTTATATTGGCAGACTTGGCTGGTAATAAACTTATTTTAATGAGCTGTTCGCAATGTAAACACGAGGTTGAATGCGGTGCTCAGTTCCCCAGCCGTACCTGCTGCGTGAGAAGCTGCTGCAGCGGCGGTGCAAGGTCCGAAGAGCCCCGCGTTGGCATTGCCAGGAGAGCTCCGTGAGTGGCCTCAGTACCGGGGAGGCTTCGCGTGCGTCCCTCGTTGGGAACATCATATTCAGTACCTGCTCACAGAGCTGTGAGACTGAGCTTAAACCACTGATTGGGTCCCTAATGTGCACAGGGGTTGGAATGTTTGGAAGATTCTGATTCTGTGAGTTTTGTCCAGATTTCACTAGGTTGGGATAGTCTCAGTGTGTAACAGGTGCTTTATGTGGTATGGACTTCTCTTTGTGTTCATCTGCTACAGTTACAGCTAATGAAAGAGGAGGCTTTTTTTGTCTGTGAAGTATCCTGGAGTTTAGTTGTTGGATGGACACAGATTTCTTCATTGTCATGTGAAGCATGCCTCCTGTTCAGTCTCTGCTTCATTTGTTGTAGGGTATGGGAGGTGATAGACATGAGAAGAAAAACAATCTGGGTGCCACTTGCAGTCAGTTTTTGATTGTACTTGTCTTCCATTAATTTTATTTCATGCAGAATGACTTAACTAAATGAAATCTTTTGCAAAAAGTAACCAATCGCACACTTTGTGTTTTCTGTGTGCCCAGATGGAGACGAATGAGTTATGATGTCAGTGTGCAGCATTGGTACTTTAATTCTGTAGTCATTTCGTCATTCATTTTTGTTAGGATAGTGTTGTTCAGATGGTACAGGCAGAGAATAAAAGGAATGGTGTGCAGGAGGGTCTGAACCCATATCTACTGCTAGCACTATGGCTTCAGACAAATCTTTCTTCATTTCCAACTATATGAAATGGAGATGATGAGGCTTTATTTTTAACATGTACTGGAGAAAAATTTAATATTTAGAATGGATTTGTGTGATTAAAAAAGGTGATCACAGATAAGCTATGCCAAAGTGTTTAATTCTGAACCTTGAGGATTCAGATAACCAAGTGATTGCTTTATTACCTTTTGACTATTCTAAATCATGAGTATTGATTTTATTAGTCTGTATTTAAAGTACAGAATTACAGGCTCCTATATAAAGCAACATAAAGTTTGGGTGACTCATCCAAACACAAGAATATTCTTTTACTTTTCTTCAGGAGGAAATGAAGAGGAGGTCACATACAGGCATGAAAATAGGTTTGGACAACTATGAAAGAAGAAAAGTTAAGCTTTAGCAAATATTCTTACTTGTTTTTAATCTCAAAACACATAATGTTGGCTGTTACTGTTACCAAATAAATAACTAGAAGGAAAAATGCTGGAGTTCCACACTTTGTTCCAAATGCTATTTAAAGATTAACTAAAATCTTGATTACTGTTTCAAGGCTGTAACGCATCATTGTTCTTTGTCCATGGCACTGCTGTTACAGGTACATCCAAAGTCTGCAGCTTAATTGTTGATTAAATATCAAACATTGCTCTCTCAACAGCATAAATTTAGCCTAGTATGGAATATATAGAGAGAAGGATGTTTGGGCGTTATTGGAAATGACTTTTTATTGTATGAGCTCTGCATTTGGAAATCTGCTTGTGTTTGTTGCTGCTGTACAACTTGATTGACCCTCTTTATTTTTCTTTTGTTTGAAATGAAGAGTACTGCATTGCTGAATTCACTGTAGTGTGCATGTGCATACTTTCAAAGAGATGATGCTTTAAAAACAATAATAGCACAGGTTTTGGTTGAGGGGTATACAAACTTTTGGCTTGCCTATGGTATGAAAATGTTGTTTCATACAGAAAATAGTTTTAAACTGGTTTTCCTTGTGGTTTCTGAAACTGGTTTCTTCTAGTATCTGTTTTCAGTGCTGATTATGTTAAGTGCAAGATTAGGGAGACAAGCCTTGTCATTTGTTGCATGTTTAAGACAGATTTTTATTTGTATAAATGAGTTTTAGCACCATCTGCTATATAGGGAAGGCTATATAGGCTTCTAGAATGTGGAAGTCATTGGAAACAAGCTGCAGTAAATAGATAAAAGATCTTGTGGGGTTACTTAATATCGGTTCCACCCCTTCTTACACAATTTTATGCTTGACTTCTGAATTATGAGTTTTTTTGTTGAATTTTAAACTTTTGGGATAGAATAACCATGAAGTCTCTCAAATTAGGAATAGAATTATTCCTTCTAATAGTTCAGGAAAATGGAGAAGAGCAGGAAATAGTACCATGTTGAAAGCTGTTGGTTTAGTGAGTAATGAAAACCTTTCTAATGCCAGGGGTATGCATGCACAATCTGTTTCCTTTAGTGAACATCTTGGGACCTCCTCCTCCAGCAGTAAAAGCTGCCCCACTTAAGCATTAAGCCATAGTTTTTATTTCTTGGCCTGTTCAATTTAATGACCTCTTTAGGGTGTATAAACTCGGATTATAAAATACCCCCGCCCCCTTTTTTTATGTTCTTTTATACGAAAAGTGACTGAGAACAACTACTTGAATTACTCATCTGGCAAAGAGGTACTGACAGTTTATTATTGTATTGCAGCTGCTGCTATTAATTTAAACATTATTCTATGTTAAATTTTTTACTTTTTGAGCTCAAGATAGTAATTCTATTAAATTTAAGACTTGCATGCATGCTGGTATTACAATCACCTGAATTGAGCCATAGATCTGATAGGGAAAGATAAAAATAGCTGCATTTTCAAAAACAAAAATCGTATTACTAAATTGTTAAGTTTTGTAAAACCATTGTTTTTTAATCACTTTCAAATTAATTTTTCAGTATTAGTATAGTTATATGGAATGTGCTTCTTTTTAATTGCATTTTTAAGTTATTTTCCTTATTCCCCACTCATCATCTTCCCAGAACTGAAGGATTTGTCTTAACTCTGCAAATGTGGCATTATTGTCAGTGAGGGTGGGAAACAGCAGAACTCCCTTGTCAGAATGATGCTGGTAAAACCTGAATGTGACAGCAAATGAGGCAGCATGAACACTGTTTTGTATTCATGTAGTGTTCTGTGTCAGGAATATTTTAAGCTTGAATTACAAGATAAATAATAAATACACTAATATAACCTGCATCTCCTGCAAAAATACCGTGTTGGCAATTCCTTTTAATCATAGACATCCAGCTAATTCTCTGTTTTAGAAATGATTTCTGTTAGGATTATGAAGAAAACCTCTAAATATGGATACTGTGATGAAGAATGGTTCGTGTGTGTAGAAGCCTAAAACAGAAGCACCATGAGGTGTGAATCACTTCATCTATTTTAATGGTTGACTGCCTCTGAAGAAAGGCAATTTAAGTGTCAAAATAAACTATTTCAGTGCTCTCATTTTTTAGAAGAAATACCAGTATTTGTACCCACGTGTGCCTTGCAGTGTTTCTCAAGTGCTAGATGTCCCAAATGTCCCCTCTCTACCTGTGAAAACATCTTGGCAAATTTCAACAGATATAAATTGGAAAATGTAACTTGAAATTTAATTTTTGTAAGGTATGATGTTCATTATTAAAAAAGCTTCTGGATTTATTTTATGTGATTCCACTGCAGGACTTCACTGAATCAGAAAATCAGACACAGCATTGAGCCCAACTGTAGAATTTATTTTACCTTTTTTGCATAGGATGGAGTGTTTTACTTATGCTGTATTGCTGAAAGGATGTTCGATACCAAACAAAGATTGGGTAAAAGTACGTATGGTAATACAGTATTCATGGTTTGAAATCACACTATCTAAATTTATGAGGGAAGATGTGCAGTGTGTCTTACAGACAGATGAGAATTAATAAAATTGCAGTATGCTTGCAATCCAAATACTTTTTTATTAAATCAGAACCATGTAAATGTACACCAAAGTTATTTCTAGTTATCAATGTGTTACATCAAATGGTTGCTGAATGTCACAGGGGAGAGGAATGGCTGTTTTGCCTTTTTGGAGTGTGCGGGAAGCATGACTGAAGAAAAGTCTTAGACATTTTGTTCAAAGGTAGAACTTTTTAGTTCTATTTTGATTTCAAGTCTAATTTCTAGAGCATAACTATCTGAAGATGCTGCTATGTGATTTGACTCCTTTCTTGGCACACAGGAATTTTTCTGAGGTTTATACACAGACTAAATTTCTGAATTGTGGAATTTGTATTGGTTTTACTGCCATCATGCCTTGATTTTTTTTCTTGTATATGAAATCTTAGCACTGTTGGGTCAGTTGTCCTCTAAAATGGAAGTGGGGAAAAGCAAATGTGCTTGAAGCTGTAATATCATAGGGTCACTGATGCTGAAAGCACATATGGATCCTGACAGAAGCATATTATTTTTCTCTTATTTGTATTTGATTGCGTGTAAAAAAGGAATGAAAAAGTCATTGTGGTGGTAAAATATCACTGTAGTCTGTAAGTTTGTATCTAACAACAGTAGCCCAGACTGTGTCAGGGTTCTGCTCTGCAGCTGGTGTGGTACTGCCCTGTCCCTAGGGGAAAGTTCCTGGCCCAAGGTTGTCCAAAAGCATTGCTGTGGTTGCAGTGAGGGGAGTGGAGGCCTCACACAGAGGTTCAGGTGCTGCTGTTGTTTCACAAAACAATTCACAGAATACCCTTTCAACTCAGAATCTTCTGTGAATCTTTCTGTCAATCTGTGATTTAAGTCAAAACCGGCAGAATAATCAACGATTTTGGCTTAAAATGAACCTTGCCAGTGCTCAGGGTGAATGATGGTTTCCAAGGCCACATCTGTAGCAGCAAGTGAAACAACAGCAGCACCAATTGTCTTGTGCTGTTTCCTGAGTTATTTCTGAAAATGCTGGTCTTTGAGTAATTTAACATAGCCCTATTCAATGGTCATATTTTTGTGTGTGTCTGAACTCCCTTTGATGGTGAAGAGTATGTAGCTGGTTGTGTGCACATTTTCCACGTAGGGTAGTAAAGAATGACATGAAACTCAAATCAGTTAGGGACAGGACTGTCTGGAATGGCCGAAACACCAGGGTGTTTCAGCTCTTACCTACTCGATGTGCAGTAAAGCTGTTAAACTGTTTTTTGTTGATACAAGGACTTTGTATCCCCAGATTTAAATTCTGCTTAGTAGAGAGCTTGTAGTGGTCTCTGCTGTTGGGTAGTGCCACGCTGTTGTGGCTGTCCTGTTTCTGGTTAGGTCATGGTGGTGTGCTTTCCTCCTGGGTGTATTCATATAGGATGTGTGCAGAAATACTCTTACAAGAGACCTATGTCAATTTTTTTCTTCCCCACAACCTTTAGCCAAGTGCATACACTTCTGACCTTAATGGTCTTGATGCACAAGTTATTTCTTCAAATGTAAAAAATGTGATTCCTTGAGGAAGCAACTGATGCAGATGTGGGGATTAATCTGCTCAGGTCTTAGGCAAATATTTTCTTGCCTTTCCATATAAGAATTTATGTTGCCAGAGCTGAAGGAAAATTTAGGAAACATTGAGTTATTTTCTGTGGGAAAACTGTTTTCCACTTATAAAACTATGAGGAATTTGAAATCTATTTTCAATTTTACTTTGTTTTCCCAAGTAATTTAGCCCTGAATTTCCTGCCTTATTTTTATTTAACAGTTGTGGGTTTTTTTAAATTTTTGTATTCCAAATATATAGTTGCTCAAAAAAAGAAAAAGTGATCATGGTGGAATAAACACAAGCTAAATAAACTGAAAAATATTCTTCTATTTTAAAATTCCTCTTTTGCTACCATAATCTCAGCTGATATTTTTAATATCAGTTTGTAAACAAATTCTGATAGGATTTTACTTTAACTGTCTCAATGAAGGCAGCCCTGCTTATCTTTTGTTAAATGACAAGGTGATAAGGCAGGATTTTATTGCCAGCATATATGAAGATAATACCACTGCTTTGCAGAGCTGTTATCAACTGGAAAGAATATTTTTTATCTGGTTCAGGTTTTACAGTGCCCAGGAGTCTTTGCATGTAATAACTTCACCTTAGAAAGGCTGTGAAATAGTCCTACCATTGTGAAGATACAAGGTGCTTCACTGTCACAGGGACACCAAACTTCCGGAGGATGTGGTTACCTTTGTGAAGATCTCTGTCAGCCATAGACAAAGATGTCAGAATGTCCCGGGTAGGGGGATGAGGGAAACCTAAAAATGTTGTAGGATGCTGTATCTGTTTCTGAATTACTTCTAGAAGCAGAAAGAGATCAGACTTTGCAGACAAGAACTTAGGCCATGCTTGGGTCAGATAACTCTGGTCTGCAATGTGGATGTAAATGCACCAGTAATTAAGACAAGTTAAATATTCTCAGGTAGTCTGTAATGCTCTGAAGGAAGATACAGCAGAGAGGGTGGCCCTTTTATTTTTAAAGAGGTGGGCACAGCAGAGGACAGATGTGTTTTCAGTTAGATATATGTGCAATAATTATTATTAATGGCAGCAACTTCACTTTTCTGCCTTAGAACTAGCACATTTAGAAGAGGAATAGACATGGTCTGTTCTTCTGGTGGTCTTGGATAATTGGAATAAGCTTTTCTGGATTATTTTTTAATAATGTAGGTTCTGATTGAGTTTTTTTAAAGGTATGTATATTTTTGTATTTGTTTAAGGGCTTCAGTCATTAAGGGTAGTACCAATCAATTTTTTATGTATTTAACAAAAATACATCTATCTTGGAAGGATTTGTAAACGAAACAATAAAATTGTACGGTGTTAGATGAAGATACCAAGCAGCTTTTAATATTAGAACAATAAATGTTCAGAAATCTGAAGAACAGAGAAGTTTTTCAGTATGAGAAATTGAGCCTCAGTGATCACAGGAACTTTTTAACCAGTGTCTTTCTCCCTTTGTAGTTGTATGAGTCCATTTTAAAACTAATGGCTGACAGGGTTCCACAAATAGTTTCAGTATCAGTTAAAGCAGTAGCTCCACCTGCTTCCCTGGGGCACCACCTTGGTGGTGACACAGTATTTGTGCTGGTGTGTTGTAGATTGCCTTGAGTACCTAACCTGGATTAAAACCAGTCTGAATCATTTTCTCAGTTAATCCTGGCAGATTTGCAGAACAACCACCAACTGTATTAAGTTTAACAAGGACGAGTGCTAGATTCAGTACCTGGGATGGGGCAACTCCAGTTATGTGCACAGACTGGGGAATGAGAGGCTGGAGAGCAATGCTGGGGAAAGGGACCTGTGGGTCCTGGCCGATGGCAAGTTGAACATGAGCCAGCAGTGCCCTGGCAGCCAGGAGGGCCAACCCTGTCCTGGGGGCATCAGGCACAGCATCGACAGCCGGGCAAGGGAGGGGATTGTCCTGCTCTGCTCTGCACTGGGGCGGCCTCACCTCGAGTGCTGGGGGCAGTTTTGGGTGCCACAATATAAGAAGGATATGAAACTATTAAGTGTGTGCAAAGGAGAGCAACGAGGATGGTGAAGGGCCTCGAGGGGAAGCCATATGAGGAATGGCTGAGGTCACTTGGTCTCTTCAGCCTGGAGGAGGCTGAGGGGAGACCACACTGCAATTACAACTTCCTCATAAGGGGAAGAGGAAGGACAGACCCTGATCTTTTCACTCTCATGGCCGATGAAAGGACTTGAGGAAACAGCATGAAGCTGAGTCAGAGGAGGTTTAGGTTGGATATCAGGAAGAAGTTTTTCTTTCAGAGGCTGGTTGGCACTGAAACAGGCTCCCCAGAGAAGTGGTCACAGCACTGGCCTGACAGAGCTCAAGAAACATTTGGACAGTGCTCTCAGGCATGTGGTGGGTTTCTTGGGGTGTCCTGTGCAGGGCCCAAAGTTGGACTCAGTGATCCTTGTGAATCCCTTCCAACTCAGCGTATTCTGTGAGTCTATGAACTATCACAATAACATAAAAAACTCTAAAAAACCCACAATCCCAAACCTCTGCAAAGCAAACTAAAAAATCCACAACATAACTCCTTTCTTCAAAGAACTAGGTTCCAAGTGAATGGTATGTTTATTAAGAAATGCAGCCTACTTTTTCTGAATGCAGGCCATCATCTGCATGTCCTACCACAGTGTTGGTAATGAAACAGTGAAGAGAACATGGGGCTGTACATTTTTGTGTATTGCTCTGCAAGTACTGTAGCTGCTTTCAGATTGCAGAGAACTTCAACTAGAATATGCTAGTATAAGCTTAGGAGAAAAGAGAATGAGAATAAAAGAATGAAATAAATTCTGTTATCACGTTCAGGGGTGATATTACACTGTCTTACTAGTCTATGTACACAGAAAATTGTAGAGACTGGAAAGGGTTTCTTTTCCAAAAAAACTAGCAAAAAGTCAATTCCTGTTAGTACTTGCCTGTGTTTGAATTTAGGTAACGCAAACTTTTTTTTGTGTTTTAGTCTATTGCTCTAATCTGTTCTTTTAGGAAAAAGCAGGATTCTGTGAGCAAACATGCTTGTTTTAAAGATAAATACTGGTTCATATTTTCTTCTGGAAATAGTGGAATCCATCAACATAAGAAATGCCAAAATTACTAATTTCAGTTGTTAGCTGCCAGCGATTAGCTAAAAGTTCTTCTTAGTGCCATGTTATTATTGCTTCCTGTCCCATATGTAGGTTCTGTTACACTGGCACAAAGCAGACTGATACCACTGCAGCCTGCTTTGATACCTGACTGAATTAAATTATATAAATAGTAATTTGACCTTACACTTACGCAGTGTTTTCTGATTTCATACTCTTACACCAGGGCAACATCATCAACTACATCAGTAGTGTTAGCATTGAGACAAGGTTGTTTAAAGAAAAAAGGTTTTACTTCTAGGTTTTTGATGGACAGATGGGTATATTTATGATAGATAAAATTATTCTGAAGGTTTCACAGAAAATAAATGTTTAATTTTACAGTTAGTAAAAGAAAAAAGTATTTTTAATAATTACAAATTAAGAAAATGGCTGATTATTGATATATCATTTTCAGTACTGATTACAAAATCTTTTAGAATTACAGAACAGTTTGACTTGTAAGGGATTTTTTAAAATTGTGTAGTTCCAACCCCCTGCCATGGGCAGGGATGTTGTCCACTAAACCAGATTGATCAAAGCCCCATCCAAACTGACCTTGAACTTTTTCAGAGACAAGGCATCCACAACCTCTTTGCACAACCAGTGTCTCAACACCCTCACTGTAAAGAATTTCTCCTTATGTCCATTAAAAATCTACCATCTTTGAGTTTAAAAATGTTACCCCTTGTCCTGTAACTACAAACACTGCTAAAAGGTCTTTGCAATTATCTCCCTTTAACTATTAAAAGGTCGCAGTAAGGTCTCCCTGTAGCCTCTTCTCCAGGCTGAACAAAACCCATTCTGTCACTGTTTCCTCATGGGAGAAGTGCTCCATCGCTCTGATCACCTTGGTACCTTTCCTCTGGACTCTGTCCAACAGGTCCATGTCCATCCTGTGCTGGGGACCCAGAGCTGGATCCAGCACTGCAGGTGGGATCTCACCAGGGCAGAATCTCCTCCCTCACCTGCTGGCCACAATGTTTGGATGCAACCCAGGACACATCTGGTTTTCTGGGCTGCAAGGGCACATGGCCAGGTCATGTCCAGCCTCTCACCCACCAGCACCCCAAAGTTCTTCTGCTCTCAATTCCTTTCATCTCCAAGCCAGTCTTGATAAGTGGGGATTGCCACAGCCCACGTCCATGACTTGGCGCTTGGCCTTGTTGAACTTCATAAGGTTCACATAAGAAGCAGGCCAATCGTTTACTTCAGTAACTGGAATTGGTATTCTTGAGTTTTTGCCTGAAAATGTTAGAAACTGTATCAAATACAATTTATGGAGAGAATAGCCACTTGCAGTGTCACCACAGTCAGTTTTACATTCAAATTGTTTCCTATTTGTAGCCTTACATTAGGCAATTCAGAGCTCTGTTTTGGTAACAAAACAGATTGAGGGTGGTACAGAAAAGTATTTTTTCACCATTAGAGTGCAGGAACCATGACAGGATGACTTTCTGTAGATACCAGATCTCCTGGTCAGACAAGCTAAAGAGAATTTTCTTTCAGAGAAGTGGAGGTCCCAGGGAATAGCGTTAGCCAGTTATTTTCATACAATTTCCTTTTTTTGGACAACACTAATGTCAAAAATCAAACACAGCTAATAAAAAATCTGTATTGTTATACTTGTTCAGATGGTGAATATATCACCTGTTCACAAAAAAAGAAAATGATACAAATTTCTCTGTCATAGTGGGAAGCTTCTTCAGCTGTTTGAATTCTTTTCCCCTAGATAAACAGATTAGATAGCCAGACATGGATTTTTAAAATTATTACTTAACAAATCATGAAAGTGAAATGGATCCTAGAGACATGGATTCCTGAAAGTCTTTTGAAAGACACTTTGGGTTAGAGGGAGTGTTTTTCAGAAATATTATTAGAGTGCAGTTTTGCAAGCCCTTGCATGCATGTTTAGCTTAAAACATTTTAGTAAATACAATTAAGTGGGTAGGACTACTTATAGGCCCAGAATTAGACATAAGTTTGCTTCAGTCCACAGGGCCGTGGTTGGGGTGGTTGTTGCCAGGACTGTGTAACATTTCCTTGACATCCCTTTGATATGTAAGATACTTGTTGTACCCACTTCATTCTAATTTCTCATCTTAGAGCAGCATGGAACCATTTCAGTTGAGGCTAACAAACAAAGTCTATTTCCTAATAAAAACACGCTCTGTTTGAGTGGATTCCTGACATCTAAGAGCGAATGTTTGAATGTGTGTTCTGTTAGCCTGTAGTTCTGTGAGCTTAGTCATTACTGCTTTGAAGCCAAACAGTTTACTTTAGGTGAAGTTCAGTAATGCATTCAGTAATTCAGTAATACATTCAACTCACTTCCGTGGAATTCCGCCCCTTCTTTCTCGGGTATTTCATTGTGTTTTTGGAGCGAGTTTTGTATGCTTTATGGAGGAATAATTGGAGGAAGAGGAAAGGGCAGATGTCCCAGCTCCAGTGATGATTTTATTTTTTTCAGACTCCAGATGTCTTTGTCTGTTACTAGAATATCCACGTGAAACTTGGAGTATAACTGGAATATTTGCAACTGTGCCACTGTGATGGAAGATCACAGAATTAAAATTACTGATTTATCATATCTTTAACTATGAACAGGTTGATAGAACATTTTTATTATTTTTCTAAAAGACAATGTCTGAAACACAATGTCTTTCCATGGTGCTGTCAGCTTTTCTTTGAGGTCCTTGGTCGGAGTCTACAATGTTTTTTGTTGTATATATATGTGTGTACTTGGAAGGCAGTATTTCTTTACAAAGTGAGTTTTGGCCAGGGAGTTTTGTTTCATGTAGTTTTGTAACTACTTACTTGAGTAGTTACAAAAATGTGTTACTCTTCATTTCTGCTATGATTATCTAAGTGTTTATTTTCTGAGTTTTCAACCTTTTTGACAAAAATAAATATGTAACACTGGAAATAATAGTATTTTTCAATATTTTTATTGAGGAAATAAATAAGCTACCCATCTTTTTTTTCCCTGAGTGTTTCAGTAAGCTTAATCAGGTGATATTGGCTGATAGATGTTTTCTCATGTTCATCTCATTTTGCCAGGTATTTAGTGAAATTTACTTTGATTTTATATACACGTTGCTCATCTTGGTACAAGCTGCACTACCTTTACTAGGCTAGTCTTTGAAAAGAAGTTTCGACCCAAGGTGTGAAAAAATAACCAACTATCATCCTTTTCTCCCCTTTTTCTCCAAATGCACACAGGTCATCTTAAAAAGAATAAATATATTTCAAAATTTTGGGATAAATTGTAGTGTTTCCTAACTACTAATTTTGTAAGTGATTGTGGTAACTACTGACCTCTTTACTGTTTGTAGGAGAAACTTTCTGCAACAAACTTCAAATGTTGTTGAAAGAACACACTTAAATGTTATGAAATGCATTTAAAAAATGAGTTTGATATAAGTGAAAAAAACTGCAGTCTGTCTTAGACATGCAGCACTGGCTGCCCCCAGAGCTGCAAGCCGTCTTCGTGTTTAGAGTTTGGGGAATTACATTCCCTTTTCCCTAAGTCGTTATGCCAGCTTCCACAACTGTGGTGTTTGGAGACAAATCCTGTAGCAAAAATGTAGTGTCTGACTAGGAGAGGCAGCTTGTGCTGGAAAAGATATGAGCTTTTCTGTGGCCCTTAATTCTGTGGAATTTCATTACCTAGTTTTGGACCAGTCTCTCAAAATCTTAGGCTTCCAAACAGATGATAAAACTCATCTCTGTTTTGCAAAACTTCTTTGCTCAAGAGGGACATTATTACACACCACAGTCTTCAGGTGAGAGATTTCACTGGTGTGGTGACACTGTAAGGGCCGGTTGATGAACTCTGTGTTCTTCAAGGAACGCTGAGATCAATTTGTAAAGTCTAAATCTACTACGGGAGCCACAGACAAATGTTTTGAGACAGCTGGTCTGGCTGTGGAGTAACACTGCAGTGTTTGGTACAGCAGGACTAGGCTCCAGAAGTCTTCATGTCCATAAAATTCTATGGCAGCACTCCAGCAAGATTTAAGACAAGTGAATAAGTAAGGCTTATCTGCAGTATGGTATAGGAAGTTGAGGAGAAAAAACGTTCAGATTTTTGCAGGGTGGGGTTTTGGGTTTTTTTTAAGGGTAGGGAGGAAAGAGATTTTCAAGTTGACAGTGCGGATGCATGAAAATCGGGATAAACATTCTTTCAAACTACTTGATATAAATCCAAACAACGCTTTTATGAGCGAGGTCATGACCATTGTCTTAAATAGAATGAGAAAGGAAAATTACTTGAGGAGATGAAGTGATGTTACTGTTTCTCTGTAGAGGACAATAGTTTGTGATTAGTCTTCTCCCAAAATATGTCCTTACTGATACAGCTCTATGTGTTTACAGCTGAGAGGGACCCTTGTGCAGTATGTCAATATGATTTTCTTAAAAATTATCTTCCACCTTTTCACTCCTTCTAAATTTATGGCTCTATTTCCTAAGCAAAAGAAGGTATTATTTGCATGTGTGAAGAGTTTTTTTTATATAATTATATAAATATTCACTGTTTTGACATTTTGACTTTCTTTTTATGTTTGGCAGGAAGTGAAAAATGAACTTACTGGATTACCCTAAAATATGTAGGGAGTGTTTTGTTCTTGAGACATCTATCTGTCCTATTGGATGTGAACCATAACTCAGTGAAATAGAAAACATTTTCTGTGGATAAACTAATTGCTATTGATAGTATGCTTAGCATATTTTTCTTACAGCATTACGGCAGTATTTTCTATTCTTAAAGTAGACTGATTAGTATGCCAAGAAACAGTCAGTTCTAAAGATTCGATGCGGCTTCTTTTCATATGAAGTTCTATTCGTAGAATAAAAGAAACAAGTTCTTTACAGTTTTTTGTTATTTTATTGGTGGTTTTCCCCCTCTTGGTTTTTAGGTTTGAATGAAATGACATTTTCTCAGGAGCAATTCCCCATGCATACGACTGATCTGCCTTGGCTGCTATATTCTTTCTGCTGCCTTTTCACTGATCATTTTACTTCTCTGACCCTGCAGTGAGCAGGTTTAAGGAGCTAAATGGCCAAAAATGAAAACAGCAGAAGACCTGTCCTGTTTAGCTCCCTAAACTGGCTTGCTCACGGTGAGAAAGACATCACTGCTGAGGCAAAGAAGGGGTGGGGATATTTTGTTTAGGGGATAGGGAGACTGGTTTAGACTGTCCTGGAACTTCGTCCTCAGACCTTGAATAGATCACTTCTGTATGCAAACACATGCTGCTTGACTGGTTAATCTGCAGCTCTGAAAATTACTGTGGGTTGCTGTAATTTATTTACTCATTGTTAGGTACCTGCAACACACACAGCTTTGGAAGCAAATGTTAGTGTTAACTTGCTTTCGAAGTTTGTTTTGAGAAGAGTTGGGTGGAGTAAGTTTTGAGACATCCATCCTGATTGCTGTGGATATCACTGATAGCATAGGCTTGAGCTTCCAAATTCTCTGTGGTTTTTATTCAACTGCTTCTTAATAGGGTCAACAACATAATGACTGTCATTTGCAGTCTGGGGCAAATAAAAAGAAACAAGCTTCAAAAGGTTCTTTTACACTTGTCCTTGATACAGCATGTATATTAGAATGCCGTATAATGATAATTATTTTATATAAAAATTATCAGTGTTGGTCACTCTTAAGGAAAAGTAGAAGCAGGTCATTAATTGCATCTCAGAACTCCTCCCAAAGAGCTATTTTTGGTTGCTTTTCTGCAGTGAATTGAAACAGAGCAATTACCAACATACTTTACAATTTCAACATTTCAACACTTGTTATTTGTGGAAGTCCTTCAGGCTTTGTTAGCAAATGTAGCAAAAGATGTAGCAAGTAACTACTTCATCATGTACTCCAAGGTTCATTCACTACAACTGGGCTTTTTCTCATTTTACCTTTAAGACAATCCTGTTTAAATGCTTTTAATTGACTATAATATGTTTAGACATGAGTTTCAGAAACTGTCATTATGAAATACTTTTATACATTCTGTATAGTTAATGTTTGCAATACCTGTGACAATTTGTTTTGTGTAAGCCAGATATTTTGAGGTGTTGAGACATGGAGGCAGGCAATGTAGGAGGCATAGAGTGCATAGAGTTTATTTATAGATCTAGTAGGTGCATTATTGTTAATGTCATGGAAGGAATGTATTAATGCTCTCATTTATATAACTTTTTTAATGAAGGGATTAATTGAAAGTTATCTTGTTAAAGAGATGAAATGACATCATAGAGCTAAAACTGAAAGATTGGACAGATTTCTGTGTTAAACTATAAGCTACATTCCAAGAAATTACATAAAATAAGTACTATGAATGCAAGGCTCCAACTTCATGTGGCCACCCAGGCACTCTGTTGATGAAACCCCAGTGGTTTATGCAGTGGTGTGTGCCTCCTTAGGAGATGGTGCCAGGCTAGATCCTCTTTGGCTCCCCAGTCAAGTTTTTGAAGTGCTGTTAAATATTTCTATCAAACATTTGATAATTTACTCACAGCATTTTTCAGTTACATTGGGTACTTCTGTTAAATTCCACTATGCAGTCGTGCTCACTCAAAAATTCTTTGAAGCATATGGAAGTATAAATGTTTATAACAAAGCTACAACTTAACTGAAATTGTGTGGTAAATGTAATACTTTCATAGAAAATGCTGAGATAGTATCATTTCATACAACAGATCTAGAGAACTTGTTTCTAAATGGTTATTGATAGTTGTTATTTGGAATTTCTCTGCTTTTTGAAGTTGGTGGAGTGCCATTGTTTAGCTGTGAAGTATAACTGGAGTATTGTTTTTTGCCATTGAGTAGACTGAAAACCAACAAGACTTCAGAGATCAGTGTAAAGAAGGCACAAAGTTCAAGGAAAAACTCCTGGTGTACTCCAAGGCCTGTGGGTGCATCTAGAGGAAAAATGAACAGTTGTACTGTTGTAATCTAAAGAGAAGGATTCTGAAAAGTATTATTGAAAAGCTTGACTTTGCTGGAAAAAAGTCCATAATATTGAAAAGTTTGTGGTGTTTTCAATCTGAAGGTCTGAAAAGGCTTTTCACTGTGTGATCGGATGAGAAGAGCAGCAAGCATTGTTGCAGATCTCTTCACATGTAATGAAGAAAAATGTATTAATTAATTGTGTGAAAAAATGACACGACAGCCTGGACTGTGTAGATAAGATGAGTTTAAAGAGCTGAAAATATGCTGTCTGACTAAGACATTGCAGCTCTGAAGAAGAGATATGACTGTGGTCAAACATCTCATATTGAGAGCAATTAATGACAGATCATGGAAATAATGCAAGATCAGTTTTGAGACAATGAAATTTTGTCTGGGAACCCAGCTGATACGGAGTTACAGCAAGGAAAGAAACCCAAAGAAGAAGAAATCAGGAGATGAGAGGAACACAGGAGCATGTCTTTGTTAAAAATCCACTCAGCTAAAGCACCACTTTTTAAAAAGCCTTAAAATAAGACAGTTCTGCTGACTTCAGTAGAAACAAAATGGATCTTGACTGAAGTGCCGTATTGCAGCACAAAGTAGTGAGAAGCTTTCAGCTTTCCTCCTTATTTCTGTAGCATGAAGAGTTAGTGCAGTTTGGTTTGCAAGTGGAAGTTGTGAAAGCACTTACCTCGTTTTCCTGCCTGCTGTGCGGGATGGCTTACCTCTGCATTTACAGGGACAGTACTTCATGTTCCTCTGAGCTGCCCAAAAAAATCACAGCATAAATTTCCATTGATCTTAGTTCTTCCATCATGCTTTAAAATGTGCATTCAGTCCATTTCTGTCCAGGGAAGGACCTAGTTCTCTTAGTGGAACATGGTATGTCAGTGGAAAGGTTGTGCAGCTGTGTCATAGGGCTTTTGGAGGGGTTGATGAAGATCTCAGAATGCTTCCTCCTTTTTGACTTGTTTAGGAAATTTAAAAGCAGGGAGTTGGTTTACTAAGATCATGACTGTTTGAAAGAATGTGCATAATTACAGTGTGCCATAGTTATGCAGTCAGTCAGAAAGTGAGTTTTCATAGAGTGTCATGATTTGCGTTGTCACAGCTACAATGAGTGTTGCTTTAGGTCTTTCTATTGTGAATGTCAATTTAGCAAAGTATGGTATCACACTCGGAGTTTTAAGTTTGACATATGCATTGTTTGGATAAATTACAAGTCTTAATACTGTTAAAAATTCATGCTTTTCACAGAAACATTCACATGGTAGCTCATGCAGATGGTTCTGTATTACGTGGGACCTTAAATACCTTAAATTTGAGGCTGATCAGGAAATTAAATAACTTCCCATCTAATCATGTACTTACTAGAGGATAGTATTTGAGCAGCTGTTCCTGGGGGTGGGCAGGTGCCCTACTCTGCTTTCGTTCAGCTACTTCCTGTGGTGAGTGGAAGATTTTAGAAATGAAGTAAAATATGATGATAATTTCTTAAACGTTTTAGAAGATGAAAATGTCATACTGTTAACTTTGCACATACAATCTTAATTGAGGCAACTGAGGGGGTTGGAATCAATATATAGGAAAGCATGGTTGCAAATTTATAGGTGGCTTCAGAACTTGGGAGACTTTTGGAAATGTGAGCTCAGAATGCTTTCTACTTATTGCTAAGTTTCCCA
This sequence comes from Orthonyx spaldingii, assembly GCA_013397795.1. Classification (NCBI taxonomy): domain Eukaryota; kingdom Metazoa; phylum Chordata; class Aves; order Passeriformes; family Orthonychidae; genus Orthonyx; species Orthonyx spaldingii. The sequence goes on from VZTJ01005727.1 coordinate 1,993,790, forward strand.
TAGTAGATTTTTTCCTAGCATTTTTTTTAATACAGAAAATCTAAAATTGTCCTAATAAGAGGTTTCATATTTAAAATATTCCTGCTTGACAAAAGGAGCGAGTTAATATTTTCATTAGCATTCTTGTTAATTGAATATCACAACTGTAAATGTAAAATTGATCTGCAAAACGGTATCTCCTAGCAAACAACACTGATTTCTGGTAAATTACATTTTGGTAAAGAAGGGTAATGTTTGTACAGCTAGAATAGAATTCCACATCTGAGATAAGGATAAAGCTGTTGCTCTGAGGGCAGCATTGGCTTTCATATGTAGCTGAAGGACAGTCTCCTAGTTTTGAAAATGTCTGCAGTGTTGTCTTGGCAATGTGGGGTTTTTTCTTCCCCTTCATAATTTTGAGACACCGGTTGCCATGATGTAGCAAGGAAGAGCCAGCAAATACTGGTGGGGAAGCGACTCTGAGGGCTTCTTGGCATAGGGGGGCAATCCTGGTTCTTATTCCTGAATGTGTAAAGGGACATAAAGTCCCTGCTCCTGACCATAGCTGTCAGCTGTGTCCTGTCCTGGCCATCACTGCTGCTCTGCTCTCAGCAAGGCACTATGGGCTGCATGGGACAGGGTGCCTAGGAAAGGGATGGAAAGGCAACATTTTTGTTAAACGGATCCTATTTCCCAACAAAGCATGTTAGTTGCTCAGCTGAGTGTTGAGTTTGCAGAGTGGATGAGATATGAGCAGTGAAAATGGTATAGAGTGAAAATTCATAAGCGAGAGGAGAAAGGAATTGCATCACTAATCTGATGTGGTTGTGCACCAGAAATCTCCACCTAGAAATCTGTCTGCATCTCAAATTACAATGGGAAGTGCAAGTAAGAGTTGTTGAGATCATCCACCTCTTGATTTGCAGTGCAGTTAAGGCTGATCTGGACTCTGGGCATGGTCTTCACTGCTGGTATTGCTCAGAAATAGCCACAGCCATACAATACAGCTCTATAGTCTGCATGGGACCCAGCCACTGCTTTGGGTATCTGCACAGGGAAGATTTCATTGACTTGTTGTAAAATGTCATTCACTGGGAGCTCAGAGCACTTGTGATTCTGAAATCAGGGCTGCCTTCTTGGCAGAAGACTGTACTCTTAGCGTTGAGGTTTTTTTCTTTGACCTGTACCCATTTTTTTGTTGTTGCTTGACCTGTACCCTACTCAACCTGTGCTGTCTGTCTGAAAGGCTCCCTGTTTGTCTGTGCTGCCATGTCGGAGGTGCTGGCATCCCCCACTTTGGCTTTGTAAGCCTACTGGATTGCTTTTCATAGAATCATAAAAGCTGGAAAAGACCCTGAAGATCATCAAGTCCAACCACTGACATAAAATTAAAAAAATAATAAACTTCCAATTTTAGATTATCCCTCCCCCNCATAAATGTAATGTGGGGGATTCTGGAAACAATTTACAGATCATGAATCATGTTCTGTGTTGCTGTCCATGTACTGATGAATGATCTGAAAGTTATCTATTTTGCTGACTCAACAAGTAACTTCAAGGCACATGGTTTTTTCACTTGTTGACATTGGGAAGGACTCAGATAAGAAGTCATCAAATCTGATTTAATTTACAATGCTTTGTGGACTATTTTTTTAACATATGCATGTAGAAGTACCTGCAGAAATGCTATATGGTCCTTACGAACAAAGATTGTAAAAGTCTAGAACTAGTTCTAGAATTTTAGCACTAGTTCCAGAATTCTAGCACTAGTTTGTTAATAGTATTTTAGAATTTCACAGGAAAGATAATTTTTGAAATAAGGGGCTTCATTTTATTCAACGTTATGGATCAATGGTGTAGCTAGGGAGTTAAATTTCCATTTAATTAATTTGCTTTCTTTTAAAAAGAATTTAATACCTAATTTGTCATCTAGTTTAGTAGTAATGGGAATTAAAGTCAATGCAGAAACATTGGTTTATAATTGGAATTAAATCATTCAGATTGAAAAAGCCATAATAATTTTAACTGCTCCTTTCTTCCTTTTGCCCAAGTCTAAGTGATAGTATTTAGAATTCCTTTCAAAATGTGTTTGCAATGATCTTTGCATTTCCCTCTGTAATCCTTTCCTATCCTTTCATCTTTTTAACTATTGACTGCCTTTCTTGTCTGCATTATGTCTGCTAAAACTCTGGCCTGTTTTTTCTGGTCATTTGGAAAACTTGGATTTTCAGTACCATGATTTACTGTAGAAACCTGTCTGTGGATTTTCATTCTTCCAAATTCTTTGGATGAGCAAATGTGATCTTGTTTTCATGCCAAACTTTCATCAATATTTGATGATTCATGTTTCAGGTCTTAAATATTTTCTAATTCAATGACTGCAGTATTTCTTAGCTTGTCCAACACTTCTTTGCCTATCCTTTGTAGAAGAAGTTTTACATTGCTGTTATTAGGCAAATACAATCATACATACTTTTCAAAGAGGTTTCTGTGACAGATTTGTTATTCATATATATTAAAGTCACTGTGGGATCAGACAGAGTAGTATTAGCTGCACGTTGATGAATTTTCACAAATAGTTGTTGTTGTGGTAACTGTAATTCAGTGTTTCTGAAAAGTACATGTAAACATGGGTGATTTGAGCACACAGTGAAGTTGGGTATATGCTTTCGAAGAACTGAAATGATATTTTCAGATCAATGAGTCAGTATGAAGGATTACTGCTTCTAGGAGTTCTATTTTGGTAACTAAAGTATTTCCACTGAGAGTGATGGCATTCTGAGTGAAGAGATGGATTAAATAGAGAATTGCATAGTGTGCAGTGTAGGGTGATAACAAAATTTAGAAATAAGTATTAGAAGGTAAGCTGCATGGTGGGTCATTGCACCTGTAAGTGATGGAAATTAAAACAGGGATCTTATCTCTCACCTGTGTGTACCTCCATATTCCTGATTTATGTACAGGAAGTTAGGAACCAGGAACTCTCTTGAAGAGTAAAAGAGAGTAAAGGTGCATGTCAGCTTCAAAATGTAGTGGGTTTGGGTGAGATTTTTCTTGAGAGCTTGGAAATTTTATGTCCATCTGAGAATCACATTACTCATGGATAAAAGGATGAGTGTGAATATGTAGAGCAAAACTGTTGATTTTGCTTCATGCGTAATGAACAGAAGAGTGAGTTTACAATAGCTCAGGAATGTCATCTTTACTGTGAAAAGATGTATATTTGCTCTTAATTTCAGAATTTCGCAATAGTGCTTGTGTTAGTAGAGATAAGTCTTTTGAATTGGATTTGAAAATAATAAATTTCTTAGGTTGGTGAAATTGTGCAATGACACTAAATTCAAAATTCATGTACTGAGAATTGAGATGTCTGGGGGAAAAAGACAGTAGAGTTCTCTTAAAGATAAATCTTATATTTAAAGTATGACTATAAGTTGAAATTATTTTCACTCTTAGCAGTAAAAGTCTAAGGAACTTCATTATGATTTTGAGTCTCTTCTAAAAGGACTACAGTTTCCTTTGCCAATTTGATGTGATTCCTTTTCAGAAATGCAAACAAAAAGATGTTGTATACATAAGCACACCCAATTGTTTGATTTGCACCTACAGCTGGAACACTGGGAAGAGGAATGTTCTGGGAACTCGTTATGCAAATGCCAGACCAAGTGTCCCACTTTATTTCAGAGTTACCATCTAGAGTATTACCACAACAAATGGCCTTTTTTAACTAGAATGAGGTTTAACCAGCTGTAAAATTGATAATCAGACATGGTATTTCAGAAACTGCAGTGTGAGTGGTTTTTACATTGTCTGTGTAGTAATGAAAATCAAGTTCCTAGAACACTGAATGTACCTGAAAGTAGTTTTTAAACTACCCAGGAGAAATTTTATACACTGAATTCTGTTGGTTTAGTTTTCACTGAGCAAGAGGTAAAGTTGCATCCAGGAAAGAGTACACAAAGTAGTATTACACAGCCACCCATTCCATGCTTGGTTATCATGTCAAGGGGGAAGTGAAATAAAGTTGGGCAGTCAACCTTTGTTCTATTTTATCCTCTAAGTTTTGAATTTTTTCTCCTTCTAGTATGTCTGTATGTGTATGCAGTTGTACTGCCACGCCCAAGATGTAAAAGTTAGCTTAAAAATAGATGCAGTATGACTTTAAAACATCACTAAATGGTTAACAGTTTTCTTGTTGTATATTGCAAAGATTAGAAAAATTGTTTTATTGCACAGGGCTGATACTAAGTACTTTCAAATGATTTCTGCAAGCTCATAGAATGCTTTGTAGCAGTAGCACTTGATTTGTCTCTTGCCAGAGCTGGCATTTGAATCCAGCCTCTGTTTTCTCACATTTCACAGAATTATTTAGATTGGAAAAGACTTCCAAGATCATCAGAGTCCAGCCTTTGACCAATCACCACCTCATCAACAATTTACTCCTCCAACCCCAAATTTCAAGGCTCCTCTTGCAGGTTGGGAGAATGACAGGCAAGATACAATGCACTGGCTGCTTTCAGAATGGTTTGTCTTAGACTCTGTTGTTGAAGCTCTTCTCTTTTTCTGTGTACACTTTTGAGTTTGGCACTTGATGTTCTCTTTTGTCCAGAGCGTGTAATACTGAGGCTGACAGAAACTTGCCTTATTTCCATGTAATTATTTGTAGGGATTAAAGCAGCTTGTGTGAGCAGGAAAAGACAGTTTCCCAAAGTAATAACATGAAAGTGGATTCCTAGAGTGAATTAGGAGTATTTCTAGCCTAACTATGCTGTTCCCAGCAATAGTCAATAGCTCAGAAGTGCCTGGGACAGAGTGCAGAAGGACTCTGCCTGTTCAATTCCACTCTCCCAGCCTGGAGAGACTCCGAGGTAGAAGTGGTGGTTTTCTGTCTCACAGCTCTTGACAGCTTTATCTCCCTTGAATCGAATAGCCTTCAGCCCAATGTAAACTCCTTGGCAGCAGGAACATCCCGTGGCAATAAGTTCCATGATGTGAATAAACCCTTCCTTTCTAAGTGTCTTGCATGTTGGCTTCATTTGCCTCCCACCTTCCTATTAATGGGGATCCAGCTAGCAAGGAAGTCTGAGTCACCACATACATAGGAGACCAGGTTCCAGTTGAATGCCTGTGATACTGTCTGATGTTGTCTCTGCTTATTTCAATTTGTGCTTATCCATCAGGCCTCTCTTATCTTAGATTTGACTGCAATACAAAACAAAACAGTCATGATCTTCCACAGACGGGCCCCAGTCCGTGATCGATGACACTGTGATAACACAATTCACGATGAAACGCTGTTTCACAAAATATCCTGTCAGCTCTTCTAACAGCAATGTCTGGCCAAATAATTTGTGATATTTCTGGAGATATACATGGCACCCTGTCAGTACTTGAGCTCTTGTTGAAGCTGTTTTCAGAATAGCATACAAATACCCATAATAGGATAATGTAGAATGCAAGAGATCTTTGGAGGTCTTCTGGTCCAAACTGCTAATGTACTCATAATCAGCTTCAATTAGATGATGTTTAAGAACTTAGTTGGGAAGATATCTAAACATGGAAATGCCATATCCTCTCTGGACAACATGTTCAGCATGTGACAGTGTTGGAGAAAATGTTTCCATATAGCCAATTTCAGTTTCCCAAATGGCAGCCTGTGTCTGTTGCCTTTTGTTATACTCTGCCACAGGGCCCACTGCCAACCCGTGACCAGCTTTCTGTTCACCAGGAGCCTCGGATCCTTTTCCTCAAAACCACTGTCTAGGCAACAAGTGCCAGCCTCTCCTGGTGTGTGGTGGTACTCCATCCCACCTGTGGGAGTCCGTGTGTGTCACTGAACTGCATGAGGCTCCTCTCAGCCCATTTTCCCAGCCTTTCTGGGTCACTCTGAATAGCAGCCCTGCCCTCCACTGGATCAGCCACTGCCCCAGATGTGTTATCCATGAGGCTGCTGAAGGTACACTGTGTCCCAGCTTTTGGGTCATGAGTGAAAACAAACAGTGTTGGTCCCAGTACTGGTCCCATTATTAGTCCCTGGGGAATGCCAGTGGTCACCAGCTGCCAAGTTGGACTTGATTCTGCTGATCACGATGATCCTTTGAGCTGGATGGTGCAGCCAGGTTTCCACCCAGCTGATCATTTGTGTACCCAAGTGGCCCACACAGTTACTGTAGGAATGTGTGTTGAACAGCTTGCTGAAGTCTAGAAAATAACACCGCTCACTCCTTGGGCACCGAAACAGTCATCTCATTAGAGGAGACAGGTTGATGATGTACAATTTACTTCTGATCAATTTATTCAGTTATCTTATTCTCCATTTATTTGATAATGGGGCCTGAACTTAATTGGCATTTTGGCCTGTTTTTCTGCAGTTCCTCCTTGTTGAACATGGGCAGAACATTTGCCTATTTCCACTTAATAGGAGACTCCCCCAGTTTTTGTGACCTCTCAGAGGAGGTAGAGAGAGCAGCCTGGTAATGGTTTTGACTAGCTCCTTCACGCCCCTCAGACGGATCCCAGATCCCATGAGGATATCTGAGGTGAAGCTCTCTATGTCCCAGGGGACAACAACAAAAAAGGCATGAAGTGCCCATCTAAATGCTTCCCAGATTAAGAGAAACAGGTTTAATCCCAGTCATTCTGTATCCTGCTCTAAGTCATGCTCTTTTGTGCATGGCACAGGATGTTTTACACTATCCAAAGTGATATCATATGTTTATTTTATTATGGTCTTATATGACATTTGAATATCTCACAGACACTGATAAAGTGATGCTTTTCCTGAGTGAGGCAAAACTGAGGTGCTGTATACAAACACAAGTATTTATTGCTTATGTTTGTCTCTTCAAGCTGCAATAGTTTGGAGTTTTTTTCTTGGGTGTCTTGATATTATGTAATGTTTATTTTTAAATACAGTTCCTTCTGATATAACTTGCAATTAGCATTGAAAGCTTCTGCAAACTGATTCATAAAACAGAGGATATAACAACACCCACTGAGTGGAATTTATGGCTAGATAAACACATCAGAAATCAAGAGCTGTTATCTTCCCCAGTTTGTGATCAACTGTGATAGAAATTTTAAATTTTGTAATGAGTTCATATGCTAGCAGCTTTTAAACGAGGTTCTGCAGTTGCCTTGACATCTTTCTAACTTTAACTGGATTTTAGTGACTAAAGAAATAAAAGTTCTTCCAGGACTAAACAATTTTATTGGTGAAGTAGTTGAAAAAAACCTTCAGAAGAAATTTTATTCTGTGGCCCTTTGTGTCACTTCCTCTTCAATGCAAGAAGCCCAAAGTTCTTAACAAAGGCTACCCACAGCTTTGGAGAGCAGTTGTTTGCAATGTGAAGGTCCTAACTAATCTTGTAAGAGAAACAGTTAATTAATATAGATTTGTGCACAGAACAAACTTCTTGCTCAGAGATTTGGAAAATGACTAGTTACAGCATCAGATTGCAATAGGCATTCATTTCACCAGACTTGCTAAAGTAGGTCTTTCAAAATCTCAGATAGCAAGTTCCTCTCAACATTTCTTTTTTACAGTTTTACTTCATACTTTTGTACAGTAAAGAAACTCCTTGTTTAAGGACTGTCTTTATCTTTGCAAGAACAGAAGTTTTTGGACTCGTTGGTACAAAAACTGATTTTAATGTTGCTGACCTGCCATATGCTCAGGTCAAAAGTAATTGTAGCATCACAGAATAACTCAGCTTTGAAGACCTCCGGAGGTCATCTAGGTTCAAGCCCTGCTGAAAGTGGCTGCTTAATGTCTGTCCCGAGTGTGAATCCGGTCTCTTTTATACAGGACAGCCAGTTATGTGGCAGGACAGGGTTGGTTTTTCTCCCTATTTGGGGGGGGTGGAGTTTTCAAACACTTTTAGTTGGGCTTGTCAGGAAAGACAAGCTCTGTTCCAGTCCCAGAGGCCGAAGCTATTGACCGCTTAAATATCTTTTTGTTATTGAAGTTGATGAGAAAACTTCTGTTTTTGATAATACTTCATCATCATGGATTTTACAAATGATGAAACTATTACTTTGGTCAGTCCCTAGAAGAACATAATATTGAGTTCCAGCAGAAAACATCCAGAAAAATTCCTGTTCTGCTTTAAAATCTAGAATGTTCCATTAGGAGTTCTGGCACAGGAACTGGAATTGAAGTGTTATTTCTGTTATTTTATATATTTAGACATTTAAAATATGTATGTATTTTAACATGTTTACATGTAGGTTGTTCCACACTGCATCCAAATTCTGTACTCCAAAGTTAGATGTGATTTTGATTACCTCAGTTTTATTCACCACTTTAACTGGAAATCTGGGCTCATGGAATTATGGTGGAGTACAGCACTTACACTTCAAGGAACATGCAGTGCAGCTGATTAGAATATGCTGCTGACATCAAATTTGAAGTTAAGCAGGAGATAACATGATGGGCAGGCCATTATTTATTGAGTTACAAGTGTTTTAAAGAGTGATTTTAAACAGTTGCTGGTATTTTTAGTATAGGGAAATTTTATAATCATTTGTTCTGAATCCATGACTACAAAAAACCCCAAGTCCTTTTATAACTTCTAATTAATCATGCTTTTAGGTGAGGAGGATGCTGGTTTTTTCTTGATTTTCTTTTCAAGACATATTGTTTGCAGCTCCAGTTACTGTATCGGAGGTAGTTGCCATTTTTGTTATTTACCATAATGAACAGAGTTTTTAGTTATTAGATTGTGTACTTGCATCTTATTTATCCATGACTGCTAAATAGATTAGTAAAAATACATAATATAATGCAACCGTTTGCATTAGGTGAAGACATATATAGGAAATCCATCTGAAAACAAGTTTGTCGTGGACTTGAAGGGTGAGTGATTCTGATGGTATAATATGCAATGGATAGTTGCTAACAGTAGCTTCACAGACTAAACTGTCTGAGGTTACAAAAAGATAAATAGAATAATTTTCATGATAGAGAAGTGGAATTCTGTCTTAGTTAATGTGGAACAAGGATGACCTTGTGGTCAAAACATGATTTTAAGAATAGGCTGTACGTCTGTCTCCTTCCTCAAGCACAGGTGAGTCCCCTGGCCTTTTATCTGTGTTCCTGCTGTTACCTCTTAGTCTGGCAGCTGCAGCCTTTGGAAGCCCTGTTTGGGAAAAGAAGAGTGAATAAAAGGCTGTGTGTTGCATTAGGATTTTCTTGAAAGAGTAGGTAATTCAATTTTTCAGGGTGTCAGAGAAACAATTCCAGACACAGGTTTACTTTTTGTGCATTTGTAGATAGGTTTTTTTTTGCAATTCTAGTACTTGTACTGTTCTGCTTGATTGCTTGGGCAAATTCCATCTGAGCTGGTGCATAAATGACTGCGGGAGAGCGGCAGTCAGAATTACCAACCTGCTCTTGCTCTCTTGTTAAGGAGCAAAGATTGCTAATAAAGGCCTTGGAGGTTTCCAATGAATAGGAAATTACCTCTAGTGTCATTTTAACAGCTTTGCAGTTCCAGGCTTTGGTGCACATTAATATTTTCAAAGCAGTGTGAATTCTCAAATCAAAAGTAGCTAAAGAACCTGGAAATGTACAGTGACTTCAGATAAAAGCAGATTATGCTGAACTACTGAATTTTCCTTGGCTACAGTGATAATCAGCAATACATGCAAGACCAGTTTTATTTTATTAAAGAGAAAACAGCAACAACCACTTTGGAGGAAAAAATGTGTATTTTTGTAATGGTTAAGTTTTTGGGGGTTTTTTTAAAGTGAATAATGTTAAACTGTATCTTCAGAGCTTCTGGTTTACTCCTGTTTTCAGTCCTTTTTCTTTGGCTTAATTTACTGCCTTTGTGTATTTCTTCCAGTAATTTGTGAAGGGATTTTAGGTAGGCTCAGAAGGAATTTTAGAGATCACTGGTAAAGGATTCACAGCTGGATCTACTGTAATAAATATTTCTCTAGCTTGTGAATCTCTTGTGAAGGTGATTCCTTCAACTTCATTGAGGAGTTATATTATGTCAGTTTATCACTACTGCTATTTAGAACTTTTTTCCTGATTTGCCACCTAACCTGCGTGCCTAATTCAGTTAATATTTTATGCTGTTTCAGGGAATGTGAGGAATTGTCTATCATCAGCATCGCTCAAAACAGCTTTTATATTCTGAGAGAACTTGTCCTGTCTCCTAACGTTTTTAAAGACTGAAGTCTCTGGTCCTGACAGTCTGTCTTAGCACAAATTGCTTATCATTTCCCTGCACTTGTTAACTTCCCTTCAGTTCTTTTCCAGCGTGTCCTCTGCAGTCCTCTGTATAGGGATTCACAAAACTGGACACAATATTCTGTCATAGGCTGTATCAATATTAGCAAATGATTTCTGATCTTTATTTACAAGAGAATCTTAGTTCTCTGTGAGGTCTTACACAATGCACTTGCGCATTTAACTTCTTTCAAAGACATATGTTAGCAGGGATTTTCCCCCTCTTTTTGTACTTGTCTTTGAGTTGCATCTGATTGTACTTTTCTCAGTTTTTTTTTTTTTCTTATTTTTGAGGTAATTTTGAATGCAGTAAAAAGCCTGTGCTCAAAAGTCTAAGCTTGGCATCATTTGCTGAATTTATTTATTTTTTTTTTAAGTTCTTAATAGATCTGTTTCTAATTCTGTTGCTTTATTGTGGTAATGAAAATATTCTGTAGAACTGAAACAGGACAAATCCAAGGGAATATCTTGTTGACACACTTTTCCAAGTCCTGATGATTACCAAACTTCTAATAATTGCCTTTTGGACCTTTTCTCTGTGATTTCCTATACCATATTTTTGTACTTTGCCAATGCGAACAATGAGTCTTGCACTTTATTCCTATGTTAAGATGCTTTGCTCTATTGATTACTCCCTGTATTCTGCCAGTAATCATTTATATAGCACTGTTTTATCTTTGAGATGAGTACAAAAACCCTTAAACCCTGGATCTCACATATTCATCTTCTAGGTGTTTACAAGATGATTAATGTCTTCTTCTAACTCCCCATCGCCAAATATTCCAATCTGTAGTTTGAAAACCCCTGTGCCTTTTAATGGGAGTGCTTTGATTTACCCTTTTCAGTCCTGTTGACCTCTCCTGTCCTCCTGAATTTTCAATGTAAATTGATTAAGACAGTCTCCTTAAATACTGTGAGTGAATTTCAGTGGATCGTGCTGTCCTCAGCACATTCTTTCATGTATATAATGATTTTCTTTAGGATTTGTTTTCATTCTTATCCCAGAAAGCATGAAAAACTTAAACCTTCTGTGCATCCTTTGTGTTTTGTAACTCTTCATGGATTTTTTGGATCATTCTTAATATTAAGTATCTTCCATTATTTTCTCTTGTCTCTTGTACACTACAGCTCATTATACCCCTTTGGCTTCCTGATTACTATTTACATGCTTTTACTGTTCCATAGTGGTGTTCCGTAATGTTCATCTTGTTGCATCTCAAACAATTTTGTGATTATACTTTTGTAGATATTTAGGGGGAAGCTACTTTTGGGCTGTTACCATCCTATCGTTATCATTATGTTTTCACACTGTGCCTTTCAAATAGCAGGGGAAAATGTATAAAACCATTAAAATATGCACGTAGGATGCAGCACATAAGAGGACATGTCTTGTGGAGTATTGCTTGTATGATGAAGAAACATTTGCCTGTATTCAGTAGTAGACAACATTGAAACCATTTCAGTATTTGTTTACCTTGATGTACAGAAATCAGATTGTAAGCAAAGCCTGTTGTTAAGTATTTACATACTCATTTGTGAACGGTAGCTGCTTTTAGGTTTCTAAACTGTACATACTCAATACTGTTAAAAAAAAATCTGTTAATTAATGTAAAACTGTTAAAAAACTAGAATAGCAAGGCCTCTCAACAGTAAATGTTGGCTGCATTATCATGGCCCAGATTATCCTTCACATGCTAATTACTAATGCTTAAGTAAGAGAAAAGTGAATTGCAACATATCCTAGAGATCAGTGAGTAGGACAGGCTTGGGAAAAGGCTGTATTTGCCTTGCATATGACCTTTCAGTTGCTTTTCTTATTGCATGGTGTTTCTGAGCTGTTCACCTTGCATCCAAAGGTAGCTCCTGTTGTATGGAAAGAAGTAATCGCTCAGGAAAGACCAAAATTATTTAAGGCTCCCATTGGCACATAGAACATAGCAGAGGTTTAATCCTGGTGAAGAGTCATTGGATGCTCACTTCCTGTGTTCATGGATTTGTGAAGTTCTGCCCTTAAAAGCATTTAGGCCCAGTTAGAAAAACGTAATGCGATGTTACAAGACTTTTCTGTCCTTATTTTTTGCTGCAGCATATTTTATTAAATTTTATTTGAGGATTTGAAAGAGGAAAGGAATATTGTTTTGGTTTTCTTATAAGTAATGGTTTAGTGACATTTTCATAGGATCTCATGGGTGTAGGTTGGAAGGGAACCTTGAAGGATCATCTAGTCCAATCCTTTGTCCTTGGGCAGGGACATCTTTCACTAGATCAGACTTTTTACGTTTTCCAGTTACTGCAGGATTATTAATTGTTTTCTGAAGTAACTGATACCTTTTCTGTTCAATCATCTTACTTTTTGGCCTTGAGTTTTATTTTTTTTCACATCATGAAAGTGAGGAACAAATCAAAATAGCCAAAACTGCTTTTGACAGCCAGTAGAGTTTACATGTACATATCAATGTTAGACTGTGTCAAACAGTTACTTTAACATCAGAAACTCTTATCAGCACAGCATGGTTTAATTTGGTGAGGGCTTCTGTGGGATTGCCTGGAATTAGTATTAAGCTCATTATTGAGAAGCTACTGGTATTTTTCCTTGTTACTGACCCTTTTGTCAGGGAAGAACATAAACATTTAGTTCCTGTACCATGTGAACTCTTCTTGCCTGTTTTTTCTTTGGTTCATTCAGGTTGGTAAACAGTGCAAACTGCTGGCTGGGAAAGCCAAGCTCCATGTTGTCCACTGGCCAGGAACTCTGCTCCTCATGTAGTAGGAGGGTGTTGCAAAATTTATCACATTTGGTCTTTTCTCTTGGAAAACTTTTTAGCATGTTTGCCATGAGCTAAGGGCTTTTGATGGGGGCAGATCTGTCTTTGCCAATGATGTGTTTGTTTGGAAGCTGCTATTTTTGGCCTGTAGCTTCAGAGTCCTTTGTAATAGCAGAGGAAGTGAACAGTGAAATCCCCTTAATAGCACATTTCCTGGTTGAAGTGACTTATATGTGAGGCCTAGAGAGAGGAGACGTCATTTCCTGAATTACTTCTCTTCAGTCTCAACTGTCTTGTTTTACTGCATAATCTTTTGACTCAGCTTCTTAATTGTAGTGAATTTTTCTGTTAAATGATATAAACTAGATTTTTCAATGAGAATGTAAAGCTTTAAGAAAACAACTTTTGACAAAATGCTAATGTGCAAGACAAGTCTTTCATAAGCTGTTTCATAAACGTTTTCATGTTGATATGAACTTGAAACCTCTTACATTAAAATTTTGTTTAAAAGCTTAAAATCTTACCTTTGAAAGAGCATGATAATATGGTTTGTTCATGGGGATAAAAAAAAATTACACACTTTGCCTTCCTTGTGATGACGAAACTGATCACCTCTCTTTCACACCAGCTGTATCTGGCTGTGTTCTAGAGTTAGGAGACTTCCAAAGAGCTAAAATAGTCAGTCGCACTGTTCTTGAATTTCCATTCATTAATAACTACTTGTGAAAATTGTTACCAAGAGCCCATGAAAAAGAGGCAGAAAGGGCTAATTAAAAATTAGCTGCAAATATGGTTCTCAGTTTGTATAGCTCACAAAAAAGCCATCGAATCAGAATGACAAGGGGAAAAAAAGTAACATCTGAAATTGTAATATACAGTTCAGTTTAAGTTGGAAGTTATGGTTGGTTTGGGCCTTGTAATCCAACTAAAATTTTTGTTGGGGTGATAACTTTATTCTTTCCCCTGATGTTTTGCATAAGATAGAAGTCTAGCACACTATAAATGGGGTTTTTGATCAACCACTAAAATATCTTCACACGAAATGTATTAAGACATCAGGTGACCTCACCTCTCTTCCCCTCCAAAATAGGAAGAACAAAAATACCCTTGCTGATTTTTGTTAGCACAGACTGCTTTTTCATCTCCCTTAAAATGTCTGCCTAGTTGTTAGCAATCATGAGAATATTTTCTCAGTAGCAGTGAAAGAAGAATGTTGGAGTTTGGTGTAGACTGCCATCTAATTGGAATTGATACTTGAGTGAGCTAGGTAAAATCCTAAAAGGTGGCCCAGCTGTTCCCAGCAGGGCATTCAGCGTGGTCCTTCTCGACACGTTGCAGGGTAAGGATCCCTATTTCTGCTGACACATCGTGCTGCAGAATGAGATACCCTTTTTTGAAGGTGGTGTTGGCCAAATAAAGAGTAGTATGGGGATTCTATTATGTTTCTTTGCAGGAAGTCATCTCAAATTAGTACTTTCTGTTGGATTTGTCAAGATTATTGGGCAATACCCCTGCTATTCATGTAGTGACTAATCCATAAGTATAGAACAACTATGTTATTTTGGTTTGGTTTCATTGTATCTTCTGTAAAAGTGTCATATAAATTAAGAATAGGTGGTAAGTCTTCCGTCCCTCTGAAGGATGAGTATGATGCCCTGGTGCATCACTCCTTTATCCTTAATGTCTTCTGGGAACTGTTATGGTCAAGGCAGAAATAATTCCTAGATATACTGTTATTAAACCAACTATTGTGCCTTCTTGACTGACTTCCTATTTGCTTATATACATGGTCCTATGCTTCTTTCTGTTAGAAAGTTCTAAAACTTGATGTGTAAGACCTTTATAACAGTTCAGGTTACATAGAGTCAAGAGTAAAATTCTACCTTTTTTCTGTGCAGCAGTGGATATATTATAGGTGTTACATCACAGAATGTTTGATGTTGGCAAGGACCTCTTGCTATCATCTAGTCCAACACCCTGCTCATTGCAGGGTCAGCCAGAGTAGGTTGCCCAGGACCACGTCCTGCCAGGTTTTGAATATCTGCACAGGTGGGGACTCCACAACATCTCTGGGCAATTTGTTCCAGTACTTGACCACTCTCACAGGAAAAAAAAGTGTAGTGTTCAAATAGGATTTTGTGTGTTTTACCTTGTGTCCATTGTCTCTTGTCCTGTCGATAAGCACTGCCTTTTCTTCAGTCCTTCCCATCAGATACTTACAGACATAGATGAGCTCCCCTGCCCTGAGTCTTCTCTCAGGCTGCAGAGTCCCAGCTCTTTGAGCCTTTCCTCCTTTGAGAAATGTGTTAATGCCTTAATCTTTCAGGCCTTTTGCTGGACTCACTCCAGACTTTGGTGGTTTGGGAGCCCAGGAGTGAACACTACACTCCAAATGTGACTTCATCAGTGCAGAGTGGAGAGGAACCTGTTGTTCACCAGGATCCTCAGGTGCTTCTTTGCAAAGCTGCTCTCCTGCTTGTCAGGCTACAGCCTATACTTGATGCCTGGGGTTTTTCCTCTCCAGCAGCAGGACTTGGCTTTTCCCCTCACTGAACTTTGTGAGAACCTCCTCTGTCCACAGAGGTGGCGGTGCAGGAGTGCACTGCTGGTGACTGGCGCCAACTGGACTTTGCGCCACTGATCAGTCTCCTGGACTGAGTCTTTCAGCCAGCTTTTAATCATTTGCCATATCCATCAGCGTGTTGTGACACTTTCCAAGACACTTTCATTTGTTAGGGGGTAAAAATAAATACATAAAACCTCTTCATTTTGAAAATGGTCTTAACCATTAATGTGTTTTGTGGTGAAAAGTGACATCTCCACAGATGAGGTGGTCTGACTTTTGTATGTTCTTATTTAGGACAAAGTGGCATTCAAAATGTATTTAATAATCTTAGGCTTTGCCTTTGAATCTCTCCAGATGTTATTAAAATGTATATCATGATTTTAGTAATATTTGCAATAAATTATACCTTTCCAGATATATTAATAAAAATATAAAATCAACAGGTTGTTAAGTATAGCCTCAGTTATTAAAAAGAGTGAAAAGCTGTCTAGTTCTGTTGGCTGCCTATTAATAAACATGATGTGGTCTCTGAGTTAAATCTCTGTGATGCCCTGTCAAGGCTCAAAAACCTGAAAAAGCAGTCTCAGGAATTTGTTCTTAGGGCAATGAATAAAGCTGCCAGTTCAGGTTGAACACTGGAATTGCTGACAATGAATGGTGTCTCTGACTCCTCTTAGTATCTGAAATTTATTTTCAGTTTTATTTGTCCCTGTGTAACTGGAAAGGTCTCTGTGTTTGAAGACTAATTTTCTAAAGTTTTTCCAGGTTGCAGAATGGTGGAATTAGGTCTTGTAACAGGCATTTAAAATACTATTTTTGGTTTAGTTTTGGTGATCTCATCCCTTACCATTTTAAGAGTCTCCATTGTTTTCTGCCGAGGCATTATAATGGGTAGCAGAATGGCATGTGGAGTTCTGGCTTGTCTTCTGTTGAGTCACTCAGAAAAAGTGTTCTAGTCCTGTGAGCCTGAATTACATGGTGAATTGTCTTCTTAAGTTTAGGTCACGTCCTGCTTCCAAGAAAAATGTGTGGTTGGTTTTTGAATGTCCAGAATGAGAAGGTAGACAGACTTTGATCAAAGCAATAATATGGATGTACAAACATAAAGTATTTGCAGGAAAAGTGTAACAGAATTAAAAAACATGGATTGACTGAACTCAGTATCTTAAATCAGTGTTTAATGAATAAGATTACGTACTGATTGAGATTAAAAGTACTACTCCAGTCTAAGTCCCAGTGCCACTAATCAGTGGTAATATAGCTGTACTGTTTATAGAACTTGGAGCCAGTCAGTGTGTGTTGGCTCCTCTGCTGGTTTATAAACATACTTGAGAGCTTGTTTGATTTGCCTACTAGGAATGTAATGCATGCTTGAATAATATATAATCACTCTCAGTGCAGTAATTTTAGGAAAGTTGTTAATTAAGATTTTAAAACTCAATTAACTTATTCTTATTTTTTTTTCAGGATGGCTTGAATTCTTTGGTCCTTGATCTGGATTATCCAGCACTGAGGAAGAACAAGAACATTGATAATTTTTTAAATAGATGTAAGTTGCAAGTGGCCCTTAAACAATGACATTGTTGTGATCTCAATCATAAGAAGTTGAGTGGTCAGAAATGCATTGCCCATGGTTATTGAACTGATTTTTATAACTCTGAGCTTCAGAAGGCTTCGGAGGACTATTTATTACAGAGAGAAATTTCATTTTAGGGAGTTGCTATATTGTGAAAATATGTTTGAAAATACCAGCTGTAGATTTTTATTTTCCTAAATACAGTTGGAAAAATCCTTTTAGGTAATTTTCTTGTCTTACATATGTGTAGCTACATAACTTGCTGAGTATATCCTAGTTGTTATTATTCTTCAGGAATTCATTACACTGAGTGTCAATATTGTTTATATAGTCATATTTAATCTAAGAGAGTAGCCTTCTGTGGGTTTTTAAAACTAAGTTGTTGTACCTTAAAATCTGTTGGTTCATTTTTGAACCTTTGCATAAATGTTTGTGATTCTCCCCAAACTAATTGTAGACAGGATCTTGGAGTTTATTAAGCATATGATTCTACATCAGAGTAGCTTTATTTTGTGGTATTGAAGTGTTTTCTATCCATGTACATAAGCAGAATCTTTTTTCTTGTAAAAATAGTGGATTATTTGTTTTAAAATGTGATTTGCAGTGAGGAGGCCTTCTTGGAATAACTGTGCTTTGTAGTGAGTGAGCTTATTTTGAGATATATATATATTTTTAAACCTTTTCTATTGCATATGTTGAGGTTACTGTAGATGCAGTCTTATCAGCAATTCCTTTTTAAGTTCTTTACTGGCAAGAACTGTAGTGTCTGCCCTCTGTTGCCCTGGGGCTCCTTGGAATATCCACTTACACTCCTCACTTAAATGGTGGCTGGTGTAGTAATTTGTGGTGAGTTCTTTGTTTGGAATTTTCCACGAGGTTTGGCAGAGCCCTGTAGATGGACATACAGCTTTTACAGTTGCCAGTAAAGTCTTATTTGGAGAAATCACTTAAAATACAGTAAATAAGAAACAGCAGATTAGGATGTAGAGGCATACTTTGGGATTATTTTCGGTTTGGGTTCAAAGGAATTCAAGCAGGTATTTATGAAAGGAGGGGTCTTTAACAGCATTTTAAGGATCTTTGTTACTTGCAACTGAGCATTGTATGTGTAAAGTGAGGGGAAAGCCCTACAAAAATGACATTTATCAGCAACTTCTATGAGTGGGTCATATTTGCTTTTACATTACTGTTTTTACATTACTGTTTTACATTACTGTTTTTGCAGTAGAACAAAATTAGAACCTTTTCTCTGATCACAAGACCAATGTCTTTTGACTATTAGACTATAGCAACTGTGGGAAAACAATTTAACCTCAGAAACAGGTTGAAGTTTTGTTTGATTGGTTCTTTTTTGTTTGTTGGTTTGTTTTCTTCAGCCCCTGAACATTCTTGCTGTCTGTCTTCCCTTTTTTGAAGGCTGTTGCTCCTTCTCCTCTAGCTTCTCTCTCATTGTTGTAGTAAATATTTATAAGTCTCTGATGTGACCTGGAGGCTACCAGCAATGTCAGAAACATGAAAAGATACTTTTGTTCACAATTTTATTACTGCCTTTTAATTGTTTCATCAGCTGGTAGTATACAGTTGAAATAGCCAGACACTAGTTTAAAAAATTCCGAGATGTGTTATAAAAAAAATCACAGTAGTTAATAAAGAGTTTTCAAGGGTGCACCTGATCCTTACCTGTTGAACTTTAAAAAAAACATGCAAGGCGTGATTATTTTGGCCAACATATCATGTGACAGTGCATCTTTCTTAAGAATCATGCATGTAACTTCTCTCCTGTTTCTGTACTGACGGGGAGAGAATGAAAAATAGTGCTGCGTATCTTCTGTGATTTACATTTTGGGAAAAAATAAATTGTGAAATGAGAATTTTGTAAACATTTGAGGCTGGTAATATTTTGATATTGCAAAAGAAGGAATCAGTCCTGCCACAGTGATTGATTTCAAAGTCCTTTCCGACACAGGTCTTGGTATGGTTTGTTATGTACCACACAGGGAAACTGAGCAGAATTAATGCAGAGTGGGGTGGTTCCTTTTTTCTTTTTGTTAAAACTAGTCAGGCAAAAGAAAAGCAAAGATCAGTTTCTGATTTTCATTTCCCTTCACTGATACTTGTGCTAGCACAAAATGAGCCAGTCGGGTACAGGAAAAAACAGGACAACAACTGGGTTCTTATTGGCATTGCCATTTCGTGCATTTAAAATTGCTGAACTCATAGCTCAGGTCTTCTTGGAAACTGTTCTGAGGGTAGCAAATTTCAGTGGAAAGAGTGTGGCACATGCTTGCTGAAGCCTCTTGCCACCTTGGGCTTGGAAGAAAAGTTGGGCACTGTATTGAGAATTTATGGAACTGTAAGTTGTTGCTTTCTTAGGGTAAGGAACAGTGAGTTCTTGTCTCTTGTGATTTTTCTCAGCATCTGAAGAACTGTTGCAAATGCCCAGCTGAGAACGGCTGTCAAAAGGTTCTGACAGACTCTGCTGAGCAGTCTGTGCTGGGGCCTGGAGCCTGAACTCCTCCTCGAGGCTTCCTGAGGCAACCACGGAGAGGTGGCAGGGCCTCCTGTGGGTTACCCTGTGCTGCACAGTGAGGAGCTGAGGCAGAGGCACTGCAATTGCTTTAATCCATATTACACAAGTCTTCAAAAATCGTGGAGAACACTAAATAATCATCACACTTTCAGTCAGTTTAATCACGTAGTTCTTCCACAATAACACTTTGAGAAAGAAATTTTTTTCCCCACCACATTCCCAGGGGTTTGCATACACCCTACTTCCAACCTGCATCCAGTCATTACTATTTAGGTTAATGTTTTGTTAATAGCTTATTTTAATTTAAAAATGAAATAGTTTGCACTTCAACTGAGACATTAATTTATGTTCAGCTCAACTCATAGTTGCAAGCTGAAACTCAGAGTTTCAACTAATTTCACAAAGGCAATTTATTTATTGTCCATACTATAGGAGTTTGGTGTATTCTGTTTCTGTGACCACTTTGCAGAAGCAGCCTCTTCATTTGTTTACTATGCAAGAAATTCTTTAATTGCCTGCTTTCCCTTACTATTCTGATTTCTTATCACTTTCTCTAAGGTATTGAACCAAAGTGGAGCCTGTGTTTGTTACAAGAGGCACATTAAATATCTCATATAATACAACCATTCCTTTTCAGTCTTCTATGTTGCTTTAATCAGCCGTTGGGAATCTGATTTAAGTTGCTGTGTTTTTTAGAGTATTCATGGTACAGGAAAGCGTAATGCAATATTTAATTCCCAAAACAATGAGAGGATTCTCATCGTCCTCTGACAGCAAAAACTAATTTGCTTATTTTAGAAAAGAAGGCAGAGTTTTTCAGCATGGGCTTGGTGTAACAAATCTCTTGGTCTTTTCCTCTTCTGTCATCTAGACAAAGACAATAGGTTGAGTAAATTCTTCCAAGTCAATTTTTCTGCCATTTGAGATTTGCCAAGTGTTGAATCATGTCTCAGTGGCTTGTGCCTTTTTTGGTCATCTCCTAGTCAGGTGCGACTTAGCCTTAAATAGTTAAATAACATGGGTTTAAGCAACAGTTGAAAACATTTAATATTTATAACCTTATCATCATGAATAGAAGGGCACAAAGAATGGATTTGGAGTAAGTCCAAACAGCAGCACAGAGAGTGGTGCCATCAACAGACCTGGTACAATCCAGAAGTCTTGACTCCCTAAATGGATCAGTGATTTTCTGTGCATTATTCAGCATCACTCAAGAGTTGGAAACTTGTGTTGTTAAAATGATTTGCTGATATTATGTAGGTTTGTAGAGTGGAGTGACAATGAATGTTTTTACTGTACATTTACAGTAGAAGGGACTTCTAGTACAGATGTGGCACCTGTGCACCAGTTTTTCTATAGACTCCCTGAATAAACTTCCTGTGAAGTTCCTTTGGCCATTTTCCTGTCCAAGCAGACCCTGCTTATTTGGAGGATTTGTCTGTTAAGATTAATTTCTTGCAAAATTAACAGTTCTGGTTCCTTCCCTTGCATTTTGTTATGTCATTTGAAGTTGCTGAATGCTGCCCAGCCATGTGGTTACCAATAGAAATGTGTTATCTGGTGTGGTGTGAGTGCCTCCCAGGGCTGCAGCTCTGTGTGCTCCAGGCTTCCTGTCAGGGGCACTCGTGAAATGTCAGATGCCAAGAAGAATCTTACAAATTTAGTGCACTGTAGAACTTGCACTGAGTTAAGGAGCTAATTGCTCCTCTGGTTTTCTCTTGGCTTCTCAAAGGCAGCTCCCTGCCAGGTCTTTGCAGTCGCCTCAGCAGTTTGGGCTCCAGTTCCATTCTTAATGATATTGTTCTGGTAAGAGTAGGGATGAAAGAGGTATCAAATAACCAACTTTCCCAAGCAGAGCATGGAAGCCACAGTGGGTAAGACAGAATGTCTTAGATGTATAAACAAATTATATGTCAGTGTCATTAACCACATTCCCTTTTGGGTACTTGGTAGATACAAAGCGAGTCAGTCCTGCCATCAGGCTTATTTTCATTACGTTAGGGATGTGTTCTCTGCAAGCCAGAGGGCTGTTGATTTCTGTTTCCCTGTGTTCTGCTCTTTTCCATCTAAGCAAGAGAACACACTTCTCATGTCCCCCTTTTATTTCTCTGAGAGAGGAAGTGTTACTGTCTGGAGCTGTGCCTTCTGGTTCCTCCTGATTCTGCAAGGTCTCCAGCAGCTTCTTCTTCACACGCCTTTGACCAGACACTATGGATGCACCCCTAAGTACTTCAGTCTTTCTGTTGTGCTTTCTGTTTGGTTTTGTTCAGCTGAGGGATTGCAGCACTTCCTGGCTGTACTTCAATTTAACTTCTGGCTGGACTTCTGCCTAGGGCAGCAACTTTTGACTTAATGTACTCCATAGCAGCACTCGTTGACTGACTGAGTCTGATCTGTGGGGTAAAATTGCACTGCGTTGCAATTTTATTCCTCATATATACACTCCCCAGAACTGCTTGATACACATTTTTTTAAAAGAAAATAGCCTGTATGTGAACTTTTTTTTTTTTTAACCTTAAAAGGCAGAAAAGTTTGAGTTTTTCCCTCCTCCCCACCCCCCTTTACTGTCTTAGGCAGGTATTTTTTCCATTTTCACAAGCATTTGCAACCTTCAGCGACATTCTTGCTGCCAACCATCAGTGACTGATCAAACACTCTTCCCTTTCAGAAAGTGAATCTTCATTTGTTTAAAAGTTATAGTGCCATTTTCAAATAGTAAATCAAAAGCTGTCTTTAAACACCCTTTGTATCTAGCATTCCTGGTCCTTCTTGTGTTAAAGAAAAAAACTGAGTCATAGGTGATGGTATTCTCATGTTTTAGGACTTTCACTCAAATGTCACAATATTTCTATAAGATTCCATTGCATCCTGGGGCTGGGGAGTCCACCTAATGTCTTCCTTTAAACATAATATTTTTTTTTTCTGCTCGGGTTTGTACTGTTGCAAATTCATGAGACACGTGCATACAGATACCAAAATTTTCGAACTCATCTATGTGAAGTCTGAAAATTCAGACCACCACTAGAAGGCTACTGTTGAAAAAGTTTCCTGCACCTTGAATTAGATCATGTTATGTGATAGATGAACTAAGTCTTATGGTCCAGTATGTTGCAATTATGACATGGCTTCAGGGTTCATCTAAGCTTGCCTTCTTGCACCCCAGTGTTTTGTTTCAGATTAGTTCCATGCACTGATTATCTGTTCCGTAGCTCTAAGATTTTATGCCAGAGTAAACAACAATCCATCCGTGTAACTGACACCTTCACAACACTTGCATCCCTACGTGGTGTTATTATTAACTGAGATTATTAAATTTTAGTTAAGGGAGTTAGGAGGGGTGACCTCATTGCTCTGTAATGAGGGGGAAAGTGGAGAGGAAGGTGCTGAGCTCCTCTCCCTGGGATGCAGTGACAGGACATATGGGAATGGTCCAAAGCTGCACCAGGGCAGGTTCAAACTGGACATCATGAAGCATTTCTTTACTGTGAGGATGGTCAAACACTGCAACAGGCTTCCTTGAGAGACAATCAATGCCCTGAGCCTGTCAGGGTTTAAGAGGCATTTAACACTGTTTAACTCTTGGTCAGCCCTGTAGTGGTTGGACAGTTGGAGTGATGGTCACTGTGGGTCCCTCCAGCTGACAGGGCTCTGCTCTATTCTATTCTATTCTATTCTATTCTATTCTATTCTATTCTATTCTATTCTATTCTATTCTATTCTATTCTATTCTATTCTTTCAACAAAGCAAGTAGGATTTTTCCATTCTCAGTATTTCACAGGGATGATAAAACTAAAACTCTTCAGTTGGTTGTTTCATATGGGGTTTTTTTGTTTGTTTTTCATTGCTTATTTGCAATATTTAATACTTGAAGAGTTTCACTGGAGCTGTAGTAGCTTTCTTTATAGTTTCTACCTTCTACAGAAGTAGTCCTGTGAGTTTCTGCTCAGAAATTGAGCTGTGTAAAACTACACACTACTGTTTCAATGTGTTTAAGTCCCTGCTGTCTCGTTTCACACATCTGAAAACATTGAAACATCTCAGAAACGTTTAAAATAAACTCATGTCATTCCCATGTCTCATGAGATGTAACCTTGTATTCAAACATGTAACCACACATTCTCTGTGACTTGAAGTTTGCTGATATTCTTTCTCTACTGCTGCGTCCTGTGAATTTGTATTTATCCTCCTTGTCTAGTGCCAGGGCTTCTGATCTGCAGTTAACTTTCAAACAGAGTATTCCCTTCTCAATCTGCAAAATGGATTCACGTTATTAAATAATAGACTTGGTGTGGCTGAAAGCACTGTTGCTTTCCTATGCTTTTGGTCTAGGCTTTCATGATTCTGTATAGAAACAACATCATAATTCTCTCAACTCCTTTTCCTGTTGACACACTGAATTATTTCAGACTTATTAGTACACTGAAGGTAGCAAATTTGTTTACTTGTGGAGGTTTTAATTGCCTCTGTCCTTACAACTTTCCTAGCAGAGTAGTCCCTCATCGTAACATTAATCTCTCCCCTTCCCTGTCACATCCAGTCTTTTCCTCAGAAAGAGAAACTTACAGTTGCATTTTTGTGTTCCACAAGTTAGGAAGGATCTCTGGAGGCCAGATGGTCCAATTCTCTGCTCAAAGTCAAACCCGTTTTGATGTTATATCAGATTGTTCAGGTTCTTGTGTGGCTGAATTTTGAGAATTTCCAAAGACAGAGGTTTTGCAACTCCACTTGACAGTCTGCACCTTTCCCCAGTTCTTACTATTTTCCTACAAAATAGGATTTCTGGTATTTCATCTTGTCTATTGACTTTTGTCCTTTCACTTTGTACCCCTTAGAAGTAAAGCCTCATTTCAGCTTCTGGTGAGGCCAACCATTTATTCATCCTGAACAATTCCAGTTCTCTCAGCTTCTCTTGAGCATCATGTAAAGCATCTTGGTGGTCTTTCATGAAGCTAGGGAATGTTTTGGTATTTTTTGTGCACTGAGGACCCTAAAGTTAGTCATAAGATTTCACATATGGTTTCACAAATGACGAGGAGGAAATCTACTTCCCTCAACCCACTGGCTGTACATTTACTAACATGTACTTGCATAGTCAGTGCAAAGGCTGGCTCCTCTTTCCTCTCTGCTTGGCTTGTTGTCCACCAGGCCTGTCAGATCCTCTTCCTCATGGTGTCTTCTAGCTGGTGAGTGTATCCTATTCTGTCATGTGGTGCTGTTCCATCTCAGCTACAGGACTCTGCACTTGCTGTTGTGGAACTCTGAGCTTCCTGTCAGCTCATTACTCATCCTGTCTGGGTCACTTGTAGAAGCCACCCTACCCTCCCCTCCAGTGTATCAGGGTTTGAACTTAAAACCACTGGCTGTGACTCCAGCAACTTTTCCACTCACCTGGTAATTCCTCTGTGCAATCCATGTCGGCCTGGTTTGGCTACAAAGACACTTTGCAATGCTGTGTCAGTCATGCTACAGTCAAGGAAATGTACTGCTTTCCCTTTGTCCACCAAGACAGACATCTCGTCATTGAAAGAAATCAGGTTAGTCAAACACAGTTTGTCCTTTTTAGATCTATTCTGGCTGTTCTTATACTTCCATGTGCATCATGTGCTTGGAAGTGGATTCCAGAAGGATTTTGCTCCGTGATTGTCTTGGGCAGTGTGGTCAGGCTGCTGTTCCACCCAGTTGCCTCCTTGTTGCCCATTTAGAACATGGACATGACATTTGCCCTTTACCAGTCATCACCTTCCCAAATTGCCATGACCTTTCAAAGGTGATAGAGAACATCCTGGTAATGGCCTTGACTGGTTTATTCAGCACACTTGGATGCATCCGGTGTTGTCTCATGACCTGGTGTATGCCAGGTTTGCTTCGCTGGTCTTTAACTCTTAATTTCCCTACTGTGATACTTGAAGCTGTCGGCTTCAAGAAGCTGGGAGGCCTCTGAGCAGGGCTTGAGGGTGAAGTGAAGCAAAAAAGTCATTGATTGCCTTGATCTTTTCCATGTCCCTGGTCCTAGATTACCTACCTTGCTGAGAGTGCTGGGACCATATTTGCCTCATTCTTCCTTTTATTGCCAGTGTATTTATAGAATCTCTTGTTTCCCATCATAATCCTGGCTAGTTTCAGTTCCAACTGAGCTTGGCTTTTCCAATTCCATCTTTGTTTGGGAGGTTCCTGCTGGGTAACCCATCTCAGCTTCCATGTTCCAAACCTTTACCTTTTGTGCTTGAGTTGAGGCAGAGGTTGCCCATTTAGCTGGATTGGCTTCCTGCCATTCCCGCTCGATTTCTATGCCATTCCTGCTCGATTTCTAGCTAACTAGAACAGGCTGTTCTTCTGCTATGAACATGTCATCTTTGAAGATCAACCCACTCCTCTTCCTTTCACAGCAGCTTTTCACAGGGTCCTGCCAGTGAGTTTTCCAAACAAGCCATAGTCTGTTCTCCTGAAGTCCAAGGTCTGCTATTTTCCTTCTCAGATCTGTTTGAGTCTTAAATTCCACCATCTCACAGTTGCTTCTGCCAAGTCTGCCACAGGCTTTGTCTTCCTGAGCCAGTTCGTTCTTGTTTGTGAGTAATAAATCAGCCTCTCTGATGGGGCTTATTGCTTGTTTGGAAGAAATGTTCCTGATGGTCATGCATCTCCTAGATTGCTTGTAGCCTGCCAAGCTGCTCTTCATGAATATGTAGGAATGGTTAATCTATTTAATAGATGTTCTTATCATTAACTCCCTTAGACCATGTCATCTTTAATGTCATACTGGATTAACTGTATCTCTGATCCTTTTTTCCCCTGTATTCAGATCTGAGATCCTCTTTAATGCCTTTCTAGGGAGAAAATTCCATGTTTGACTGTAAACAGGGATCTCACAATATACACCTCTACCCCTCTCTCAATATAAGCATCCACAGTTTTTCATACAATTTCGTGCTCTTCCCTGGTAGAGTTCTTGCTCCAGCCACCTGTTTTGCTTTGTTTTGTTCTTTCTTTAAGTGTGTGCAGGGGCTTGTCATGCCTAAGATTACCTCCAGTATTATGGATTCCATGCATTGATTCCATTATCTTTTGTCCTGGTAATAAGAATAGAGTTTAAAAATGCATTTAGCCAGGAATGCATTCATAGCATGGTTCATTTACAAAATTAAAGACTCTAGGACCTTGTGTGTTTTTAGACCTTGCCAGAGATCAGAATTTCACTATTTTCCCTTTTACTCATTCAGATTCTCACAACTGCCGATAAGACACTTACTGACAGGCAAAGCTTATCTGCAGAATGCTGAACAGAGCATTGTAGGTATAATTTTAAGAAGTGTAGAATTCCACATGTGGCGAACACCAGAAAAGCCCTTTGAGATGGCCAGCACTTACATACACATAGGTACACTTGTGTCAGTGTTTGGTGTGGAATGGATGAGTGGATGTGCAGTCCGATCTTTGCGTGATCTGCAGCTGCACACCAAGGTTACCCATTCCATTCCTTGCCTTTGGCTGCTCTTGAACCCTCCGGGTGTGTAGGAACAGGTTGCACCTGCAGTGCTTTTGGAGTACCACGTACTCCACCCCGGCATTATCAGTGGAGTGCCAGTGGATCATGGGAGCACAGCGGGTAGCAAGGAATGACTGAACATTCCAGATAGGCATCTCTGGCTCTCTTCATTACCAGAGTCTTCCCATAAGCTCGTGAGCGATTATTAGAGGTGTGAAATGAGAGTCAGCAAAATATGAAAGACATTTCAGTTGTTACTGCTACAGGTAGAGGGTTAATGATTTCCAAAGAATAATGAAAGGGATTATTAATAGTGACTGCAGGTTTCAAGAATTACTAAGAAGGCTCTAAACATTTGAATAAAAATAGCTTATTTTTACTCTAAATGAGTAGCTAAAATTCTTGTATTCTCTTAATACATGCATTGTCACAACTTCTGTTTGATTTGTTTTAGATGAGAAGATTGTGGAAAAAATCCGAGCTTTACAAATGAAAGCTGAAGACTATGATGTTGTTAAGGTGATTGGAAGAGGGGCTTTTGGAGAAGTGCAGCTGGTAAGAATGTAATGATTTAATGTTTAAAAAGATTAACAGCTTTGGCCAAAACCTTCCTCAATCTTCATGTTTTGTAGTAAAAATTCATTCTTATAAAGAATAAGTGTAATTTCCATTGTAATGTGAGATAGTTTCTGTGAATAGTAAACAGTAAATCTGAGTTTAGAACATGATGGATAGGAAGGGAATAACTCGAGAATCAGTTTCCTATCCTTTGATCAAAGTCAAAAAGGCAGTTCCTGGCCATTCTAAATCTTTTTGGCCACAAGTATCACTGTATAATAATATCTGAAACCTTCTACAAAAGAGCAAGCGAACACTGTGACAGAAGATTTTTGGTTTTTTCTTATAACTCTAATGCTTGCATTGTATTTAAGTGACATGACTCCCAGGATTTTTAAAAGATTCTTTTCTTAGCATTGTCCCCTCTACATTGTATGCAATATATTATCTAAACTATGAATGGGATTACTTTTAAAACTTCTATTGCGGAGAAATTCTGTTATAAAAAAAAGGTATTCAAACTAGAAAAAGTAACTTGGCGTGTCACACATTGTCTGATTTCCATTTAATTTTGATTTTTTCAGGACTTCCAAGTACTGTGTGATAAATGGCACAAAAATGTGAACATATGTATAAGATAGATTGTTATGTCAGTTTTGAAATAAGCATTGGACATAAGTGCCAGATAGAATCTAGAATGCAAATATTAGGGACAAGTTATCATGAGCTAACAGATAACTGTGCACCAGCTGATCCATGGTGATCTTATGTGTCAGCATTTTTAGAGGAAGAGAGATGTGAAGCAAGTCAATAGAAAGGCGAGCAACTAATCCCCTGTAATTGAAGCTTGTTTTCTTGTTATCACAAGGTAACAAAAATTACCCTTTTGCTTGTACTTGTTGACATGGAACTGGCATTTTACTGCTCTGTGGTAATTTTGCACTAGGAAGCTGGGAAAATCATATTGTCTTGTCTTGTCTGTAACCATTTTGGAAAATACAAAGATATGTTGGAGTTTTGTTAAGGAATGTGGTAAGGTCTAAGCTGTGAAGGAGGTACACAGTGTATAATAAATAAATTTATGATCCATTTATAAAATTCTTTGTATTTTCCGTATTAGTGTTGGTGATTTGTTGGAACTGGAAAAAACCCCCCTGTGACTAGCCTAATATTATTTGCATGACTCATGGGTAATTTGCAAACTTAGATGTGATTAATGTGGCAGATAGCAACATCTAATCAGGAATTTTTATTCATCAATGTCATTTTTTAAGACACCTTCATCCAGATCTGGTAGCACGAGACTGTAGCACCCTCTTGCCTATTTCTACCAGGGTTATTTACACTTTGTTTTTATCCAGAAGAGTGAATGAAATATAGAGCGGGGTATTTCCAAAAATCCTCATTTTCTAACAAGACTTTAAAGATCTATTGTGTATCTTTATATGATTTTATATTCTTGTTGGTAAGAAATTAAAAACAAAACCAAAACCTTCAGCAGAACCTTACTTTCTTGTGAAGGGGCTGCTGCAGGGTGTTCGTAAGAAAGCATTCTACTCCATGTCTTTTCAGCAACAGTCACATCAAATGGTTTATTTTAGTTATCTATTAGACATTTGTACCTTCACATTAATCCACATGTAGCAGTGAATAGAGACCTTCCTTGTGCACTTGGATGTGAAGTCAGTGAAAAATCAAGTTGTAAGGAGCAGAATTCCTCGTCCATTTGTTGAGGGGGTGGGAGATGAAAAAGTCCCAATAACAGAAGTCGTGCCATTTTTAGATGTCATACTCGTATATTTGCTGGAAGCATCCAAGAGAATTATACTTTTTATGTGCTTCAAAAATGACAATACATTGTTTTCATATGTGTATTTTGTAAGAACAGAAGGATTTTTCTAAATTATTTTCATTTCCTTTTTAACATTTCATTTCAAATAGAAGTTCCTGGTTTGTTCTGGAAACTCTTTTTCTTAATTCACCGTGTCATGCACAATTTAAATTTTTAAGAAGAGATGATTTTTCATAGTATACATACTGCAGTTGAGCACTTTGAGGGATCTGAGGACAAACTTTATTTTTCATTTGCCTGACCATTAAAATGTAATGGCAAAATGCCTAGTAACCTGGTCATACAATGGTGGGGTTTGGGTTGCGTTGTTGTCATGGGTTTTTAAAAAAAAATCTTTAATAAGCCCTTCAAAAAAATCAAGAATCCTTGGTACTGGAAGGAAACTTTTGTGTGTTCATATAGAGCTCTTCTGCATTCATGTCAGTTTAAAAGAACACTTTTTCTAGAATGTAAAAATGCAAGTAGAAATCGTAATGTTATGGAGTCTTAGAGCTGAAAAGCAGTGGGCTGGTAAATACAACTGCAGGTCTGAACTAATATTAGCTGGTGATGTGGACATACATGCCTTGGGTTTTTGCCTCACAAGGTTAAACTATTGAGCTAAGCTGTATCTATTTCTACTTCATTCAAAATGTTAACACCACTGTTGCAGATGATGGATTTGCGGTAATGAAAATATTTTGCAACACTTTCTGTGATCAAAATAGAAATTTGCTTCAGTGGGGATTAAATACAGAAAGAACCATAAACAAAACATGATTAAGTACATGAGGTAAATTAATGAATGTTGTGTTATCAGTATGTGTTATTGTGCATAGAATTATAGCACAAATATTTATTATATGTTTATAATAATTATATTAGTATGCTCATTTTTTGGCTTGTAATGTTTGCAGCATGAAATAGTCAGCTATGACCTCCTTCATTTAATTTTGTTTTCCCTGAGTCTTCTGCTCCAGTATAGCATTTTCTTGCTAAAGAAGTGGTGTAAAGCAATTAGCTTTCCAGATTCTGTCAAGAAAGTGAAATGCTTTCTCTACTGTTGTGTCTTACAGCTAGATTTTTTTTTTTTAAAGCCTTGCTTTTTCCTCTTCCTCTCCCCTCCAAAAAATTTAAAAAATAGTTCAGTAAAGAGAGATCATATGACTCTGGTCTGAGCATCTGACTTTGGTGGAGAAAAAATTTCCTTATAAATCCAGAAGTATTAAACTCTACACTTGAGCTCTGGTCTCTGGTTTTGCTGGGTCTGTAGTGATGGGGAAAGCTAAGAAAATAATTGCCAGCTGCCAGATCACTTCTTCTCTTATGCAGTGCCGTGAATAAAAGTGACTGGTGTCTAGGGCAGACAGAAAAATTGAATTATGGTGCTTAATACGTTACTTCTGGTTTATACAGAAAGAGTAATTTATGAAAGCACATCCTGAGTACCTCTTGTTTGTTTTCGCTTGTGGAAAAATTCTCTTGATTTGAAATTGAAACTTATCCGTAGTTCCTTCTCCCAGTTCTAACCATGAAGGACTGTAACGTTGCAGTGACACAGCAGACTGACATGGTCATGTTCTGGAAGAGAAGATCAAAGCAAAGTTAACACTTCCTTGTGTTTGGGTACTACAGGATAGTCTGGGTGGCTGTCTTTACTGTCTGATTTCTTAGTGTTGCAAAGAAACAGTGGTTGTCATGGCCTGCCTGTACAGATGCTGGTTTATTTTTCTTCATTAAGTACTTTCTTTATTAGGTTTAGTTCCCCATCAACTGCTGATGTACAGTTCTGTAGTAAAGCAGATAAAGCAGTCGTGTTTTATTACCTGAAAAGTTGTCAGGATATGAACTTGGATACCCTATCTGTAGTCACTTCTTATGGCTTTATTAAGTATTTTAGGATACCTGTAATTACTTCAAGTCATAGAGTTTGTTTTAAAACTCCACTCTAGGATCTTCATTTTTTTAAAAAATCATAAAAGAGACAGTACCGTTACCAATACTAAGTACTCAATCTGAAAACTTCAAATGGATGTGTTATTTTCTTTGCCTACAGATTGTCTTCCTGTGTAAATGCTGTGGAAGTTATGGATGCATTTTGTGTGTACTTGTTTATTGAAAGTATTAGATTGTTGAAGCAGAGTAGAGTGAAATTCTTTTTTCTTTAATGCATTTTCATGAGTTAAATGAGGCCATGTTACTCAGTGCTAATGGCATGAAGGGATTTTCCTACCGATTTTGAGAGTTACTCTGGTGAGCTGCAGTTTAAATTTGGCAGGTCGTTTTAATAGTTGGAAGAAATTGAAACATCATGACAGTTTAATACATGAATAATCTGCTGTATGAGCCAATACCTGTATATACAAATATAGCTCTGAGTACAGAGCACAGTGAGTAGCAGCTAAAAAGGCTGTCTCCAGGGGCTACGGTGGTGATAGAAGCAGGAATGTCAGCAGTAGGTCTGCTCACCTGCAAGGTGTGCCAAGACTCAGTCTCTGGGTGTGCCAGTATACTTTTTATTGCTTTGGTTCTGGGATTTTTGTACAGAGAAAGAATCTATCTTGAAATTTTCTCAAGAAATTGTTTAGCCAGTAACCTATTGGCACTATTTAGAGAGATGCACAGACTGTGATTTTGGGCCCCCCATGCCTCTTTACTTGGTCTCTCCTGTACATTAGCTTCCTTCAGGCTGTGCTGACTTTCAAGATTTTTTTTCCCCAACTCATGGGAGACAGTTGTTCTTTAAAATGAAGGCAGCCACTCTAACTGCACCTAGGCAAAACTACACAGTGACTTTAGGAGTTGTAACCTACTAAATACATTGCAGAGCTTCAATGTGAACTTTCACAGAAAATGCATCTTCAATTAAACAGTATCTTTTTGAGGTTTCTGGTCTTTGTGTTTCTTCTGGTTTGGGACAAGACTACAAAAGCTCTGCTTAGGGGAGTGTAGCTTGTGGTGTACCACCAAGTCTTTGTAGATAGTCCCATGTGGGATTACCAAGTGGGAAGAAGTTAGTTTTCAAAACACTGTTTTAGAACACCTTCACTAGCTGACTAATTAATGTCCTAAAATATGCCTACAGAGTTGTTAATGCATATAGATAACATGTTTCTGTTCTGGTGTTAGGATGGAGGTTTTTTGATCTAATTGTACAGAAGGTTATTTGTTAGTGTTAAACTATGCAAAATGCTAATAATAAAACCTTTGCACCTGTATCTTGAAGGCAAAAAGCCCCAATTTCAAGAACAGCAAGTGCTTAAATAATCCTGTTTCTGTTCATGTTCTTGCTCTTTCCAAGATTAGATTAGCCCTTCCACCTGATGCTTCTTCTATTCCGTCAGCAATGTTAATTTTTGCAGCTCCTCAGGAGCAGGAGACTGATGCTCCCAGATCTGTAGACCAAACAGGTGCCTCTCTGAAGCTTCGCACTGCAGGTGTCATGGACCTGACATCTACAGCTGTTCAGAAAAGCCTATTGAACATTCTTTCAAGTAACATAATTTAACTCAGATACTATGCAAAACTAGGAAGTTATGAGCTCTGCTTTATTTACTAGATGTGAGGGTTTTAGTATGCACCAGAAAATAATAACTTCAGTTTCTGGTGCATTTCACAATTTTCACAAATTGATTTCACAAACTAGTCCACTGAATTTTTTATTTTAGCAGGAAAAACATATGCAGAAACTTAAGGACCTGATGACTCAGACTTTTTCAGCTGAATAGTTCTCACCTTGATTTCTTTAAGAAACACTCAAGAATGTTAAAAACCAGTTCCTTTAATAGGTTTTTCATAAAATAGGATGTCTTATGTTTAATTAGCTGAGTAATGACTGCAGTGTGCAGTTTTGGGATTTGGTTTCATGTCCGCATTCAGATGAAGTTTTCAAAAATACTTTCATATTTTGTAATAAAAGCTTTAATTCCAGTTTTTCAACAAGATTTATTGTATTAATTTTGCACCATTTAAAATGAATTTTAAAACTATTTAGGAAAAGAAATAGGAGCAATCATGTTTTGGTGTCAAATAAAAATTGGCAGAGGCTGAGGCAGACTGCTTGCCCAGTTTCTAACATGATTGAATTCAATGGCTAGACAGTGCTCAGAATAAGAAAATAAAAGCAGAGTTAGACTTTATTTCCTGATATGGTGGGGTTTTTTGAGGAGCTCTTAAGCTTTTGTTTTTAGATTTGGAAGTTCTCAAATCCTTACTGTGTAGAAAATTGGGCATATGAAGACCTGGAGGCATCTCATCCCATAAAGCAGTTTGCACACAGCAGGAACATATTGTGCTGGTACTGAGGTTTTTAACAAGGCAGTTTAAAAAGGTTGCTTCTCTTCTTTCTCAACCAACAGGTTCGCCATAAAATGACACAGAAGGTTTATGCAATGAAGCTACTCAGTAAATTTGAAATGATCAAGAGATCAGATTCCGCCTTTTTTTGGGAAGAAAGAGATATCATGGCCTTTGCCAACAGCCCATGGGTGGTTCAGGTAAGGAAGATGTGTAAAAGTAAAATAATAATAACAACAACAGCAATAGTAACGATGCTGATGCTGATACCTTAAATACTTCCCAGTCTTGAGCTGGTTTTGAATTTACATTGAAACTCAAATTAATGTTTAGGTTCCGATTTTTACTTCTAAAAAATGCATTTTTACAGCAATTTCACTAAGTTTTGTGTATTTGGCTGTATTAGAAAGTAGATTAATTTACATTTTATTCACTACAAATGCATCATAGAACAGAATTAAACAGATTCTTGAAATGCCTACATAATTATTTGGAATAATAGGGAAGTTATCTTTCCAACTATGAAAAATTCTGTGTAGGAATGTAGAAACAAACGTGATTGGTATTTCCAGTCTTTCTTCATGATGCAGTCAGTTGATCACGGGCAATTGGTATTTGGAGTGCTTTAAATAGTCACTGTCTTCAGCTGCAGTTTGATATATGGATGAGCGTGCAGCCCTGGTCTGCTGCAAGACAGGAGGCTGCAGCAGTGGTTTCCTTGAAACCATCTTCTCATAGTGGTCAGTTACAGCATCAGCACCCGAATATCCAAGTAATGGAGAGGTGACTTCTTCAGCTGGTCCTGAACACCTCACTCGCAGCTGTCTCATGACGTGTCATGGAGATGCTGTAATGTGAATTATGCCTTTGGGAACAATCAGTACTGATTATTGCCATTTGTTATAATTGTTAAATTGCACCAGTTAACAAAAGGAGTAGTGAAAGTGTGTGCTTGGAGAAGCTGTTAGTCCTTAATTTTGTTAAATAATTAATTTAAATGCTCTCATATATTTTGCCATGCTTCTGTATGTTTAATAAGATTGGCTTTAAGCTTTCCATATATTTTTCATAACACTTTACCTCAGGTACACAAAGATTTTTATTTAGGTATTTTGCTCTTTGAGCATGTTCTGTGCTCTTGCCTATATTCAGCAGAAATACTTAAATAAATAGATGATTTTTTTATTTAGTTCTTTGTTCTAGTAACAGTAATTGTCAGGAACTATTTTTTACATGCAGTTGAAAGTAATGAGAAATGCATGATGTGGATTTTCAAAGGAAACTGTCACAAGCAGGATATAAATGTGTGTCTGCATTTTTAAATAGCAAATGAACTAAAGTGTAGTTGCAATTGTGCCTTCTATGATTAAGTGTATTAGTGTGCTATATTTAGGTAATGTGGTCCAGTGGGGTAGGACATTGAGCTGGTTTGAAGAAAATGTAGGTCCTGTTCTGATCTAGAAACTGGGATAGATCACACTGCTTCTCTGTTTCTAGTTTTTTATGTGAGAAGCAAATGAAACACCTAGATAGTTTTAATTTTTTTTAATGAAGTCCCTTGAGGGCAATAACAAAAGTGCTATATAAAGACATAGTGCTGTTATTTCTTATTATGTTTTATTAATATCTCTACATGTGAGAATATAGATATTATTTTGAATCTTCATTTAGATTTTAATGACCCAATGCACTATTGTACCATATATTGCATATATTATCCATTTGTCCAAACAAATACAGTGCAATATATATGTATTAAAATATATATTTCTAATCCAGGTCTTCTGTCACTAGTTATACAATTTATTTTAATCTGAAGGTCAAATTCCGTAATAACATTCCTGCCTTTCATGGTTCCTCATCCTCCATGGCCTCCCTGATTCTGACTTCGTCCTTTCCACACATCCTATTTTTCAATTGCCTTTTAATTTTGTGTGTGTTATTTAAAGATGTGAATGATTTTAGTTTTTAAGGTAAGGCAGTATTCCCTGAGAAAGAAGGTGAGAGTTTCAGAGACTCTTTCACACCAGTCATTGAACATTTGATAGTAATGCTTTTTGCTGGACTGGGCCATTTTCAGACCTGGTGAACACTAAGTGGAATCTCTAAATCTTCAGCACTCTAGGTCTGAAAAACATTTTAAGGAGACTGAACTTACTTTCACTGTCATGCCAGCAGGAAATACACTGACTGCAACTTACACCAGACCAGTGTTTTATTGTTCAGGACTGTTTCTTTGTATTGTGTTATAGTTGTCTTCAGGAACATTTTGTTTTTATTTCTTATTTCAGTATGTGTTGATTTAGGACAAAATCAGCAGTGACTTTGCAAACATGTACAGAGATAAGGAATTTATAATATAGAAAATTTAGAAACAGTCTGAGATGCTGCTCACTGTTGAGCTATTTTCAAATCAGAACATGATGCTCCCTTTCGCAGATTTGATACTTTGCATTTTGACTCAGTGATATTTCTTAATGCCAAGAAACATGGAAATAGATAGATAGATAGATAGATAGATAGATAAAAGCCTATAGCATTAAAATAATCAGGAAATATTTTTCACTTTCTCAAAAATTATAATGAGGGGGTTTTGAAGTTCAGTAAATTTCAAGGTACTGTCATAATTAATAGAAAAATATGTATTTTATGCATATTAAAAGTAATCTTGAAAACATATTCCCAGGTTTAATGAAACTTCAATATAAAGGTCTTTATTCTTTTCCCTAGCTGTGGGAAAAGTAATTGCATTTTTTTTCCCTTTCCTTTTTTTAATGTTGCAGCTATTTTGTGCCTTTCAAGATGACAAGTATTTGTACATGGTAATGGAATACATGCCAGGTGGAGATCTTGTAAACCTTATGAGCAATTACGATGTGCCTGAGAAATGGGCCAAGTTCTACACAGCCGAAGTTGTTCTTGCTCTTGATGCAATTCACTCCATGGGCTTGATACACAGAGATGTGAAGCCTGACAATATGCTTTTAGATAAACATGGGCATCTGAAGCTGGCAGATTTTGGCACTTGCATGAAAATGGATGAAGTAAGTATGCAACTGAATAATTTACCATCTATAAAGCTGTAATTCTAAATTACATGTAAATCTAAGGTTATTTTCTTATGAAGTATAATATCCAAAGGAGTATTCATCAAATAATCTACTTGGTTAGAAAGCTGCTTCTTGTTTCCTATTTTTAAATATAAGAGTACTTTAAATAGTGTAACCTTTTCTGTTATAAACTGTTCTCTCACACGGAAGAAGGATGTAAACTTACTCTTTGCTATTTTTGAAAGCATGTGTGTTTATGAATTTCTGAGGTACATTTTTTTGCCAAATCTCTGAAAAGCTTGCAAGATAACTCTTAGTTTCAACATTAATAACCTTGGAACAGTTCATAAGCTGACTTTTTTTTGCAAATTAAATTATTTTATAGGTAAGATACATTCTGTGTGGTTTTCTCCTGTATCTAATTGTTCTCATAGCATCCTCTAGTGGTGATTCAAATGAGGTCACAGTACAGCAGCAGTGGCATGTGATATATTGATCAAAATCTGTTAATTATTTATCAAGATGCCAAGATGTCAATTACAATTACTTAATTGTCCAGATTTTACCATGTACTGCCAAATACAGTTTTCTAATGAGATTGTATAGGAATATTTTTAACAGGATACTTTATACTATCAAGAAAAAAAGAAAAATAAAACTACCTTTTGTAGTTTGCACTCTTAGAGTCTTGCCTGACAAACAGTGTTATGCTGTAATTTATAGAATATATTCTTCCTATGAAAAATTATAACAGATTCTAAAATAAACTGTATATGAATGTGTGTGTTATGACCTGAAAGTTTTCTGTAGTAATGTTGGCAAGGGTGATCCTTTTCAGCTTACTTGCTTTTATATTTTGGGGTTTTTTTCTGTGTTGTTTAGGCAGTGCTTGATATAATTTCTGCAATCTACTAAATTTGCATTGCATCCCTAAGTTAATATCTCTTCAGCAGTATCTAGAAGTACTGTGTCTGGTTAGGGTGAGTTTTTTTCACATGATAATAAATTAACTTCATTGTCTGACTGCAACTGTTTATTTAAGTTCAGTCTGTTTAGTTTTGTTGATGTTGTAGTTGTTACTCTAAAAGCAGAAATAATATTTACCTCCATTTTGTTGATTTACTTGTCTGTATTTTAGAGGACAGCATTTACTTTAATTGAAAAAATCAGAAGTAGTACTTGGTCTCTTAATTCAGACCTTAAAAATATTAATATTTGAGTTAGCAGATCTTCGTGTGTTAAGGAAATCTGTTGTTCATTGGAAAGTGACAACAAAAAAGCATCAAAGAAGCTCATAATATAAATCTACCAAAAGAAAAGGAGATCCTCTGTGCTGTTTTAGGGACCCCAGAAACGGTGGACCTACGCCTTTTAGTTTTTTTTCCTTTTCGTTGCTACTGTTAGAAGAATGGAATACTGAAATGTGGATGATGATACTATAAATGTGAGAAATGCATCCATGTTTCTCATAAAAAATTACAGTGAGCTTCACTTTAGACTGAGCATCATCAATGGACCAGTGATCTCCTAGAGAAGCTAGTATTTTCAAAGATTGCATTTTAAGTTCTTTGTGTTTCTCAGACTCAGTGGAATGGCAGAAATTTTTTCTACAGGAAGCTTTAGAAGTTGAGAGGTTCTGGATTGTCTCCAAATCTCATGGTACTTCTTACAAAACATGAACACATCCCAGCTGTGTAAATATAATATTGGTGTTGGCAGACTGATTTGTAGAAAATATATGCTTACCCAATACTTATTTATTTTTTT
Source organism: Orthonyx spaldingii (assembly GCA_013397795.1). Classification (NCBI taxonomy): domain Eukaryota; kingdom Metazoa; phylum Chordata; class Aves; order Passeriformes; family Orthonychidae; genus Orthonyx; species Orthonyx spaldingii. The sequence continues at coordinate 2,032,432 of VZTJ01005727.1, forward strand.
GGCTTTGGATCTCTCTTAGCAGTTGTGAGCATTAGCATCTTCCTTATGCTGTTGAGAGCCCAGGAAAATTTTGCTGCAATTTGTTGAGAGATTTTTCTGACCTTCGCTGTGGAATTGTATTCAGTGTTTGCTTAAGTCAGCCAGGCCAGGCCAGAACAGACACTTGCAGCAGAGTTTCTCCTTATCATTTTGTGAAAATAGTTGCTAAGTGTTTTAGTGATCTTTTCCAGCATAAAAGGAACTGTTCTGTTTGTGTAACTCACTTGTGATAATTGGGGGTTTGTGGTGTTGTTTTTCATTGTTTGTCTGGGGTTTTTTTTAATTAGTCTTTTTAAAAATCTGCAACAAAGTGAGTATTTCTATTTTTGGATAAAGTATGGGGTCAGACTCAAAAATTTAGTAGGAATCGTGATTCTGTTTCTTGGTATTTAGCTATGATAAGGCAGACCAGGGCAGGGTTCACCAGGCTCTGTCTGATCCTCAGGTGTTGTGTAAGAAACCAGACAGCAGTTGGCTTGGGTAGGTATCATAGGGCCAGGATACACATCCCAGTGTTGCCATGCCCAGCACTGTCATGTGCTCCCTGAGCTTTCAGCAGAGCACAGATTCAGAGAGTATCTGTTGAAAAAGATGTGACCAAAAGAACGGATGCTTGCCACTTGGGATTATTGCCTCAGCCCAGGCAGTTCAGCTGAAAGAGCAGCGTGTTCCTCTTTTTGGAACCCAACTTCTTTCTCATTGAAGCTTGACCAGTGAAGAGGACTCTGCTGGATCCTTCCTGCCTCTGTCCACTGTCTGCAGCACACTGCAGGGGCTGCCTGCAGTGTTACACCTGATGTGTGCTATTCTCATGTTTCCACACAAACACCCTCCAGCTCTTGTTTACTGGAAGGAACTTCCTGAGGGAGTGAAATCCTGATTGTCAGCCTTGGTTCAAGACAGCAAGTCCTTCAGGTCTGATGGAGATCCTACTGAAGATGAAACCTGAGTTGTGTCTTCAGCAGTATAATAATGCTGAACAGTGCTGGGAAACACTACAGCCTCACTGCCAAGTTGTGAGGAGCTGCAAGAACATTGCTCTGTCTCCTGGACAGCCTATTCTTTAAAATTGTGCACTGTACATCTCTCACATAGCTGCCGGAGATGAGTTCCAAGGTCCACCTTGATCTTTTGAGGTGATGAGAAAAGTTTCAGGTAAAACACTGCCCTGAGACTCCCTACAGGAAGCTTTGTATGGGAACTGTTACAGTAAGCGTGCTACTCAGGCACACACAGAGGCTTAGTGTTTGAAACACAGGAGTAACACATAGCCCAGAGAAAACAGCACCATTTCAGTCTCTTCAGAATGGAGGGACTGCCAGGGTGCTCTGTACTGGACAGAGAGCACATCCCTGTTTACTCAGCTTTGATGCCAGAGATCACAGAAGTGAGTCTGACTCTGGTATTAAAGGTATCCAGTACTTAAAAATACATACAGAACAACACCCAAGTTCTTTGAAAGAAGAAGTGTGTAAATGACCCGAACAGAAATCTGGGAATTTTACATTTAGGTGATAATGGGCTAACCTTCCCAGGGACATGATAGAATCCCCGTTGTTGGAGGATTTGTGATGCAGTCAGACAGGGTGCTGGATAATCTTATATCAGCTCCTTTTCCTATGACAGGTTGGGTCAGGTGATCTTTCAACATCCCTTCCAAGCCAGACTTTTCTGTGATCTGTAAATGCATTTCTAGGTTAGTTCCTGAGACAGAAGGTAGAGTTTTATGGGGAATAAGCACACCAGCTTCATGTGCTTCACAGAGCTATGGTCCGTTGAACCTGGTGTTGGCATGCACGGCCTTTTTTTACTGTAGAAATATTTGTTTGTTTTACTGTTCAATTCTTTGGCATCTTGTCTGAAAACTTAAGGTGCTATTAAATGGAGTCCTTTAGCACCTGTAACATTGGTGAAAAGACTTTCCTTCTTCCTGCATACCAGCCATCAGACTTGTGTAGGTCTGGCTGGTTTTTGGCACAGCCTTTGCTTTGTTTGCTTAAGACTTCAGAAAATATCAACATGGGTAACATATTAAAAAGTGTTCTTGCTTTGGTGTATTAATTATAGAGGGATGGGAAATGGGGTGTTATTAAGTGCTTAGGTGTCAAGGTGACGAGGCTGTGACTGAAGCTGCAGACTTCAGAGAACTCTTTCAGAACTGTTTTGGTGACTTTGTTTTTAAAGAATCTCCCTGCTCAGGGAGGGATTCTGGTGGCTTCAACCAGACTTGACTGAGCAAAAACTCAGGCTTTCCCATGTTGTAATTTTGTGTTTGGATAAGGAAGAGATAGACACATACCAGTGTTGGAGGCCTCATTAAGTTGCCACAGTCCTACTGGATGAACAGAATCACATAACCCTAGAGCAATTCCTCCTGTGCTCAAAGCAAAGAGAGGCTTAGGCTTCAGAGAAGACATGTAGGTTAGTGCCAGAGTGGTGTGACAAGCAGGATATTCAAACAGTGGTTCCTGCCATGTGGTAGATCCATTTTCAAATGCTCTCAACTTTAGATTTCTGGAATCTTTGAGCTTCAGTTTACTTTGCAGTGTTAAAATGTATTTGTCTGTGTTTTTCTGTGTCCAATGAATGCATTAGGTCTTCAGGAAAGAATTAACTTCATTTTCTTAGCCCGGTGTGAATAAGCTATGTGCTATCTCATCCAGTATAGAATGCAAAAGCTTACCTGCTCCTCATTCTGGAACTGTGAAGTTAAAATTTCTTTAGGTTTCAGTTTTAGCATGGAGTCATAGAAGATGATAGGCATTTGCCAGGAGGACATTTGAAGTATTCCATAGGTCTCTACAGTATTTAGTCATCCCTTTAGGTTTTGCCTGCTGGTTCATGACTTTCAGGATTCTGTTTTAGTACAGAAGTAAAAGTTTTCACAGTTCATATTGTGTATGAGAACAAATATTGTAATGTGGTGTCTAAATTTTGTGTATCAGTACAATTCCCAAAACGGAATGTTTCTCTTATTTTCTTTAAATATGTATTTTGACCTTAGTTGTTGCTACTAATGTTCTCTATTAAAATTCAGAATTAATATGTATTGCCATTCATGCTGTTGGCAGAATGCACGAAGGACCTTTGTAAGATGACTTAGATAAAATTTCAGATTGAGATGCAGAGTAAAAGATGAGTATTTTTGGTACTTCTCCAGCTTCATCCAGGATTTCATTTCATTCATCCATCTGGTCTCTCAGGAGTGAATTCAGTGAATTTGATTAAAGGAACCAAGACTTGTAATTCTGAACCAGAATGCTGGCAGATCTGATTGATGCTTCTGCGTCACTTAGCCCCTACATTTTTAGTTTCTCAGTGTGAAGTAGAGGATAAGGAATCATTCCATTGATACAACTGTGGGAATATGGTAATAAAAAAAATATTTAAAAAAACAAAACTTTGCTCTTCTTTAAAACTAGCTTCTCCTTTTATTATTCTTCTTATCTTTAAACAGAAACAAGATGTGTCTATAAAAATTTACCTATAACTTGATATATTGGCTGAATTAGACAAAATTGTTATGTATCTGCTTTGTAGGGCCTAGAATTCATAACTTTTCAAAATTATTCTAAAGTTTGTCTCTGACCTCAATGAGAAAAGGAGTAGTCTGATATGATGTGTAGTTTCATATTGAAACCAAGGGTAAAAATAATAAAATTGGTGGATTTTGGGAAAATGAAGTCAAGACAAATCACTACAGAGTAGGCAGGGGTAAGCACATTACCAAGAAATGTCATTTCAATCCATATTGATTCTTGAATAAAAAAACAGTCTTTAAAACACACTCCTCAAAGCAAGTATTTTATGCTATCTTTTTTATGGTTTTCTGTTTTACTAGCAGAGGAGTTGTTTGAGGAGGTGCTCAGGAGCACCTGAACTGAGCTGTTTGTGTTGTTGCTGTTGCTCAGACAGGAATGGTGCGCTGCGACACCGCCGTGGGGACCCCCGACTACATCTCGCCCGAAGTCCTGAAGTCGCAGGGGGGTGATGGTTACTATGGACGGGAATGTGACTGGTGGTCTGTAGGGGTTTTCCTTTTTGAGATGTTAGTTGGTAAGTAGTGATTTCTTCTGCTAGTGAGATTATCACTGAGTCTTTCCTGTGCCTTTAGCTGCACTTTGCTGCATGGAGGCTGCTCCTACCTCTCTAACAGCTTCTGACTTTTGGCTGATGCTGCAGCTTCATGCCTGTTCTCTTTGCTCTCTGTCACTCTCACGCTGCGACAGCTGTTTGCGTGCTTGCTCAGTGATTAGTCCCCTGACTCGGTTCAGCTTAAAACTAATTCTTAGAATAGTTTTAACTGGGGTCAGCTACCTCACCATGTTTGTGCCACCCCAGGCAGGACTCAGTTTGCAGGAACAAAAGAGATGAGAAAGGAATGGAAAGGGCAGGACTGTCCTTTCCTTTTCTCCTCCTTTTCTACAGCACATCAGTGTCTTCTGTTAGGTCAAAATGTGGAAGTATGGCTCAATTCTTTTTTTTGTGCTTGAGTCAGGATTTTCTAGTAAAATACACTGGACTGCTATGGCAACGAACATAGAATATAATCTGTTGAGGAGATGAGTCATCTGCATCTTAAAATACACTGAGGATCAGTATGATAGTCTGGTAGCAAAATACTGATTATGGAAGGGTGGAATTGCCCATACAATTATTAAAAATCCAAATCAACATTTTCTGGGAATATTGCAGATTTGATGTTTCTGGTATCCTGAGCCAGGAAGGACACTTGAACATATGATGCTATTACTATTTCCAACTCTTTCAGAATTGCAGCATTTTGACTTTAAGAATGTGTAGTTTATAGTTAATAGTCACTCGTGAACAATTTTAGCAGTAAATAAAATTATTCCATTCTTAAAATATTGGGCATAGCTGTCCAGAATGTTTTCTCACCATTTCAGAATGTCTTCCCCCTGCCCCCCCCTTGTATCTACAAGGAAAATATTATTTAATTTCTCCATATCCCACACATTGGTAGAAAGTGTCTACTTTTGTCTGTTCTTATGTATCAGGTTCTCGCTATGGTCTTCTAAAACTTTGCACTTCAAAGAAAGCTTTTTTTGTTACTCTGGTTTTGATAAAGCCTAAACAACTAATGAAAATGGTAATTTTACTATGAAAATGAAAATTTTATTGTGTGCTTACTGAAAAGGTAAAATGTTGGTCACAACATTAGGATGAATCCTAACTAACGTTAGTTCAGTGACTTAAGATAGTTTTGAGGTGTGGCCAAAATCAAAGCTGTTTCCAAGACAGAAGACAATTGAGAAGAGGAAGGTTGGGAAAGAGGGAGGCAGCAGCAAATATCAGTGATCCCCGCTTGGAATGCACTGGTATGGCAACCTAATGAATTTACTAAAAGTCTAGAAGTTTAGTTCAAGCTAGCATGCACTAATTTCTTATTTTGCTATACAATGGCAGAAAGAGAGAAAAGTTAGGATTGTTGCGTTTATATTCTTTTGAAAGCTGAATGGTTGTTGTCCATTTGGTCTGTTTGTACATGTTTTCATGTTAATGGCTTTTGAAATGCTCAGTTCCTTGTTGGAAAGCTGCAGCCTGCAATGCCAGATGATTCCTGCTTGCACACAGCACACCAGAACAGAGGAAAGAGCCTAGCTCACGTGGCTGATTGTTCACCTTCTCTATTAAACCTATGGATTAGTTGGGAGAAAGGATTTCTGTAAAAGTTGCAGCTTCTTAATTACAGACCCAAACCATTTGTATGTTGAGAATGTTGCCAGTTAATTTGATTGTCAGTTGCCTTTATCGCAGCCTATTCTTTTCACTTGCCCCAGTTTTACCTTTCTTAATTCTCGTGTCTTTGCAAATACCTTTAACTAAAGCGCAGGCTGGAAAACCTCTGGGTGAGAAAGGTCCATGATTTTAAAAGCCACCTGCCATGTTAATATGGGCAATCAAGCTGATGTAATTTGTCAGTCAACAAGATTTATTAACATGGGTTTAACAGTGTGGTTACACACTGGGAAGGCTTCTGCTCAGAGCTGATGTGCCTCAGGGAGGGCAGACCTGTGTGCCTCTGAAACAGTCTTCAGAGAGCTTTGGTGGATTCCTTCCAACAAATGTGCATTAGCAAGTCTTTAATGAGTTTTGGTCCATTTTACCCTTGGAGTGTTTAAAGATTGATACATATGGGTATCAGCCATTATGTAAATTGGAAAATATATTGAGAGTCTTAAGGCAGAACAAAAGATGTCATTCACCAGGCAAAATTTTGGTAGTGATAGGCAGGATGGAAAATGGTGTAGTTTGTAACAGACATTTTATGGAAGGAATATTTTTAGTAGTATACATTATTTTGTACCCTGCGTATCCAATTTTTTTACTTTTTCTTAATAAAAGACTTTTAGGTAAACTGCTTGTAGACTTTTCATTATCTCTTTTGTCTTACTCAACTCAGATAACTTAAACCTGATGTAAAATCACAGTCAGTTTACTATTTTACTTTCAGGCGATACTCCATTTTATGCAGACTCACTAGTAGGAACATATAGTAAAATTATGGATCACAAGAACTCATTGCATTTCCCAGATGATGTGGAAATCTCTAAGCATGCAAAGAACCTTATCTGTGCCTTTTTAACTGATAGGTAAGTGCACATATTGTTCTGGCACTGTTTTTTATTTTGTTTGGTATTGAATGTATTTATTTTGGATGGTACATTGTAAAAATTAATTCCTTTTACTAATTCTCCTGATCTCTGTTCAAATCTCTTCTGCCAAACCTCCCGTTCTCTAGATTTTCTTTTGAGGTGTTTTTTCCAGGTATTGTATTTTATTTCTGTGAGCAGTTCTGACAGCTCTTGTTAACAATACAGTTTGTGCTGGACAAATCCAATTGCAGTAACAAACCTCTTAGGCTGAAAGTAACTCATAACCTCCAAAGCAGGGACAAAATAGTTTTGCTCAAAGTGTATGTGGGTGTTACTTAAGAAAAGTGGAAGCAAATACTTTTCTGCAAGTAAGCATAAATACTTTACTGAATTTGTTTAAGGTTTCTTAGAGTGTTTGATTTTTTTTTTTTATTTGGTCTCTTGCATTAATTGGTAAATATAGCTAACAAACTTGCAAGGTTATTGTTTCAGCTAAAAAAAAAAAATCCTAGAAGTTTCCCTTTATGGAACTAATCCACATATTGAAATTAAGCTATGTAATCTTGTTCTTGACCTGAACACTTACATTTTGTTTAGTTCCAGAAAGCAGAGATAATTTTCAATTTCACCAATTTCAAAGAACAACAGTGTAGGTCCACGGTTAACTCTGGATCGATGATGCTTTCTTATGCTTTAATGTGATCACCTGAACTTGGCTGGAGCAGGGCATCTGGCCCTTATAGAAGGAGGAATTAGGAAAATAAAATGCCTTATAATGGGTTTTGCATTCGAAGAGAGATTGTTTGCTCTACTGAGCAAGGCTGCAGTTGGTCAGGAAGGATGTGCTTTATTTAACAGCATTTTTCACCCTTAGTAGCTGAAGGGTAGAGAGAAAATCTGATCAGAATTTAATAGTGTAAATGTGGTAAGGTGGACTTCCACTACGTGTGTCCCTCTTCCTGTTTATATTTAACACAGGGCTCGAGCGATTTATTTGAAACAGATGCTGCGTGATCACTGCTGAAGCACTTAAAGAAGGACTGAGCATTGGCCCTGTGATTTATTGCTTCTTTTCCATGCATTGTTTTTATGTCCTGTTCTTGTGCGTAGTTTCAAGAGACACTCCTCTGTTCAAACTGAAAGTTTCTTGTTGCACTTAAGATTGACTTCGCAGCAAATATCAGGAAGAGACGTGTCAGGGTTAGTTGTGGGGCAGAGGATGGAATTCTTAGCATATTTATTTTAGTCCAACTTTGAATAACTGTTCTGTGCAGCAAGTTAGACCTTCCTTCGCTTGCGTCTTAACGGTCTGTCATGTGGTTTGGCAGACATGAAAGTTCTGCAGTTTTATTTCCCCCAAGGGTGTTGAGTTTTTGTTTGTGTTTTTAGTTTTTTCTTAGTTTTTGCCTCAGCGCTCTCTTGCTTTACTCCCCACGTGGCAGACTCGAGATTCTGGACATTTTAGCAGTCACAGGAAGAGTGCATGCTAAGAATCAGTACATTTTATATAAGAAACTACAGATTAGTGGTTGGTGGTTTTTAGATTTTGTTTTTGTTTGACCATTAATGTGGTTAACACAGACAATCTTTACTGAAAGTTTCATTGCTGATTATGCACAAGTCAGATTTAAAAAAAAAAAAGAAGGTATTTTTCCTCCTGTGACTTTGGATTAATTGCTGTTTAGGGATGTGCGACTTGGGAGAAATGGGGTAGAAGAAATAAAGCATCACCCTTTCTTCAGAAGTGATCAGTGGAACTGGGACAACATTCGAGAGAGTAAGTAAATTAGGTTAAAAGTTCTATTTTTTTCAGTATTTGCAATAGTAGAAACAAAAAAAGCTTTCAGCTAGATAAATTAAGTATTTTCTATCTGTCAAGAATCTTGCTCAAACATTCATATTTATCACTTGTATTATAAAACCTCATATGAGTAAGGTTTTTCCTACTGGGATTATCTCACCTTTATAATGTTTTTAATGTAGACATTTCCATTTTAAACAATGGAATTGGATGTTTCAGAATTTTAACTAAAAGGAATGCATGTGAGGTTCTGTTTCTCTGGTTTTTTGTTCTTTTGAGGTGGGGTTTTTAGCTTTGTTTCATTTTTCTTTTAATCTTCTGGTAGTTAAGACAGTAGTTTGACAGTGGTCTTGTCAGTTTTACTCCTTTTCATGTAAGGTGTTGAGAACCTGATAGCTTTAGGTGAAAAAGGAAAGTATGTCAGTTCATCTTATAAGATTGTCATCACTTTTAGTTATATATTTACTAAGACTTTTTAAAATTATGTTTGTATTCAAAGTTCTGTTCTCAAGTGTGATTACCTGAGCAAATACGTCTTGCATACTAGATAGTCTGTGCATTAGGCAACTAATACAGAAATAGATTGCTCTAGAAAAAGTTGTTCACAGTAATATTTCTAGATCTGCTGTCTGGTTAATCCGTATTTAACTCCAAATTATTTAAGGACAACTTATAATAAAAACAACAGTCTTTTAACACTAGAGACACCAGTATATAGCAAGTGACTGAATCTTGGAGTGAAATGCATATTTTTTTCCCTTTTGTAGCTGCTGCTCCTGTTGTTCCTGAGCTTAGCAGTGATATAGACAGCAGTAATTTTGATGACATTGAGGACGACAAGGGAGACGTGGAAACCTTTCCAATCCCCAAAGCCTTCGTGGGAAACCAGCTGCCTTTCATAGGATTTACCTACTACAGAGACAATTTGTATGTGATACTTGGATATGCAACTTTAAAAACATACCTGCACATTTTTCATATGTTCTTTTGGTTTTTTCCACTTTAAATACATAATTTATTCCTTGTCTTGTTAATTTATGTCCAAATGTGAAGATACAAAATGCAAAATTTGAGTAAAATAATCTGTTACTATTTCGATCATTTTGATGACTCTGATAAAACAGTGTATTTTTATATGCAAAAAATTATACAGTATCTTAAAAAATCAATTAGGGTTAAAATTCTGATAGATTTTTTTTTTTTCTTCTAAAATGGCTTTTTATTACTTATTTTAGAAGAAAGCTTACACAGCATAATAACTTTCTGGAATTCATCTTGAATAATTAAGAAATAATTGTATTATCAAGTTAAAAAATTACAAGCTGCTGTAATTTTGGAAACATTCTGTTAAGGAAAGATTCAAATCTGAAAGATGCACTAGCACCAAAATAAAACAAGCTTCATTCTGAGAGCAGCGTAGGACAAATTGAGACTTGAGAGAATTGATTAAAATGGTAAGGTTGCCAGAGTTGTTGAAAACTTGAGTAAGAGCTGGAGGGATTTGTTTTTGTTTTTGACAGGTTGCTAAGTGACTCCTCTCAGTCTTGCAGAGAAAATGAATCTGTGCAATCTAGTAAAAATGAGGTTAGTGCCTTTTTTCCTTAGTATTAATGGTATGATTCACTAATTTTGTTAAGTCTGTTAAGAAAAGACAGTCTAAAATAAGTTTTTAAGAGTTTTATGAGGGGCTTTTTGTCTTTTAATGATCCTCAATAAAAATGGTATTTTCTATTTACAGGACAGCACAGAGGTAAGTATAGTACCTGAATTATGAACGGAATAAAAAATTCCTACATAATTTTATGTGGATGTGAAGTATCTTAAATGTTTATTCACCCAATTGTTAGCAGTAAACCAGTTGTATTTTGAAACAGTTGTACTCAAGTGTTAAGGTGCTATAGTATAAAGATAAATGAATACAGATTTTTTTCAAATTCTTTTTGCATCCAGAATTTGTTTGGAAAGCCAATGTGTGAGGCTCTGTTTGCTACAAGCAGCATTACTCTTGGGAAAGGTCCCACACTTGTATTAATGATTCATGACTGATTTATTCAGAGTTTGAAAAAGTAAATTGTCACCTGCAGGGATAAAGGAATGTTTAAATCATACTCCACTTGGAGCATATGGAGCATGTTTATCCAGCTTTTGAAGACTGACAAATGAATTTAAATTTGCATGACAGGAAAAGCTATGGTATTTTCATGTACTTACTTCATTATGTTACTTAAACATTTGTATTATTCATGTGTAGATAGTATATTGTTAACATTTCTTAAAACTTACAATTCCTTTTCAAAGTTGAAAAAATGCATAAAGGAAATGCATTATGTATTGATCAGGTAAATTTAAATGCAAATGTTTATTAGGCTCCACTTCCTTCCTGTCATTGATGAATAGATGAATGGTTTCAGACTTCACCTTCTAAAAAGAAATGGTACTGCTGTTTAAAATACATCTGATCACATTCATGATGTTTGCTTTATGTTGTGATAGTAAATGCAGATGGTAAAATTTTGCATTTCACTTCTGACAACTTATTTTATTTGTATTTTCTCAAGCAACGAATCTCTGATTTTGATGTCCTTTTCAGTGTCCCTGTTCTGGAAATCTTCTAATTGTAACAATTATAAAGTATTTTAGAAAACCACGTTTTGCATTTCATATCTGGGGAGTAGAGGAGGAGGAGGAAGGGAGGAAAATAAATGCATTTGAAAGCCTGAAGTCATGAGATGAATCCAAAATTTATTATTTATAATTTATTTCATGAATATTTGGGTACTGGACTCAGAATTTTTTTTTATATTTTATGAAGCAAAATAAACCATTTCCAAGCCTGAAAAGTGTTCATTAGCTTCCAAGGTGTAAGACTAAGAAATTCTTCTTTATGCAAGGTTGCTGAACATGTTTAGTCATATTATCTGAATAGTGTCCAATTTGGTCATGTACACCCCTTTTTTATTTTTTCATTTCATTTAGAAAATGCTATCCATAAACATCTACTGCAGGGGAAAGTCTCTGGCTACAGAGCACAGCAAAGGGCCGGTAACAATGGTTTTTGCCAGTATAAATTCAATGACTCACAATCTGTGGCACATAATTCGGTGATGGTTAAATTCAATTCAGCATGCAGCAAATTTTGTTGCTATAAATCCATATATTTAAAATCATCAGAATGAATACCTTCTAGTGATGGTTTTAAAATAATACACTGGAAGATGGAATTAATTTTCCTCACTTTCCCTTACTTTGTTATTTAATTGAATTACATTTGTTTTCTGTGAAAGCATTTTTATGTGTGTGCCATGCTTTTTTGACATTTTACACAGTTTCAGAAAAAACTAAGCAAGCTAGAAGAACAGCTCAGTAATGAATTACAAGCCAAAGATGAACTAGAACAGAAGTACAGGTGAGAATGTTTCAACATGTTTGGTATGTTTATAAAGAAGTTTTATTAGACCTTTTGTTTTTGAGTGCTTAAAAGCATTTAAATCCACTTTGGGGATTCCCAACCCTGCAAGCAGACCTCACTGTAAGTTCTTGCTACTCCTGTGCCTACTGGGATGGTTTTGTTGGGGTTTGTTGAGGGATTATTTTGGCTTTAAGTCCCTGTAAGAATCTCACAGTTATTTTAGTGATTTCACCAGTCCTTCAGGTTTTATGTTATTGCTGAAAATAGAGTATCTTGCATAAAATTAATGAGACCAAAGTACCTACGATAAAATTAGTGAGACACATCCAAACATTCTAATTTCTGTATTAATCAGCAGGTTTTAAAATTATTTTTCAAATTTGTTCAGGTCTACAAGTGTTCGTTTAGAGAAGATAGCAAAAGAGCTCGATGAAGAGGTAAGGCCATACATCTCTTACTAGAATTAGAGCTTTAACATTTGTGTGTGGCTTTTTTTCTTCAATAACAGCAAATTGGTTTTGAGTAGCTGTATATTTTGTAGCAAATAACACTCGTTGATTTCTTGGTATTCACAAGCATGAAATTGTTGTCACTGCTAAAATATTTTCATTATGATTTCTGTACTGTTAACTGCACATTTGTTTCCAGAACTCGTTTTTTCCCATATTTTTAAGTTGGCAGACAGCATGATACAAATATCCCATATATATTGTAAAAATTGAAGGTGTGAGGAGTGCTCCTTTCCAGAGGAGCAAGCTCGTGCTGTGCATTGTCTGGTTTTAATAAAAAGACTCTATTTCTTGCCCAGCTTTGCACCTTACTGCTTCTACAAATTTGGATGTGTCTGTAGCACTTAATGTGTGGCTCATGCAGGTGCATGTCAAGACTTTACCTTACATGTATGTTTCTCTGCTCCCAGAGTGACTGCTTAGGCAGGTCTATCAGGTTTGTCAAATCCAGATGATCAAACAGTATTTAAATTGCAAAGCTCCTGGCCACAGACATCCTGGGCTGGATTTGACCACGTGTTCTGATACACTGTGTTTGCAGCAGGCAGATAGACTGGCTTCCTCCATTACAGACTAAACTGAGTCCATGGGCTGTGTCTTTATCGTATAAGAATACCCCTCTTGTGTGTGTAATTAGTGGTTTATTTTTTTTTAAATATATCCAGATAACTTCAAGGAAGAATGTAGAGTCTACAGTCAGGCAGTTAGAGAGAGAGAAGGCTCTTCTTCAGCATAAGAATACAGAATACCAGAGAAAAGCAGAACATGAAGCAGATAAGAAACGCAATTTGGAAAATGAGGGTATGTTGAACCATACTTGAAGGTTCCATTTTGATGTGGGTTTTTAATACTTAAAACTAATGAATTACAGTTCAAATTGAAGCGTTTTCGTGACAGTGGTTAAAAATGTTGAATTGTTTTTGTTGCAGTTAACAGTTTGAAAGACCAACTTGAAGATTTAAAAAAGAGGAATCAGAACTCTCAAATATCCAATGAAAAAATCAATCAACTACAAAGACAGGTATGCCAACTTTATATAAGTATATTTTAAAATAATTGCTGCTTGAAGTACAGATTTTGGTAAGAGTGGAGGGATCTGAAATGTATAATTGGGTTTTAAAAGTATTCTTTGTCGTCAGGTTTTGGTGTTCAAAAGTAATCTTAAAATATACTCCTTATTTATTTAATCCATAAAACCTAGTATTCTGTAGTAGAAATAGTGGGTTTTATATTTAATTGTTTTTGAAGTATGCTTTTATCAATCTTAGTTGGATGAAGCCAATTCCTTGCTGCGGTCAGAGTCTGATACTGCAGCCAGGTTAAGGAAGAATCAGACAGAAAGTACAAAGCAAATCCAGCAGCTGGAGATTAATAATAGAGAACTACAAGATAAGAACTGCCTGCTAGAGAATGCAAAACTCAAACTGGAGAAGGAGTATCTCAACCTTCAGTCAGCTCTAGAATCAGAAAGGAGAGATCGAAGTCATGGATCAGAGATTATCAGTGATTTACAAGGTATTTCTGCAAATCTTCTGAAGATTGGTTCTTGTTTCAGATTTGGATGGTGTTACTTGAGTTTCAGACTGTGACTAGATAAGTGTGTTGTTTTATAAAATTTTATGCAATTGTGAACAGCATGTAAGAGACAATGTGTGACAACATCTATAAAACATTGATAAATTTAAAATCACCCCAGAGGAGACATTCTTAATAGTCAGAATTAGAAGCTGTTACATTTAAAAAATGTTATCTTTATATAGATAAAGTCTTGTTTTCACACACTGCTCAGCCTCATTGATATTTTGGTAATTTTTAGGTCGAATATCTAGCCTTGAAGAAGAAGTGAAAAATGGAAAGAGTGCATTAGCCAAACTGGAAATGGACAAGAGACAATTGCAGGAAAAGCTTACAGATTTAGAAAAGGTAACAGCACTGCTAAATAAACATTGGTGTTAATTTTTGAGTTTGTACTTTTATTATTTGAGACATTAAGACCAAACTTGTACAATAAATAAGCCTTATTGTCAGCATTTTAAATTTTTTTTTCCAATTTGAGAAGTGGGGAAAAAATTACATCATTTCCCATACAATCATAATACATTTTACTTCTAAAGTACATAAGTACATAATAATGTACTCCGGTGTGTAGCTTAACAGTACAGTAGCAACACTGCATTTCATGTGTGGAGTTTTTTTAAACTCCTATTATTGCTAAAAATAAAAGAGCTTCTGCTAATAGAATTTTTTTAACAAATTTGTTATTGAAACAAAAGTCTTGAAATATGCCTTCAATAAACCTAATCTTTGGGCTGCTCTTATTACAGAATGTTGGTTGTTAAGGCAGTAATTCTGTAATTGTGTGCAACTGGGGATGTCATTGTACATTTTTAGAGCACTTTGACATTCACAAGAAACATTTGTAGAAAGGAGTTCTCAGTTAGTTCCTTAGCCTGATCTCTCTCTTCTACTCTGCGCATCCTTCCAAGCAGCATGTTTCTGTTGTTCAAAATTCTGCCACTAACCTGATATATTTAGTGTTTTATTTCAATGTTGTTTTTTCTCTAACAGGAAAAGAGCAACATGGAAATAGATATGACATATAAATTTAAAGTTATGCAGCAGAACCTTGAACAAGAAGAAGCTGAGCATAAAGCCACAAAAGCACGATTAGCAGACAAAAATAAGATCTATGAGTCTATAGAGGAAGCAAAATCTGAAGCCATGAAAGGTATGTATTTGACATCACAGTTGCACTTTGGTGTGAATTATAGATAATATAACCTTTCACTGTGCATATTCCGGTGCATCTCATAACAACTAAAATATGTTGAAGAGAGCGATAATTGCAAAAAAAAAAAAGCCAGAAGATGGCTCTTTTGAATTTAATGTCTTATGTTTATTGCAGCTAATTAAAAAGCTACCTACAGATCCTGTCTTTCCAATTGCAGACCATTCACAAAAATTTTGAGCATGCAGGTCTTCAAAAGAAGCAAAAATGATTCAGTAATAATGGCTGAGTCACTTGGTTCCCAAACAGCTTCAGCTCTTTGATTTTATATTATCACAGTCAGAGCACAGTAGATTTAAATATTTTATTTTTAAAATTACACCCTTTTTGTTTTTCTCAGAGGTGTTGTAGATAAAGTGGAAGTTACCTAGAAGCTCAAAAGGAGGAAATGGCTTTGTCAGAAATGCTTGCAAAAGCATCCTCTGGGTGTGTGTTTACTGTGAAAATTTTAATTAATCACTTTTAAGTAGTCTTTCTCTTAAATTTTAAAAGGAGAAGCACGTGTCTTATTGTTAGTACAGGGTAGACATCCTCTTCCTTTTGGCCTCCAATATCTGCTATTGTACAGTTCACTGATGTCTTATATCTTTTACTTCACAGAAATGGAGAAGAAACTTTTGGAAGAGAGAGCGTTAAAGCAGAAAGTAGAAAATCGGTTGTTGGAAGCTGAAAAGCAGCGCTCCATGTTGGACTGTGATCTCAAACAATCACAACAGAAAATAAATGAGCTCCTTCGGCAAAAGGATATACTAAGTGAAGATGTAAGAGACATTGACAAAAGGAGTCTTGAGTCAATCTTTTGTTTTCAACATCCTAATATTTTTCCTATTACAGCTGTATTTAGGAATATTTGTGAATGAAAATTGCAACAAAGTTTTCCTTCTCTTTGGAACTTTTAAAAAGTCTAGTTCATGGAATGTGGTGTCATTTTTCTGAAATACGTCAGCATTATTCATCTTAAAAGGTTATTCTTTTGTAGTGGTAAATGCTGTGAGATTGAAATGGAAAAACTAGCTATTTAATGTATGCTTATGCCTTTATTCAGGAAGCAGCTTTGATTTACCAAAAGATGTAAAGGAAGTCAATCAGAGACTGTTTAAACGCTGTTTTCCTGTGTAGATCTGTAAAATTCACAGGTTTCTGTTTCTTTTTCAGGTAAAAAACTTGACATTAAAAATAGAGCAAGAAACACAAAAACGCTGTCTCACTCAAAATGATCTCAAGATGCAAACACAGCAGGTCAACACCTTGAGAATGTCAGAGAAGCAGTTAAAACAGGAGAATAACCACCTTCAGGAAATCAAATTAAGTCTGGAAAAACAAAACAATGAACTCCGCAAGTATGAAAGTTGCTCTGTATTTTTTAGTCATGTTACTGATTTGAAGTATTTTTGGAAAAAAAGTTGAGAGCAAAATTAATTTTAAAAAATTGCTGCAAAGAATATGCTATTCTACAGTGCAAAACTTAATTGTTTTTAAAAATAATTTACAGTGGCTCTAATTGAGACTTACCTTAGTGATTCAGCAATGTGTAGGTTTGTATTAAAAGATGTTCATTACCCTGAAAATCTTAAAAAACACAGCTTAAATATGAGTCTGAAGACTTCAGAGAAACACGTAACTGAAGGTGTAGGTACTTTTTTTTAGTGATGTAGGACTTCAGTGAAGAGGAAAATTACTGGAATTACTAGTCTAGGAGAGCTTATCAGACTTGGAAATGAATAATACTACAGAGCTGTGAAGCATAGACATTGGAAAAATCTAGTACAACAGATCTTTAAACACATCTGTTGGACCTTCAGATAGGAGTGCCAGCAGTTCTTCAATGTCTTACAAGTAGTATTTGCACCTGACAGTAAGTAAGGAAATAAATAATTTTTTTTTTTTCATAAAGAACTTTTTTATGAATGAAAAGATGAGATTACCACACATATGAGATGAATCTCAATCCTAGCTCCCTTATGACTTCTCATGTTTTATCTCCCTGTGCTTTGTCTTTTTTGTCAGCAAGATGCAGTTAGTCATGTAGAAGGTGGCCATAATGTGGAACACTGGCAAAAGTCTTTCCTGCTACACTTCTGTTACTATGGAACTGACTGTTGTTTTAATAAGAGATGAATTCAAGAAAATACACATGTCAAGGAATACAGACATTCACAGACTGTGCTCTAGCAAAAGAGAGACCCAAAACAACCAGTCAGATCAGTGGCATTTTACATGGCAATCAGATTCTGTTGGTGGCTGTTTACTTTATCAGTGTCTCTTACTGGTTAAACTTCTCGACACTGTTGTAGTTAGTGTGTGAACATTATTAAACTGACTTGTTATTAGTGCAGTGTTCTCAGCTGTACAAGTGAAAAACAGAGCTGGTACCCAGAGGAAGCTTCAGGTTTAATAGCTGATGATACTTAGGTCAGGAAATCACTGCAGATCTCAAGAGTGAATGCTGTCTTACCTGTTTACTGCTTTGGGGTGTCTTCGTATCTCTAAAGCATGTTCTCCCTCTCTAGGGAACGTCAAGATGCAGATGGACAAATGAAAGAGCTTCAAGACCAGCTCGAAGCTGAACAATATTTCTCAGTATGTTTTATGCTGCTTTATTTTTATATTAATCTGTTTATTGAGTGCAATGTTAGCTTTTCTTCTTCCCCCTCAGCCATCAGATGTTTCACATCTCTAACCCCAAGCTGCTTGTTTTTCTTGTGCCTGTCTTCAATGTTGCCTGCAGCCTTGATCTTGATCATTGAGCAGTATGAAAGAGCTCATGTTGAGAAATATCCCAGCTTTGTGGGGGAGTTCAGAGGGAGGAGTCAAGCAGCTCATTTTTCCACAGTGTGAATAATTTTCTGCATATTTCAAACCTTTTGCATTCAGCATCTCTTCCATGCTGTATGGTAGAGTTTTATTCTCACGTGATGTGACAAAACATATGCACTTAGGGCTCAGAAGGAAATTTTGTATCATGACCAAACTTGTTAGTGATCTGTTGGGAGTTTTTCATTTATTGTGATAAGGTGCACCAGAATAAATAGGTATTGTACTTAAAAATCATCGCTGGCATGTGGAGGTTAATTTTTATTAACAGTGTACAGCCAGTCACATTGCAGGATATGCCAAAAGGCTTGTTTTAATATTAATGGAAAATTAAGATTTCCTTATGGATTTAGGTCAGTAAGAAGAAGGCCTACCTGAAGTTTTATAGATGGAAACATTACACACATTAAAGGAGAGGAAGGGAGAATTGAGGTCATTTGACTGCTGTAGATGGGCCGGAGAGAGACAATGAAATCCCTGCAGCAAGTACACTTAGAGTTGTCTGCCACTTGACCTGTAGTCAGTCGTTTGAATGGACAGAGCAATATAATGTTCCTTTCATTTTCTTCAGAGTTCTGAATTTATATTGATGCCATGAAATTTTGGATTTCAAATTATTTTCCAATTGGTTTTTCCCTTATTCCTGTATTTCTTTTTGTTTTTTAACTGTCATGTTGGTTTCATGGATTTGTATTAGAATTGAAACTCCACATACCCAATTACATCAAAGGCTTAAAATAGTAGAGAAGAATAAATTAATTATTTTCCCTGCTTCTGATTTTGTACAAAATAGTGATTTTCACATTTAGAGTATCTTTTAACAGTATGTATACAAATACAGAAAATATGTATCATGCATCTACCCATTCACAAATATACAAGTTAAAAAAGGAACAACAACAAAGCAAAATAACCAAAACACATTTGTGAATGACATTTATATAAGTTTAGAGAAGGCATTGCACAATTATACTCTAATTAGTGTGATTACGGAACTGCATACCATGTCAACTTATATAATTTTTGTGGACCTTCAAGAATATAGAAAACACATAATTTTCTTTCCAACTTTAAATTCTAGACTCTGTATAAGACACAAGTTCGAGAACTTAAAGAAGAATGTGAGGAAAAGACCAAAATATGTAAAGAAATGCAGCAAAAGATACAAGAGTTACAGGATGAAAGGTAAGTTTTGCTAGTTGGACTACTAGTACATAAAATATCAGGATAGCTTTTTGTTGTTTTCTGTCCCCTGCATTCCTAACCCACCCATTTTAAAGTTAAAAATATGTATCAATAATTTGCAGAGATTCCTTGGCTGCTCAGCTAGAGATTACTTTGACAAAAGCAGATTCAGAACAACTTGCCCGTTCCATTGCTGAAGAACAGTACTCTGATTTGGAAAAAGAGAAGATTATGAAAGAGCTGGAGATTAAAGAGATGATGGCAAGGCATAAACAGGAACTTACTGAGAAAGATGCCACCATAGCCTCGGTGAGTTACATGATCTGTAATTTTGGTAGAGGTTGTAGAGCTTGAACTTTATTTGCAGTTTGAGTTACCCATTGCTATTTAGCAGATTTTGAGATATACAAGTATATCTAACATTTAAAAAATATTTATTTCTTATGATTAAATTAAAAAAATCTCTCACTGTGTTTCTTCCATGCATTTCTCTGACCATTTTTTCCTCTGTGCCCCTACCCCTCATACAGCAAGTCCTCTTACCCTTACCCTCACTTCACTCTGCAGCATTTCCTTCTGTTGTGTAATGCTTCATATTCCAAATGAGTTTTGTTACATGCTCACGTCCTTTTTCTTTTCTAGTTGGAGGAAGCAAACAGGACACTAACTAGTGATGTGGCTAACCTTGCTAATGAGAAAGAAGAACTAAACAATAAGCTGAAGGAAGCACAAGAACGTACGTATTCTCTGAACCAAATGTGATTTAAATTGAAACCAGGTTTGTTCTTTAATAGTACTATATTCTTTTGTAATGAGTTTTCATAGATTTTTTTTTAATTACCTTGCTACAGAAATTACAAAGCTAAAAGAAGAAGAAGCAAATGTAGGAAATATTAAAGCACAATTCGAGAAACAGCTGTTGAATGAAAGAACATTAAAAACCCAGGTAAGCATATATATTCAAATGAATGTAGAGTGTTAATTAATCAAACAATTTTTAATAGAAAACTTTCCATAGTAAACTACTGATATGCACTAGTAATGCTTTATTTGTTTTTGCTCTGAAGGAAAATATATTGTTTTTTTTCTTTCGTCTACTAAGTAGACTTTCAGTGTAGTGAGTAAATTCTAATCCAGATGTATTCCATCAAATGGTTTGATATGTTACTGGTTTCAGTCTTGATTTATATTCCTCTGTAAGTTCTATAAAGAAGTACATTTCTGATTTTAATCCAGATTATTTTTTAAAACAAGTGGCATTTTAATACAAAGATATATTCTGGGTCTAGCTAGTGAAAATGGGGAATTATTTAAGTGAGTGGAAGTGCTCACACAGCTAATGCTTGCTTCAAGTAAAAAGGGCATCATTACCTTGTTTTATATTTTGAGTAATACATTGAATTAAAGCAGCCTCGTAGTATTGGATTGCAGAGGTCTTAGTTTACAGTTAAAAGTGCCTGACAGGAAAGACGACTTTATTTCTTCACAACATAATTCTGTGTATTTATTAGTGTGGTTTTTGTCATTTTTTTCTTTCCCATGTGAAGGCTGTGAATAAATTGGCTGAAATCATGAATCGGAAGGGTCCAGTCAAACGTGGAGCTGACACTGACGTACGGCGGAAGGAGAAGGAAAATAGGAAGCTGCATATGGAACTGAAGTCTGAACGCGAAAAGTTAACCCAGATGATGATCAAATATCAGAAGGAAATAAATGAAATGCAGGCAGTAAGATCCTTTTGCAAATATAAGCATTGCAGTATTTTCTGTAAAATCATAGTATTGATACAGACTGTAAGGTAGTGTATCCAGTCTCTATTCCTGAATTTCTTCAACCAAAAGAAATACACAGAATATATATTGAGATTGGCTACAAATTCTGCCTAATTTTCTACTTATATTTTCTCTGAGTAACCTATTGTGATAATAGGAAATCTTGCAATTTATCCCTGCAGCAAATAGCAGAAGAAAGTCAGATACGGATTGAACTGCAGATGACTCTGGACAGCAAAGACAGTGACATTGAACAGCTTCGTTCCCAGCTGCAGTCACTGCACATTGGGCTGGACAACAGTAGCATAGGGAGTGGACCTGGAGAGGCTGAGGCAGATGATGGATTCCCTGGTATGTTAATTTTATTAATATTTCTGCATTAACTGAGTTTATACTAGTGTTGATGATCTGATGATTCTGTGACTTTTCATCTTCATCTGTTTGTACCATCTTATCGATCCTTTGATAGTGATCATTAGTCCACCTGCTAACTAAATCTGTCTGTTGTAATGCTTCACCTTATATTTATTTAAAGAATTTTTTAAAAATTCTATTGTGCTCCATTACGACTAAATATTTTTTTCACTTTATTTTGGTGGTTACTTTGCAATTACTGTGTATATGCGATGAAATGTAAAACTAATACTCTCTTCTTAGAGATTCTATTTTGACTTCTTTTCTACTTTTCCTCCTTTATGCTTTATGTTTAGTCCGTATCACTCAATCCCACACTATGGAATCCATGTCCTTTACCTATCAGCACTCTTCTACCTCTGTCAGTATTGCCACTAAGCCTTCCAGTTCTCACATGCTCCTTGATTCCGATTCTGACTCAGAGGAAGAACCTTTGTCTTGTTCCCACAGCCCTACAGAAGTTGATAGCACAGGTGACATCCCTGAGAACTGTTTGGTTTTGTTCTTATTGTGTCATTTTCTCTGTTTCAAAACTAACACTATTAATGCATAATTAAAGAAACATAAACCAAATCTGGCAGATAACATGCTGCAGTGGCAGTAAACATTGCCATCAAAGACATGAGAAAGTTCACATGAACAAATAACTGACCTGTTTTCTCTAACTGTTTGCAAATGCTTGCTGACAGTTATAAACCCACCATTTTTATTGAAGCATTGAATAAATGAGCCTTATGGCTTGTTTTCAAGGTAGCCTCTACACAATATCTGCAGCTCTCTGTATGACCCTAAAGTACAGGATACCAAGAAGTCCAATCTTTGTGTTTAAGTGAAGTGTGGAAAGATCTAAGTCCTCACATCTAAACATACATTATTTTCTTGTAGAAATTCATTCTCCTGAGTATTACACTGTTTTGCCTTAAAAGTATATTATGAATGATAAGACCCTGGTAAAACAGAGCTCTGTTTTACTAATTCTATATTCATTTCATATGACTACACGTATACCCTTTTAACAAAGCTTCTGTTTAGTGTTAATGTTTTAGAGGTGGATTTTTTAGTTACATTCAAATTTCTGTATTTCACTTGAGGTTCCTTTAAAGTGTGAATACCTTTCCACTGAAGGCAGAACCTCTTTTGGGATATTGACATTACTTCATCAAACTAGAGTAAAGAATAATGCATTCCCTCTATTTTCCTCATTCTCTGGTTTTTGCTTTGACACTTCTAATAAAAGAAAAGCTATGTACATATGTATTTTTTCCTTGTTAGCTGCTATTGTGGTATGTGCATGGATTTGCTTTGTTCTAAAGTAAAAATCATAGCTAAGCTGGGACTTTTTGCTGATATAATTACAAAAGATTTGAGGTAGGCTGATGTCTTCTGTTGCTTTTTCCCTTCTAGTGTTTATAAGCATATATTGTGAGAAGTTTGGAATATTCTGCCCTTTTTCTGATCTGCTAGTATTGAATGGACACGAGAAGTGAAGAAGTATAATTAGAAGCTCTCATGTTGTCCAATTTCATGCAAAAGTATTACAGATTACAAAGAAAAATAGGAAAAAACATTATGTTTTAGGAAATAGGAGAAACATGCAGGTTTTTTTGCCCTATATGAGCTTCTTGGATATGGGATAGACTATTTTTTTGCATCAGCATTATGCTTGCTATACTTGCTATGAGATGTATTTGAAAGGAACAATATAAACTGGCAAGTATGAGGCAAAACACGTTACAGAACTGCTTCATGTACTTGATATGTGTATCAAAATAAGTCATCAACAGCAATGCTGGTAGGGCAGTAAACTGTCTATCTCTGTATCTTGCTTTAAGTCAAAGACACAAAAAAATTCTATCAATATTTAGTAATTATTTGTTGCACTATGTTAAAAACATGGGCAGGAACCTGCAAATGCCCTCTGGTGAGAAGGAAAGTAGTTTTTGTAATTGTGGAGTATGTTTCTGCTCATTCCATGGTTTTGTGTTTGTTAATGCTTAACATTTCAGTATTTTTGACTTGGAAGTTCCTCAGCAGCAGTAGAGGTTATCTGCTAGGGTAGGAAACTCATTGGAAAAATATTATTGCAATTGAGTAGTTCCTCTTAATAAAACATAGGGGGAAGAAACATTTGTGTTAAGTGCAGCTGTAAAGACAGGGTCAAAGGGTGTGTGATCCTGCATATTGCCAAGCACTGGGAAAGTGTGATCCCCTTGAGCTTTTGGTGACTACTGAATTGTGTACATCAAGCTGAGCTCTTAATACTCTTGATAAATCAAATCTGACAAATATGCCAGTAATATAAAATACTGCAAGTGTGTGAAAGGGCAGTTGAATTCAGGCAAGGCATAAGGATTAGCTAAAAACTACTTATTTTGGATTAGAAAGCCCAGGACATACAGGCAGATTTAGAGAAAAGAAAAATTTACAGACCAAAAAGTATGAATTAGATTACTAAGCTAACATTTTCCCCAGCATATAGGGTATATAGGTTATTTGTGGTGGTAATTTGCCTTGTTTTTTTTGGTCTTCGATCAAATGTTGTGTGGTCTGTACTAATATCTTCAGGTGCTGTTGTAAAAGGTAAATGGTCGACAGACATATGGCTTTTAAGACTTGAAAAAATTACTAAAGGGAATGCGTGTGCTATAATTGCAAGTTTGTTCTTCCCATTCCTCCTCCTCC
This sequence comes from Orthonyx spaldingii, assembly GCA_013397795.1. Lineage (NCBI taxonomy): Eukaryota > Metazoa > Chordata > Aves > Passeriformes > Orthonychidae > Orthonyx > Orthonyx spaldingii. The sequence goes on from VZTJ01005727.1 coordinate 2,056,462, forward strand.
TGCCTACTACTTTTTTGTGATTGCATTGCTGGTTATTGGCTGTATTCAGGGGTACATTATTTAGTGTATCCCTAAACATTTACCATTATAAACTTCGCAAGACTTTGTACTGTTAAATACTTCATCTTCTTATGTTTGCTCTGTTGCTTTATTATTGATCTTCAATAGCTTTTACAATGCACGTAGTCTAAAAAATAATGTTTTGTCTGTTCTTTAATACATATCTCTTTTTCAGAATCAAGATTGGAAGGCTGGCTATCAATGCCTGTTAGAAATAACACAAAAAAATTTGGATGGGTTAAAAAGGTAAGAAAACCAGATTTATGATTTGTTTCATGCATAGTCTCTATTTTAAACTTACTGTATATTTTCAATTTTTCTTTGATATATGTTCTCTCATTACTTAGATGTATAAAATATGTCAGCTGGTAGAGCTACATCTGAGAGGAGCAGATTAAGACAATTGCAGTAGGGTAAGACACCTCTTTGCATAGCCAGAGGTGAGAACAGCCATTCATGATCTTCAAATGTTTATACATGCCATAAGCATTCCCAGCAGTATTACATAGTTGGAATTAGGCAGAGTCTGGAAACAGGTACTCTTGACATTTTTATTTAAGAGATAAGACTAAAAACTACTCCTCCTGCCTTGTGCAGCCTTCATTTGTGTACTGCTTCTCAGTAATCTCTTTGATGAGTCTTTATCCAAAATGTACCATACACATTTTTCATACGAATTTCCTTACTGCTCAGTCATAGTTAATTCTAGGCAAAATTCTGGAATTAGGACATCTTTTAGGCAATTAGCTTTTTAGTGAACATTGCTAGCTATTTTGGTAAGTATAATAGTGATCTTTTTAACTATGATCCCTATTAGTTGTGACCTGCACACATGAAATAGGCAGAGGATGACAGTTACTCTGTCTACAAGTCCATGTGAAAATTAAATCAATAAAATAGAAGGAAAAGCTTATATCCTACTTTCTTCCAGACTTCCATTTTTGTTTCTTCATAGATATTTAAATGTGTTTAAATATCAGTTAATCTGATAACATAACTTGATTTATCAGGTAATCAGAATTTTGTTTGTTGTGCAATGAAATCCTTGGCATGGACTTAGTGTACAGTAGTACTATTGTCCATTTAGGTACCCTTTAATCAAATGGTAGAAAAATATTGCTGCAACATATGTGATAATTGCTGTGACATATATGACATCTGTGATGAGCTGGATTAAAACATATTTTATCCTTTTGTCTCCTAACAGTATGTAATTGTAAGCAGCAAGAAGATCCTGTTCTATGACAGCGAACAAGATAAAGAACAATCTAATCCCCATATGGTATTGGATATAGAGTAAGTATTGCCATGTGTGATTCCTTCTTCTGATTGGTAGGTGAACTCTGTTGGAAAGACCTGTGACCAAAGGCCTTTTGAGGTCTAGGCTGGGAGCACAACATCACATGGGACATCACTTTTTTTAATCCGAACTATAGAGCTGGACCCTTGGGTACCCACTGTGGTGAAGAGTGGGGTTTGCTGTAGGCACTGGTGCAGGAGGAGCAGTGTGGTGCTCAGACTGATCCAGGGAGCTGCACTGAGCGCTGGTGTAACTGAAGTGCTCCCACAAGCTCAGCTAGACCTTCCTCACTTACACTTGGGAGCAAAACATGTAAAGAAAACTGTAGTAGAGCAGCTATAATTTTCAGTATTCATATATTTTTCTCTTACAACATGTCCTTACAGGTGGGTTGTATAGTTAATTTATTTTCTGAATAAATGCAGAATGTGGCTATTCAGAAGTTGGAGCATGGGGACAGGATAGTGTTTGCTGCCAGCAGCCATTAAAGTCACGTGATGATGATTTTTCAATGATTTCACAAATACAGCTGGATGCTTGTGACTTCTTTTTATTTAAGGTTTTTGGGAGTTCATGTGCAGGGTTGAAAGATAGAACTTTAGCAAGTAATTAGAAATCTGTACAAATTTGACAAATCTTTAATGGCTCTAAGTCTTAATGTGGTGTGTTGTATCCTAACTTAATCTGTCAAATTCATCATTGTGGTAACATTAATTTTTGTCCTTATTGAAACAATTTCTTATAGCAAACTCTTCCATGTCCGACCAGTCACTCAGACTGATGTGTACAGAGCAGATTCCAAGGAAATTCCTAGGATATTCCAGGTATTGATTAGCAAATTAATGTTTCCAGTGTAACAGACACGGTATTTCAGTCATTGTCAAAAATACTGTCTAATGAAATGTTTACTAAAAAATCATTGAAAATTAATTTCTAGTGTAATTCTTTAATCTTTGTAGTTAGATAATGACTCTGAATTTATATTTGCCATCTAGGAGTACTGAGATTATTTTGCTTTCATTCTAGATCCTATATGCTAATGAAGGAGAGAGCAAAAAGGAACAGGAATTTCCTGTGGAGCCCATGGGAGAGAAGTCAAATTACATTTGTCACAAAGGACATGAGTTTATACCTACTCTTTACCACTTCCCAACCAATTGTGAAGCTTGTATGAAGCCACTGTGGCACATGTTTAAACCTCCTCCTGCTCTGGAATGTCGCCGCTGCCATATCAAATGTCACAAAGATCACATGGATAAAAAAGAAGAGATTATAGCGCCTTGCAAAGGTAAATAGCAGTATTTGAATATGCAGATAGTCACAAGGCATTCTGATAGATCAGAGGATTCTAGTAATGGTCTGACACCAACTAAACATAAAGGTTGGTTTGTCTTTTATTAGTACATGGCCATCAGGCCCTTTCTGGAGGTGTCTCCCTGAGGGTCACTCTGCTGTGAGTTCATGGCACGTGGCTGTGCTGTGCCTGTTGTGTTGTCACCCTCGTGCAGCAGAGCGTGGTGGTTGTAAGGTGCTCACACAGTGTGTTGTGCTTTTTGCTGTGGGAAACAACAGTGCTGTGGAAAGGGTTATATTTGGTGAGGGTTGTTCCTTTTGACTCAGCATTATACCACTTCTTGGTCTCAGTCACACCTCTTTGTGTTATCCATGTTTTTTGTCGTGTGAATGTGTACCTTCCACAGTACTAAGTTGCTACTCTCTAAATATAAGGAGGAGGCACTGTCAGCAGCCAGGAGACCTACTGGTTCATTTTGCTTTTGACTTCTCTGCTGATTTCTCTGTGTTGACTATGAGAGTATGGTAATCTGACAGCTGATTTTTGATGTGGGGCCATGTTTACAATAACAACAATATTCCCTTTTATTTTTTAAATCTTACTACAGTGTACTATGATATTTCTACGGCAAAGAATCTACTGCTGTTAGCTAGTTCTACAGAAGAACAGCAAAAATGGGTGAGCCGACTGGTGAAAAAAATACCCAAGAAGCCTCCAGCACCAGACCCCTTTGCTCGATCTTCTCCCAGAACTTCCATGAAGGTACAGCCAAACCAGTCCATCAGACGACCAAGTCGACAACTTCCTCCGAACAAACCAAGGTGACACAAGAGCTGCTCTTTAATTTATTGTTTTAAATGTTTTACTACAATTGGTTTCAAGTCCTTATTCGGGGTAGAAGGACTCATGCTAATGTCTTGTGACTCCTAAAAGAATAGTCTTATCAGATTCTTCTGATTTGGTAAAAATTAAAGATTTTTGTATGGACAGTTTACTACTGGATCACTTTTAGGGAGCAGAATTCTATCCTGTGCTGTGGAAGTGAGAGCATTCTGCAGGTAGCATTTATATGATTGCACAGCGCAGAGTTCCTGGGTTTTTTCCAGTTTGCTTTTCTCATCACCTGCAGTACAAGCTTATATTTATTTCTATCAGTTCCCAGTGCTGGCAGCCTGTTGAAAGGTTGGTCTGACTTATTTTGTTCATTGCAGTATTCCAGTTTAGCAAAGGCTTAGCATTTTTCCCAGGGAGGTAATTGGGCAGTGCCCAGACAGGATTGCTGTCCTTGTTTCTGTGACCAGACTGGCACCAGTACCCTCAGCTGGCTAGGGTGAGACTTGGGCTGGGTGAGTGGCCAGAGTCAGAGGGGAATGCAGGGAAGCACACTCTGGCTGTGATGCTGCTGTTGCTACAAAACATCCTTATGCTATGAAGAGTTAGATCTTAAACACATACGGGTATTTTAATGGGTGGAAATGCATATGGAAAGGACTTAGAGTAATTCAATTTCACTTCCCTCTTAACTTCATACAGTCTAATTTTTTTGTGATTTAATTTACATATTTAAAAGAGAATCAGACCTCATAATTTGGATTTTAAATTAATAGATTTTTTAAATTATAATCATGAAGGAAAAAAATTTTTTTAATCACTTTTTAGGGACCAATTATTGAAGAGTTTCTTTGTGCAAAACGAACCAAAATATCAGTGATAGGATTGAAGCATGAATCAAGAAAACATTCATGACATCGTGCGAGACAAGTAGATTACTTTTCTTCTGCGTAGTGTTTACAGTCTGAATTAGTGGTGTTACTCTGTTTCTTGCTGTTAACATATAAAGGTATATTATAAATTCTGATTCTTTTTCAATAGCTATTCCTAGGTGTTCTGAAAATAACAATTCTCCTTCCAACACCCCTTTTTCAGTCTTCATGAACTTTTGTACAAAATGCTTTCATAGCACAGTATTTGCCATTCTGTACTGGTGGGAAAAGAAGGAGGATGAATATTTTTGTGTGTAAAGCATTTAATTTTTCAGTTTAAGTTTCCAAGTTAGCCTCGCAAATGTACCTAACAGATGAAAAGTGTAGTTCTGTGAGGTCGTCACCCATCACCCTACTAATGCAGGTCTGTCAAACCAGTGGAAATTTGTCTGGATTTAAACACCTTTAATTAGAAACTACATACTCATAAATTACTGTAATTGCTATGGCAAATTTATATCTCAGTGTTGCTTCTATGAGGCTTTTGTGCAAGGGCTTACCATATGAAATAATTATTTTTCCTTTATGAACTTCATTAAGAATGAAGATGTAGTTGCCAGTTCAATCTAGGGACCGAGTGGTCGGGGACAAGCAGAGGGCCCTGGCAGCCAGGCAGGCTCTGGGACTGCACCAAGAGGAGTTCAGCGGGATGACTGAGGGAAGAAATTATCCCTCTCTGTTCACTCCATAGTCTGCAGCATGACACTGCATCCACATTTGAGCCCCCAAATTCCAGCCAGGCATCAACATACCAGGGAAGGACCAAGCAGAGGCCACCAGGATGGCCAGAGCAGATGCCAGGGGAGCTGGGCTAGTTCAGCCTGGATGAGGACATCTCCAGAGGCTCCCACAGCAGCCTGCTTCAGCCTGTGGGGAGGGTGTCCAAGAGACAGAGCCAGGCTCGTCAGTGCTGCATGCTGGGAGGGTGAGAAACAAGGGGCTCACTTGAACCAGGAGACACTCCAGCTGGAGAGAAGGAAAAGCCAATGCAGAGAGGGAGGCCAGTGAGGCAGGACAGGCTCCATCCTGGAGACTCTCAACACCTGACAGGACAAGGCCTTGAGCATCCTGGGCTGGCCTTGCAGCTGACCCTGCTTTGAGCAGGAGGTTGGGCTAGAAACCTCCTGAGGTCCATTCCAAGCTGCATGGTCCTAAAAATGCTGTCCCTGCTAGGAATTTCACACAATGATTGTTTCTTCAAGGTTTTCATGGCTGTTGTTCTTTCTGAGGATTTAAGAAATGGCAAACCAGTTTTTCATACAGACCATATAATTTCTCCTTAGCCATTCAGTTGAATCATGCCGAAAGGATAATTCTAAATTGAAAAAAAACAACTTTAATGTATTTTACTTCCTAATAAATTGTGTAAGTGTTATAGCCATAGTTCATGTAACAAATGAATATTGAGTCTTTTCAGGGCTATATCACATTTAAATATTTAAATAGTTTAAAGCCTGAAAATCCAAAATCCCCTGAAACCCATTTTGTTTAAAACATGTGATTAACTGTATTAAACAATGTAACATGTTTATATTGATGCTCTGTTAGGGTAAGGTTTCCATGCCTGCATCCTATGCTTGGCATGTAATCCTGATTAAAGATCCTTTCAGCTCACTGGAGAGATAACTAGGCTGGGTTTCATATAGCAGTTGAAAAGTTAGTGCTTAAGTATTTGTCTAAAATTCTTCAGTTACAACAGAAAGAGATGAGTGCTTCTAGACAATGATTCACCCCATCCCAAAATAAATGCCTCAGATAAGTAAAATTACTCATTTGCTGACAGCGTTTGCCTCATTTGCCTTCTTTGTTCTGTAGTGACCATACAAGGAGCACAGACAGGGAGGCCTAGACAACAAGATGATATATCCTCTTTCTTGCCATTGCTTAACTGTAAATAATGAGCTACAGAATAGCTGTATAGTATAATCACCCTGTATTTGGGATATAGTAAAATCCTGCTGTATTTGTTTGTACATTCAGATGAAGCTGTCTTATTCAGTGTTCTTTCAGCATTCAAAATTACTTGATTTTATTGGAAAAATTGTTAGCTTTGCATTATTATCTGGAAGGGGATATCAGGAGAGCATAAAACCACCTCAGTCAGCAAGAACAGCAGCAAAACAGAAAGCAGATAATTTTGTAAAATGTACATGTTGGTCTTTCCTACTGAAATTCTAGGGGAAAAATCAATGTGGTAAGTGTTCTGTATTGAATTGAATGATTTTTGAGATGAATTTGCAATGAATGCAATCTTCTTAGCTTACATGAGCACTAACTGAACCTTCATACTCATGATAGGCAGAGGAACAAATCCACCCACCTTAAACAGTCTTTCAGTTAAAAAAGTTTAGTGATAGCAAAAGGAATTTTCAAGTCTTTTATAGAAATGTAACACTCATTAAACATCAAACCCTCCTGTTGCAGATTACTTGATCTGGCATTTAAGGACTGGGATTGGTCATTTGATGATGTTGATGATATTGATGGTGATGATGATGATGACGATGTTTTTGATTTCTGAAGAAGTATAAGGGGTAAATCTAAATAGAGAGGAATGGATTTGTTTGCCTTTGAATAAAGCATGCTATGTTGGATTTTGTTTCTCAAAGCAGAGAGAATACAAGATCTCATTTTAATATTTTTAACAGAAAAATGAGATTCTGTTCATGATATTGAACTTTTAGAGGAGTCATTTTCATTAAAACAAAGTTGTTTCCTTTATCTATTTTTCTAATTTTAGATCTTTTTTTTCAAAATTCATGTCTGCCTGCCTGAAAAGAAACCACAAAACTGCAGTTTTCAGAATCATTGTTCATCTCTAATGCTAATACTGCTAACCTCAGTAGAGAATATTTGAAGGATAAAAGGGAGTTAGCCACAGTTGGATGTTTAGCTGAAATAGACTTGGTATTTACAAACAAATCCCATTTTTAAGCTTTTAATATAAACTGACTGGTCTACGGCTAGCAGACATGAAATCACTGGAGTTGTGCATTTTGCTTTTCTACCTGTGTTCTGAAGTGAATTTGACTTGGCTTTCCTTTGCAGTGCTGTGCTTTCTGGGTACCTAACCATGCATTTGAAAACTATGTAAACAAACAGGCTTTGCAGCTTCTGTGAGTGGTTTCCTTGAGTGCCTTAGAAAGATCTGGCATTGTAGTGATCTGATCTGTCCCATGGCTTAATTCTGGATGTACTGCAAATAGCATTACCTATTTTATAGACCTCAGTATTTGATCATTTCACACATTGATGCTATCTTATGTTTACACAGAAAAAGCCCTCTAAATGTGAAATGCCTAAGAATTGTTTTAAACAGTATATGAGATGTGTCTCAGCCATGTAACAGCGGCACTGGGGCTGCTCCTCGGCTGTGTGCTCAGGGAAGGGAGGAAGCAGCTCCTGCAGAACTTAACCGGCTTAGTGGTCACAGTAACGAGCATTACGTTAATTAAATATACTGCATCTTTGTGTATTAAAAGCTTACAGATCACTAATCCTTTAGAAGCAACTATTACACAGTGCATATTGTACTTTACCCTCATGGTATTGCAAGGAGGTTTAATTGACTTGGGATTATAATGTGTAGGGATGTGCTATACTGAAGTAATTATGCTGTTGGATGCAGAGGAAAGGCGTTTCTCCCACGTACAATGATGAGCCCATCTTAAATGAAGACTTTGAAGAAGTATATTTTTGTCAGATTTACATTTGTTGCATTTACTGACCAAACTTCCTGCTTCTTTTTCAGCTAACTGCTTTCCGTGAATGCAGACACAGTCAAGGTGATAATTTTCTTCCCATTACAGCAAGACTGAAACATATCCCAAAATATATTAAAAATATATATTTTCCTGAGAGATTGTGCTATATATATCAGAGGTTTACATTTTTGCTGCAATATAAATTACTAATCTCTGAGGGTTTTCCTGTATTCTCCCGAGTGACTGATCAGTTGAGGAATGGTTGGTAAATACTCAAAGGATGTGTTAGGTAACCTTTTAAACTCTGTTCCACAAAAGCTTTCTTGGCAAGACACATACACTACATTTCATAAAAGGATCAAGAGGAATGATCAGAAGAAACTGACTTTTCAGCTTTCGTCAAGATGCCACCAGCATGTCTGCAAGCAGAACCGGAGGAAGATCCACCATAGTGATATAGACTGCATCTGTAAGAAGTGACCATTATACTGTGTATATATATTGTACTGTAATACTGCAAGAGGGTTTTAAAAATCTTTCCACTTTATTTTTTTATGCTTATTAATCAGATACCGTTACTTATTGCAGTTGCAACTATGCACTTGTATAAAGCCATAATGTTGAAGTTTATATCATTCATACACGTCTATCAGAAGCTGCATGTCAGTGTTCAGCAGCTAGTATAGGTTTGAAGTATATACTAGTTTCGGCTACATCATCATGGGCAGTCCTGTCTTACCTGTCTAATTGCCTTAATTTAAATTTTTTCAAGTTTTTTTTTGCCCATTCTTTCTATTTAAGGAAAAGAAAGTTTACCAGCTCTTAGGATGCAATTTTGCTTTGTGGCAGAAAAAATAGTGCACTATTTTTACACCTAGTAAGTATATCAGTGTCAGCCTATTTTGAATGTATATCGACTGGTTTTAAGGGTGGAGAAATGTTGGTTACAGAAACAATGTCTGAGAGCATGGGATTTACCAGACCATTTGCTTGTACATGTAACTGCTCATCCAGCCCTTTTTACAAACCTCAGTACTAGTTATTGACTTATATTAACCCTCATTAAGTGCTATGAAACTTCATTTTGCCTTGTTTTTGCATATTCTTCTAGATGTGGGTTGTTGGTTTTTTTTGGTTTTTTTTGGTTTTTTTTTTTTGGTTTTTTTTTTTTGTTGTTGTTGTTTTTTTTTTTATTTCTGGAAAAATAAAAGAATCTGTGACTATTTTTACATTTCACAACACAATATCCGAGGACTGTCACAAACTTTAAGTAAAACATACTGTAGATGTATTTTAAAGTTTTAATCTGGTTCTCTAGCACATAGCTGTAGGCATAGATAAATATTTCAGTAGTGTGTTTTGAGAACTGATAGCTGGGAAGAAAGGGCCTCAGAGGCACTTAATCTGACTTTTTTTTTTAACTTGGAGTTGTACAAAAAAAATAATTTATGTGGGCTCATTCATGATGTGTTCATAATTATCCCAGAAAATGCATGTTTTATACAACTACAGTATGTGATGTTAAACATATTGACAGTAAAAAAATGTAGTCTCCTATTTGGTCTCTTTATATATATAAATATATATATATATTTAGAATATATATATATATATATAAAATATTGTGTGGGAGTGCAGTAATTTAAAATATGATCTAACACTTCAATGAAGGAGGACATTTCACTTTAAAATTTTGTTTGTTTGTTTTTGTTTTTTAAAGAGTGTTGAAATGTTTGGAAGGATAGGACCATGTTTTATTTAACACTATCATGAAAAGTGGACTTGGAAACACTGAAATACTGAAAATTAATAAATATATTTACATTTTGTAACCTCTACTACAGTTCAGCTTAACAGAGCAAGAATGTATTCAGTCTTCTATTTATGCACTCACAAAGTAAAATGTCATTTGTGAGTTCTTAAATTCAAAACTAAAACTTTCATATCATTTCTGTTAGGTATTATAACCCAGAGCACAGCTACAGTGGTTTTTCCCTGCTTGTTTTGATTTACAGAAGTACGGTATATTTTTAGATAATGCAGATTTGCATAGAGTACAACATTAAAAATGTATACAGTAAAACTGTTTCCATTCACTGAATGCATAAATATTTTATATATATATATCAAAAATGTTACATTGTGGGAAGTTCTATCCTTTTCTGAATTGGAAAATATTATATATATATATTTTTAAATAAACTATTTGAGTAAGGTAAAATAGTTCCCGAACTTGAGAAGCTGGTAATTAATTGAAATATTTAAATATAAAGATAACTACTGCAGCAGATATGGGAAAGGCAAGGGCTGCTCCAAGGCAGCCAAGCAAAGCCTGTGTGTGGAGGAAGTGCAGACTCCGAGGAGCTGGGGCTGGATCCTTTGCACTTTCTCTCCCTGGCTTGCCTTCATTTACTGTGAATCCATGGGCCCTGCTAAGCCTGGCATTTTAGGAAATGTACTATATTATAGTATCTGCTAACCACAGTTTATAAATTCTATGCTTGTGCAAATAGTCATTAGCTGTACATACAGCGGGCTGTACTGAGATGGTGTCCTGGAGCAATCTGAGCTAAGGGGAGCACTGGGGGTCCTGTGCTCCGACCTCTGCCTCAGAGCAGAGCTCACTTAGCACAGGTTCCTCAGGGCCACTGGTCTGAGCTGCATGAACCTCACTTCGTACCCAGGACACAAAAGGCAGAGCTGCTCTTCTGTTCTTGTCGCTTATCCTGCTGTGAAATGCAAACAACTCTTTAATGCCAGTTCCTGGGTGTTGTGTTGTTTCCTTGTTGTCCAGTGGTGACCTTTCAACATTTTTGAGAGAAGGGCATATTCATGAACTAAGGCATACTTGTCTTGAAAGTCACAGATGTTTTAACACTTTCTTTTTCTTACAGCTTGTCCCAAGCAAACAGGACGTTTTTATGGCCTGAATGACTTACCTATAGAAAATTCTCTCATTGCAAGTCCTTTGGTCTCACAAGAGTAAACACGTAGCATAGTCAAGCTGCAGATTAACCTGGAAAAATCAGTGGTCAGACTTGGAGTCAGAAGCTCAAGGCACTTGTAGGGAAGTTGCTCCTTAGTTCCCAATCCAAGAGCTCACCAGCACAGAAGGACAGGCAGATCCCATCGGAGTTACCTTGTCAGGTGTCAGAAAGATGTTTCTTCAGTGAGATTTCCACTTCTGTCCTAGTTGAGTGCTGCACTTCCCTATTTCTTGTAGTTCCTGCCAAAGTGCAGCCCCTCCCAACACTGCCAGCAATCCAGCACCACGTCTGCTTTTAACTAGAGGAAAACTGTGGTGGTTCTTGTGCTCCTGAGCACGATGATGCTGTAACCAAAAACACGACATAGAATCACAGTACAATGCAGGACTTAGAAACATGCAAGAGGCTCAAGGATCTTAGCAGTGACAGAGGCCAAATTTAAAACATCACTGAAATTTCACTGCAAGTGTCTAAATCTCTTACTGCCTCTTGAAAACACTGAACCTCCTAAATTTTGACAGGCATTCAGTGGCTCTCTGAAGGCACCAAGGCCAGGGAAGCTGCCACTGAAATTATGTGCTTTTTCTCTTTAGTTTCTTTTTAGTTTCTAATGTCAAGTGATCATTAGAAATTTGATCATTTCTGTTGTAATCTCACAATGTGTTAGTTTCCCATCTAGCTTTGAGAGAATCATCCTTGGAAGAGGATTATATATTTTGGTCTCAAGTGCCTTTACCCATCCTTTGCTTGTGAGGTTGTATTTGGGATGCTGCTGTGAAAAGGGGGAGCCTATATGAAATCAAACTTCTTACCTGGATTGCTCTTACAAACCCTTAATCACCTCCTTATTCTGTTCTTGAGGCAGAAGAACATAACAGTACAAGGTCCAGTTCAGTGAAGTATTTCAGTCTCCTCCACTTTCCTGGATGGTTTGCCTTGACATTCATGTTAAAATAATGATTAATTTATTTTTTCATATACTCATAGACTATATCAAGTTGGAAGGGACCTATAAGGATTATTGAGCCCAACTTCCTGCTCCTCACAGCACTACCTAAAACTAAACCGTATGACTAAACGCATCATCCAGACACTCCTTGACCTCTGACAGGCTTGGTGCCTTTTCAGTGCATTACAGTTTTTTATGAACAATCATTTCTGCACATAGTACACTTTAAATTGAAAACATTATTTCTTATTTTTTAAGATGATCTTCTGAACCATATAGGGTTCTGTCAGAACCCCAAGGATCATAGAGTTTGCCTGCTGCTTTGAAGTATCCCTCATGAGGGTGGGAAGGAGTCTTCTCTTGGATCTCCATGAAAGATGTTAATGGAGTGGTTCTGAAACTACAATTTGTGTTCTTTGTTGAAGTTGCCTCAAAAGTGGACAGGTGTATATACTCAGATATTCTCATCTGAGAAATAAGACAAGTCTACTGAGATGTGTGTGGCAGAGAAGAATACTCCAAACACATCCAGCCTAGTTCTCCCGAGAAACTACTGCAATGAATGGAAAAGCTGTAACTGTAAAAACATAGCTCCAAGAAGTAGGGACGTAGAGAAAACAATTTATTGGCACTGGGATGCTAATTACCAGGTCTTATTAATGAAAATTGGGGTTTGGAATCTTAGTACTTTGTATAAAGGTAAGAAAGCCACAATAGTATTTGATATCGCAAGGGTGAAGCCTTGGATTTGACTGCAGCTGCTTTTGCTCCAATCATATTGTAGAAGCTGCACAACTAAAGTGATCTTTCAAAATGAAAGTCATGGTGAAATGTAACGAAATTTCAGTTATAAGTGTATGTAATCCTGATACCTTAAAGAAATCTGGAAAGACACATTGTCACCCTGAAAAGAAAGGGCAGAGAGTGCAGTAATTTCATGTCCCTGCAGCCGTTACCTGGTTGTTGGAGGAGCTGCGTAGAAATGCTTTCACAGCCAAAACTGCATGGGATGCTTCAGTCCTACTGCCCCATTTTGAGGTCTAGGCCTTCAGTGTTTGTTCAGAGATGTGAGCCTGCTTCTATGCATAGTCATGTATTGTCCCTGGGGGCTTCATAGGTCATCCAGTTCTTGTCATTTGTCATTACTGTATGGGGTGTTTTTTGCCCAGGATGCTGTTGTACCACTTGGTAAGCATGGCTGTCCAGAGAGAAGTACATCAGGCTTGTGACATCACTGCCAATCCTCTTCTCCTTTGGATCACCAACTGCTTAGACTGTAGGCACTGAATTGCCTTGGATATGTGCTACTTTTTATTGACAAGTGAACAGGTAGAAACTTGCCTCGGAGTTACCTGGGTATTAAATCCCATATTCTTTTTAAGACTGAAGGAGCTGGGCACCCCCTGGCTGAGCCCTGTTCCATATCTGCTCGTCCTGTGTTGTCTCAGACCTCAGCTGTTCCATTTTCCAGTAGGCTCTTGGAGCAGGTCTTGCAGCTGGGTGCAGGTCTGGCTGCAGCTTCAGGATTTGCATCTGTTTGCTGGATCCCGTGGTCTCGTGTGTCTGCGTGATGTTTTCCGCCACATTACAACCCCTGCGTCCTGGGGGCCACTGAGATTGTGTAGCCTTCAGTCCCATCTGGGGCCATATGGGAAGGTTCCCCTGTGTGCTACATGTGCTGTTCTGAGCTACAGCAATGGCAGTTGTATTACTGGAAGGTGGGCATTTGTGCAAACTTAAAAAAATCAACAAAGCTGAAAGGAAAATACCCTCTAGCTCAGAGAATCCATGAGGACTGTAAGTTGTGCTCACAGTGCATTTCGTGGAACAAAAATGAAAATCTCACAAGTCACACTCTTAAATGACCAGTCTATATACAGGAATCTGTATATAGTTAGCTGTTCAAAGGTGAAAGAATGTCTTTCCAGTAATTAAGTGTTTAAAATATGCTTTGCAGAAGCTCAATTTGTGCTTTTTTAGAGTCATGATTTATATGACAGAGGCAACACTGAGGCATAGGGTGTGTGTTCTTCCCTTTATGATTTTCATATATCATGAGTCTTGGTACTGCTGGCCAAAGCCTCCACACTCCAAAGCAGAAGTCTTGTACATCCCAGAGCAGGTACATGCACAGATGGCTTGCAATTACAATAAGGTGGTAAGTAGAATTTATTTTCCACATGGAGCCATGGTACTACCCTGTTTGAATCAGAATCATCATTAGCTAACTTATCGCATTTTAGGCTGGTGCAGGTTCTGTCCTTTACATAATTTTCCAGAATACTAGACAGATAAAACAAGGTGTCTGCCCTCTTAAAGCTCCCTCCCTGTGAGTCAGTGGTACCACATAACGCACAGAAGTACCTGTGGGTACTGACAATTTAAGGCTTCTGACAATTTAAGCCAGTTCTGAGATGAAATGATAAAACAGGGTATGAACAAACTTGTGACAATGATTTAAACTGTCTTTCAGGTATCCCCAATTAAATTTCATCAAAACTATCATGTTAAAAGTTTCTTATTTTACCCCGGGCCCAAAGATTGGATTTTTTTCCAAGACAGAGATGGTTGCCCCAAACCACTTCCAATATAGTATGGATAGCTGACACTTTTAACTTGAAAATGTCTGTATGTCTGTCTTGCCATTAGGCAGGAAACACCTGAGGTCTATCAGGACTCAGGTCTGTGAGGATGGCATGGTCTTGCAATTGGATCCATCAAAGTGATGATCTGTCAGATTCTTACAGTGATGTTCACTGTGGCTCCCAGGCACCTGTTTGGCCTCAACAGCTGTGACTGCCAAGAACTCTGAAGTGTCCTGGAGAATTCTGGCTCAAAATCAAGCAAATTAAATTCAGTACAAACCAAGAACTTTATAACACCCTATTTTAAGATTTTTTAGCTTCCTCACCTTCCAAACTGAGACATCCGTAGACCATTATTTGTGATGACGGCAACATTTCATGTTCTGCTTCATACATAAGTATAAATTTCAAGTATGGAAGAATTTGGAAGAGAGTGGAACAAACCAGCCTGAAGAGAATTTGGAGGGAAGTCACTATTATTTATCATCAGGGAAAATACATGGCTGGGAAACTACCTCATTTCAGTTATCTCCACATCTGTGGAGCTTTTCATTTATAATAGTTCCTCATGTGGACTCAGCTGTTATTTCCTTTTTTTTATTTTCCCCCTATTATATATGTCACTAAATGGATAATGATTGATTGGTCGAGGAAGAGTAATTTTACCTCATTTAAAGAAGTGAATGAAGGCATTCTGTGAGATTGGGACCATTCAGCAAATTGTGAGTTACTTTCTCCAGAGTCAAACTGCATTAAAATCCAGCTCTGGATCTGCAGCAGTTGGGGCGTGTCACTGCCCCCCACGCCACTCCTTTCTCTCCTGTTTCAGTAGATCAGATGAGCAGAGCCAGGGTGGGGAGCAGCCACGTGCACAGCGAGAGGCTCGGGTGTCAGGCAGGGACACGGGCTCCTGAGCAGCCCAAGCAATGGCATCACTTGCTGGATTGGAACAGCACAAGGAAAGACATCTGTGTCCACTTTGCACAGAATGTTAGGGAGGCCCACAGGGTGGGGAGAGAGTGGTTTTGCATTTGTGTTCAATGCTCCTGTTCACTGAGGACAGTCCAGAAAAAATAAACTATACACATCTTCCACTGTCCACATCCTCACTGTCAGACCTGCAGCCTTCTGCCTCTGGACTCACAACCTCATTCTTTCAATAGGAAATCTCATGGTAAATGTTTTCTCTCTCATACAGTTGAAGTGAGCTTGTAGCTTACCTGTTGCCAAATGCAGTCACAGTTCATCATATCCACTGCTGGAGGTATTTAGGGTTATTCAGTGGACTGTACTGGAATTCAGATCTGTCTTTTCACAGGCAAAGAAACAAGTTTTTGAAAGCCCCAACAGGACCCACACTTTGTCCACCCGGGCAGGCCAGGCTGTGTTACCTGGTGAGCTTGTTGTGAGCTGGTGCAATTGGACACCGAGGGTGTAATTCCACCCTCGTGCAGCATCTGTCAACGGAGTTGTATTACTCCCAGCCCTGTGGATAAGAGTTGCTCACTGGGTTCCACCCACTGCCATAAATCCAGGATGCCTTCCCTGCCTGCTCTTGTCCCGCTGCTGCCTTACACAGTAAACAAGCTCCTTGTGTCTGCCCCGGTGCTGCTGAATGGCAAGTTTAACAAGATTTATCCTGCCTATGTATTTGTCTAAAGCTGTTGCCTTTAATCCAGCCACTGAGAAGATTATACTTTACCTGTGGAAAACACAGGCTCTGCACTTTCATGGGGCTTGCCTGGAACTTGAGTGTGTCTCTTTATGAAAGTGAAAGAAATTACTCTCTAAGAGGGAAAGAAGTGTGTAAAACTATTTACTGCTACTTTCTGATTTGTTCCATATCTCTTGCAGCTTGAATGAGAACTCATGGTCCAGCTTTCCAAGTCCACAAAATTACTTTACCTTAAGCTCGTGAATTACCCAGCTTTGTTTTACTCACTCTTTTTTTCCCACAGATTTCTAAGGTGATTTATTCAAAATATGTTAAGTAACCTATTAAGAACTGTTCTTAAATGCATTTTCAGTATTTTATGATAAAAAAACAACTTGAGGTGCTGATTCTCAAACCAAAAATGGAGCAGCTTCATTTTACTACAGCATCACTCAGGACTATGAAAGATGTCAATAACAGAGAGGGTTTGGACTCCATACAAATCTTTCTCTATCAAGAAAAGGCTTTAATTAAAAAGCAAGTGTGTTTTTTTCATTTTAGGATGCTGGAGCTCTTTAGCATTTGTCAGGTCAATATTCAGTCTGATGCTTCAAGTGTTAAGATGAAAGCTGCCCATTTATGACCTGTAATGAATATTTCATTTTCTCTCCATGTATGGAAACAGAATAAAAACTCACATATAATGAAAATTAACTGTAAGAATGACACTGTCAATCTTGAAGAATAGCATTTATTAATATCACCTGGAAAATGTATCACATGCCACCTGCCACCATTTAGACCACTTCAGATACTTTACACACCTCTAGTAAAATCAGAATGTTTACAATTAATCTTTCAACCAACACAGAAAGATTTATACATTTTATTGGAGCAGTAAAAAAATGCTCGTCTTTGACTTGCTCTCAGTAATGTGGGATACATGGGATCAATGTCCACAGACACATCTCTTCCCAGCCCTTCCCACTGAAATTTAGAGTGTATGAAGCAGCTGCTTTCTGATGGTGAAGGCCCTGCTCCAATTGCTGGGTGTTCACTGGCAGAAACATCTACTTTTCCAGATCCCTCTGCTCCACAGCAGTCACACAGTTTAGAATGTTGCAAAGAAAACCTGCCTCAAATGTGCTCAATGCAGTCTTCCCATAGTTTTCAAGGGTGTTGGGATCAAGGGTGCCTTGGTTTTTACATGCCAATCAAGAGAACACTCTAAGAACTCTTCTGAAATGATGTATCTTTTAATTTTGGAGAATGTAATGAGAAATGAAGGCAAGCTATATGATTACTAATGTAACTTTTGATTGTGAAGGCAGGACTTCCAAAACCAAAATCCCCTGTTAACAGTTGTCAAGAATTTCCTTTCCCCCTTTTTACTGTAAGTACTACAAATTGATTAGAATTTCTGAAGTAAAAATTTAAGTGAGGTCTGTGTTCTTCAACACACTTAGCACTGACAGGCTAAAAACTCATGAACCACAGAGCATTATCACCAAAACCTGACAACCGTGGGAGATGAGTCTGCTGAGATGCATCATGGTGGACATGTCAGTGTCAGTGTGGATGGTGTCTGGGAATTCTGTTCCAGGAATTTCTGCTGGAACAACATTTTAAATGTTGGTCACAATTTCATTAATTCCCATACATTCCAGTCCCTGCTGTTCCCAAAACAGTATGTTCAGTGAATGAGAGCTCAGGTTGAAAAAGAAGAATTCATAGTTGAGTTTTTACTCTTATCCAATAAAAACTGGGTATACTGAAGAAAGTGACTATGGGTATCCTGTATCAGCTGTATAAATTGTACTATTTAAGTGTTGCATGTAAGCGCTACAATCCCAACTGGATTTGTGACTTAGTAAAAGATATTTAGAATCTTATTCTGGATTGGGCCTTGACTCAGATTTTCTTCATCCTAAAATACAGTTAATGTTGAACCAATTGAGTTGCTTGCAAGATGAAGACAAACATCTGTTGTGGTTTTTCAGCCTTGCAGAAGGATGAGTCAGTATGTTGGTGCAAAATTGATCATGTATAATTGAAGAAAATTGCTTATATGTAACCAGAAAGTACTGAAGTGATACCAGTATGTATATATACATCTAAATATGACATACCTTGTAGTAAAAAAAAATCCAGAGAAAAATGTGATATCAGTGAAACTTGTCTGAAATGACTAATAAAAAGATGCTGCTTAAATTAAGTATCTTATCAGAATTATTTCTAAGAGAAATAAGTAAGCATGAATGTACTATCCTGTAACTCTGTAAGTACTGTGAATACTATAAGTATGCTAAAGGGTAAATACTACAGAAAGAAAGCTTCCTCAATTTTTGAGGAATTCTTAAATTCTTTAGGCTTAATCATATTTTTTTCATGGTAATGATATGTGTGCTGATGAGTGTCTTCTAATCAGTCTTTTTAGTCTTCCTGTAGTGCAGGATTGTGGCTGTGACCCAAATATTGAGAATGAGCATGACTATGAAACGGATGAGAACTAAAAGGGAAAAAAAAAAATTGTAAGCATAAATCAAAAAAATCAACTGCTTTTACAACACTGCTTTGTAAACTTTTGCTGGTGTACAGACAGGCTGGTTCACATTCTGAAACTCTTTTCAGCCAATTAGTTTCAATTACCACGTTCAGGAACCCACACATTCTGAGCATGAATTCAAGAGAAAAGAGCATTTATCACTTGATCACTTTCAGTGATAGCTCAAAATAATACACTACAGTACCTTTAATTCTTTTGTAACCAGGAGAATAGTACAAGCATGAGTAGCCTCATATAAATTTATATTTACACCAAAAGTTAAATTCAGAGTCACAGCTCACATGTCCTTTATAGCTGCAGGTATAATAAAGGAACTACTACTCTCTACTGCCATCTCTTAAGTTTACACTTTGAGAAGACAGAAAATACTTGTATCTGTTAGATTTTAGTGACAGAAAATCTGACAACTGACAAAAAAGCAGTTTTTCAGTACCTGGGTTAACTCAGCTTCTTTAAAAACCGTAATAGCATGGTACCTCTACCTGTGAGAAGGTATCTGAAGTATAAGTGTGTCTGATGTCCATTTGGTAGGTGGCACATTCACAGAAACGTCCACAAAACTTTGTTTCAGTACTATGTGATCTCTGACAGTTTCATACATGTGGTGTGTTCAGCGTTGCAACTTAACTGGAAAGGTTTTCCATCAGAGCAGCACAGCATCAATGTTTGCTGCTGGCCCTTCCATGTTCCACGTGGATGGTGCTGTATTTTAAACAGCAGCTTCACCCAGCACCAGCTCGGCTTTCCTGGTGGTCCCTCCCTCTCCCAGTGCAAATGTGTAGCTGTGGGTGACGTGGGCTCAGTACCTGACCCTGAATAACTCTCTGCACCTGCATCTTGCCAAATTTTTGGTGACCCAGTTAACTGCACAACCCCACAAACTCCTTACTCTGGCAAAGAAAAAGCAGCAAGTATGGAGGGGGGAAAGTGGGCCTAAAGTGGGGCTTCCTTTTCCAGTGAAAGAGCCACTTGAAATGCTTGTAAAGCTATGGCTTCACTGGGCTGCAGAGGCTGCCTAAAAAGTACAAAATCCATTCAAATGATGTTTCTGATGAAATAGCAGTTCTCAACGAGAACAAGGAACCACCAGATGAAGTACAAAGGGATTTTGTTACTGTTCTTGCATCCACCAAGCCTTGATTGTGAACCATTTATTGAAAAATCTACAACACTCCCTAGCTCTTGCAGTTTTCTCAGGACAGTAATAAGCTGTTAAATAAATTTGCTTTATAATTTGCTGCAAATTATATATTTTAAGTCAGTTTTCTTGAGTTTCTTACCAGCCTACCATTTCATTTTCAGCCCAGCGTAAACCTTCTGCATGTGGGACCTAAAACTATTCACATACTAAGCTGAATTTTAGTTTTCTGGAAGAATGTTTTAATTCACAAAGTTGTCAATAAGAAAGTGAAATGCTTATTATTTGAAAATCTCATTCAATTACTACAGATTTTTTAAGTTGTATTTTACTACATTTATCTATTTATTAAAATAGTGAATATTTTTAATGCTTTATTCTGCTATTTTCAGAATTAATTTTGTGGTGCTTTTGCCTTTTAGAAAAAAAGTTTTTTGGACCAGTTGCACCACGTGACAAGAGTAAGTAGTTTTTTGGGTTTTTTTTTTTTCTTGATGTCTTTGCCTCATTTGTAATCCTGTGTAACTCCTGCCCTCACCACGCTAACCTATCACATTCATGGTTTGTTCTGAGACCTTCTAGCTGTTTTACAAAACAACTAAAAACTACTGTGGGAGCTGTTCCCTTGGAAAGGCAGAGAAGTCAATACTTCACTCACCTACGAGATCATTCGTAGTCATTACAGTTGTAATTACTCTTGCTGTAAATTGAATGAATTCTGATTAGTGGAACACATAGGACACAATTATACTTTTAAAATATTATGAAATATCTATTTTTTAGCAGAGGATAATCTTGCATGAAAATGTACACTGTACACATTCCCACTTTTAGTGCATCCACTCTTCACTATTCTAACTTCAGAGATCAAGCTCTCAAAGCTGACTAACAATGTATTAAGGGTCTTTTTAAATGAGAGAATCACAGACATAATTAGAATTTTTATATCTATCATGCTAGATTGGATGTGGTCAGTTTACTGCATTTCTTTCTGTTCAGCCCCTCTTTCAGTAGCTGACAGTGACCTACACCCACAGCTGAGTTAGCATGACTTAACCATTGTGAATGTTCACGTGTGTGTGCCTTCAGGCTTTGCAAGTACAAGGAATTCAGCTTCCCTTCCCACCACAAACCTAAATGTCAATTATTTCACACTTGCAGCAGACTAAAAACATTTACAAAGTTTACTGCCATTGTTCACCAAACATACCACAACTTTTAATTATTGAATTTTTTCATGTAGAAATAGATCCAGCATCACTGTGATTTATAGTGAGAACATTTTAAACAAGTTTTGTGAAGATGAGAAAGGCACTTCTGACAAACAGCTGTAGAACTGTTCATGCAGACCACTGGGGAATTGCCACAGGAACTTCACAAAGGACTGTTCATAAATTCTCTGTCAAGAAATGTAATGACAAGTAGCCTTAGAGTTAAAGGTATTTAGCATTAAGTGTGTATTTATTTGTAGACAGCTTTTCAAAATTAGCATTGTCTGATTGTATACCTGAAATTTTAGCACCTTTTCATGCTGGATCACTAGTAACTTTATTAAATTGTAGAACATGGAAATCTTTTCCTCATAAAGACAGCCTTCCAGTTATTTCAACTCAACCCTTGGCCATATTCATACTTTAAGTCATTAGTTTTTATCATTGGTGTCAAAGATAAAACTTGTTTACAAGAGACTGTGTGGTATCTTAGTCCCAGGAGTCTGCACTGAGGGAAACTAAGGCAAGATCTTCACCTGCTGTGATTGAGTAAAGATCTATGAAAAGAGGCATTAGGAGCCCTCAGTACTTCACCCCAGGCTGTCTGTAGCTTACTTGTACAGGTGTACACAGACATGCTCCAGGTCAGGGCACTCATTTGTCCAGCGTCCTTGGTCTGCCAGAGGTGCTGCAGCTGAACCAGCTTACTGGCTGCACTGATGAATGTGCACAGATTCTGAAAAGCAGGTAAAGAAAAGGAAAGAACTTCTGCCTTTGCAATTGTATTATGTGAACAGGACTAGCTTTTTCATTTAGAATTCAAAAAGGTGACGGTTTTCCAGTATTTGGCAACCCAAGTGCTTCGGCTTCTTTCTAAGGAACAGTGAAGCAAAAACTGGAAGTTGCCAGAAACAAGGGACTCCTTTCTGAGGTACTGCCCAGCAAGAAACTCAAAGAGCACAGTTGCTACTGTTGTTGGCAAATGCCTGAAAGAGGCAAATACAATAACAAGTAAAGAAACAAAAAAAAGCTTCTCAACTTGCTCCATAAAACTTTATAAAAGTCAGCTAAAATGAGACTGACCTACTCTAAACACCAAGCTTGATTTAGACCATCTGTTACCACTATGTCTGGCAAGCCAAACCATAAAGGAATGAGAAAACTGACAAGAATGTGTGGAAAATTAGTTCAATTGGAGGGAAAAAATAGTAACAGGCATGCACTATTCACTCAGTCCCCCTTTTAAAGGGGATGTTGCAAAGGCAGCAGGTAGAGCGGACTCCACACAGGCCTTTGTGCCATGCCTGGATTTCCGCTGCAAGTAAGGACTGAGGTAGGGCTTGGAAGCTTTTCTCCCCATTTGTACCATCTTTTGCATTAGCAGATCCAGTTCATCTCAATTACATTTTTACTTTCTCTGTCCTGCTAAGAAAACACCATTTTTAACCTATGTAGACATTATCAGATGATATTTTTCTTGCAATATTGTACAACTAAAGGGGAAAAAAGAAATACTTTACAATCCCTGTTTCAAATGCCTTGACTGATGCTCTGTTCTCTTCCTCTTGTGTTAAAGGTTTATTGGTTGGGATTATGACATTAGAACTAAAGTGGCAATAAAATGTCAACATTTTAAGTATTTGCTAGTTTTAATTAAGGCACCACCAAGTAACAACCCATCCCAGAACACACCTTTTTTTCCCCCCATAGAGTCTCTATTTCCAGTGCTGTTTTCCAGCTACTCACAGAAGAAAGAACCAAACTGGTTGGTTATTCTGAAAGCTAACCTAAATGATGAATTCTTCCAAGGACATACATATATAGATATAGATATAGATATAGATATAGATATAGATATAGATATAGATATAGATATAGATATAGATATAGATATAGATATAGATATAGATATAGATATAGATATAGATATAGATATAGATATAGATATAGATATAGATATAGATATAGATATAGATATAGATATAGATATAGATATAGATATAGATATAGATATAGATATAGATATAGATATAGATATAGATATAGATATAGATATAGATATAGATATAGATATAGATATAGATATAGATATAGATATAGATATAGATATAGATATAGATATAGATATAGATATAGATATAGATATAGATATAGATATAGATATAGATATAGATATAGATATAGATATAGATATAGATATAGATATAGATATAGATATAGATATAGATATAGATATAGATATAGATATAGATATAGATATAGATATAGATATAGATATAGATATAGATATAGATATAGATATAGATATAGATATAGATATAGATATAGATATAGATATAGATATAGATATAGATATAGATATAGATATAGATATAGATATAGATATAGATATAGATATAGATATAGATATAGATATAGATATAGATATAGATATAGATATAGATATAGAGATAGAGATAGAGATAGAGATAGAGATAGAGACAGAGATAGAGATAGAGATAGAGATAGAGATATAGCAGAGAGTCCACAAATAAAGACTTCCAGAAAAAAAAATCATTTCATATGAAGATCTAATTTCAAATAATCATGCAGCACTTACCATGGCCAGGTCTATTATCCACTTCTGCAGTGTTAGCATGTACCAGCCCACCCAAAATCTTATATTACGTTAAGTTTCATAGCACTGACAATTACAGGATACAAAGATCTCAAAACTGCCTGAGGAATAAGATTTTCTTAAACATCTGGAAATAATCTTACTGAAACTTTTTAACAGAATATACAATCCAGATAAAACATATTAAGAACTGGTTGAAACACTAAGTGTTCCTATTTTTCACACTTCCTTTGGTCAAATAGTGTCTGGAGTTTCTCAAAACCTGCTCCAAAGCACAAGACTTGAGATTTAAACCCAAGTCCTGTTTAAAAAAACAAACACTGCTGTCTTCATTGCAGTAAGTACAACCTGCATGGGTAGGAATCAAAGGAAAAAAAAAAATCTGTTGTTTCTACTCTGCATCCCTGTAGAAAAGATGTAAATTAAGAATTGAGTTTACTCTTTATCAGTTGGGAGTCTTCTAAAGCAGAGCAACATATAAAGCTTACTTCCAGTAGAGATTTTACTGTGATGCCAGAAATCAGCATGTGAATGTGCAAGACATGTTGAGGGGTGCCTGAGAATGATTTACAATAGTAGCACACAAAAAATGATGACATAGCTACTATGCAAAGAGCTACCAAACAAACCACATAAAGCAAACCCCCCGGATTTCAAAGGATACATGGCTGCATAGAAAAAAGCTCGTTTCACTTTTCCATTGAAATACATAATACAGAAAAGGAGAATGACATCTGCAATAAACAAAAGATGGCTCGTCACAGAAAGGACTGAAGGGGCCCAAACACAATCCTAGACAG
Source organism: Orthonyx spaldingii (assembly GCA_013397795.1). NCBI lineage: Eukaryota > Metazoa > Chordata > Aves > Passeriformes > Orthonychidae > Orthonyx > Orthonyx spaldingii. The sequence continues at coordinate 2,081,090 of VZTJ01005727.1, forward strand.
CTCCACTGGGCACGAGGTCTGTGGAAACTCCTTTCTTACAGCTTTTGTCTCTCAAATGTAATTGATGACCAAAACACTGCAAGCTCCAAAACTAAGCTTTTCTTAGAGTCTGGAGTGTTTAATATGTTTCTCTCCCATGTGGAGGCACCCGATAAAGGATAAATTTTCACTGCAATTCTGTGTAATAATTAGGTCTTTCTCCTCTACCTGACCATCTCTTTTAATGACATTTATAAGAATTCAGTTTTATGTGAGATGTTCATTCACTGTACCTACATGCAGAGCCTTGGAGTGCTGAATGAGCCCCATTTCATTTCCAAAACATGGCTTACAAAGATTACCTTGTGCAATGATGAGGGGATACTCCAGGTATGACTCCAGGGGGTAACCGTGATAGATGTGGTACCTCAGACACACAAGGTAGCTGAACAGAGAGATACAAAACAACATGACTGCACAGAGGGACACAAAAACACCTTCACAACTTTTATACTGTTCTGGTGGTGCCAAAAGGATCCAGGTAAGTGCAGCCCTTGCTGTCAAACTGATCAAACAAACACAGGCACACAGAGCAAGCCTGATCATTCTATAGGCTATTTCTGTTACCCTCAAATAGAATAGAAGAGAGCTGCCCACACTTCTTGTTGAGGTCTTTATGTCACAGTCTGTAAGGCATAATTTTATTAATTATAACTGGTGAGAAAGAAAGAAAGGCTTCTAGACCTAGGAGATACCCTCTCTCTGCAAGAGCCTTGGCATCTCTAGAATAATTCTGATATCTTTATTTATGTCTGTAGTTCAATTTATACATTAAGCAAGTTTTATAGGAGTAGAAAATGTCTTCCAAGCTGTCTGGACTATACTGTTATGAGATTGCCCAGTGTAACTACTGCTCAGACTGAGAGTCTAAGTGCACCAAACAATGGCAAACTTCCTTCCTGCCATTCCACAATATAGTACCAAAAAGGAACTGAACTTTTATGATATTTTCTGTACTTCCAACTCTCCTGCAAGTCCATGGGGTTAGATAGAAAATTCAAAGCTGTATAGAAAACAGAAAGGACTCTTAGGAGAGTTTTACATAAGAAAAAAATTATGGTTTCTGGTGTAAAAAAAGTGGCAAAAGGAACAGCCTGCTTTGTAAGAAACTGGCTTTTACAGTATTCAGAATTTAAATATCTGAACTTCCTAGAAGTGCTATTTGATATAGAGTCAAATTAGACTCCTGGCCATCAGCACCATGTTTTTGTGTCCCTCCTGTGCCTGGTCTCTCCATGTTGATTCCACAGAACCAGCCAAGCTTGTACTGGTAGTCACAAAGCTCCCTGCAACTGGATTCAAAGTCTTTAAAGGTGGAAGGATAAATAGTCTACTAAATATACAAACAGTCACAATAAATGTTTCAAAGAAGACCAGAACCTGCAGTGGTGTGGGTACCGTGGTTCACACACAGGTGCTGAGGAGACATTTCCAGCTTCTCCATGCTCATCTCAAACATCACTTTAAAAGCCTTTTTAATGCACACCAACGCACACGAACGATTTCAAAGTGCTGCCACCGCTTTTTGGCTGAGGCTGCGGGGTCAGTAATCTCTGCTGGAACTCCAATTTGCTTCATTTATTCTGGGGTGTGTTAAGGGTAAACAATAACACGAGTTCAGTGCTGTAGAGAGAGGCGGGCAGGCTGCGGGGATTCTGCACAGGAGCACTGAAGAGGTGTCTGCACCTGAGCTGTGGTGTCTGCACCTGAGCTGTGGCCCTGCCAGGAGACACGGCACAGGCACCTTCAGCAACACCACGCCGTTCTGGTGAGGGGATTGTTCTGAATAAAACCCCCTGTCGTAGCTTGGTGCAGAGAGCCAGCAGCCATCCGGCTGGATGCTCTGCCCACCTCCATCCCTCGGTTCGGACACGTCAGGGCTCTTCACGGTATTTTCTCTCACTTGTACCCACACCTGAACGTGCACACACGGAGTTTATTTATTTATTTGTCATTTTCTACAATCCTCTTTAAGCAAGATTTAATAAGCCTAGCCCATGTAAGCTTATTACAGGCTCACAAGTCTTTGGAGTTTGACACGGCTTGTAATTTTCTTAAGGAATTATTTAAGTCTTAGTGATTCGGGTGAGGGAAGCCTGTCTGACGAGTACAACTGCCGGCACCACCGGGCACACGGGCCACTGGAATAACCTGAGCACACGGCTTACACCCTCTGCAGCCACATGGCTGGCGCGGGATGGGTCGAGGCAAGTTAAAAAAGCCGAGTTTCCCTTTAAATGACGACGCGGAATCACTAAAACAGGAAGTTCCTTCCGAAAGGCTCTGTGGGCTCAACTGCCGGGGCCGGTCCGAGCCCCCAGCAGGGAGATGTGACACCGAGGGAGCGGGGTCTGCTCGCCGCCCCCAGGCCGCCCCTCAGCGCTCCCTCACGCCTGACCCGAGCCGCGGGGCAAGGAATTAATCCCTGGCTGCCGCAGCAGCCCCAGGGCTCCGCACCCCCGGCCGAGGGGACCCGCGGCTC
>VZTJ01005727.1:2083924-2170551 GCA_013397795.1 Orthonyx spaldingii
GGTGGGACGGTGGCGCCGGGGCGGCCCTCACGGAGCGCTCGGGGCGCCCTCACTGCCCGCGGCGGCCCTCGCGGAGCGCTCGGGGCGCGGGGGGCCGGGCCCGGGGGAGCATCCGCGGCCCCGGCGGGAGGGGGAGTGCCACGGTCACCCCGGGCCGTGGGGCCGAACACCGGGGGGGACACCCGGGCTGGCCCCGGGCCACTGGTTGAGTTCTCCCCACATCTTAGCACCTCGGTGAGCGGGCCGAGAAACGCTCCGCTCCAGGTTCAGAGTGTTGGTCCTGGAATGACTCTGTAAGCCTAAACAACATCCCCAGAGCAGGGCTGATGGGGTGCTGTGCCGGCCATGGGCAGCGCCTGTCAGCTCCGGCTTTGGAGCTGTAGGATGGAGCTCAGTTTTGTCCCCCAAAGTGGAGTCCCGAGTGCTCCAACGCCTGTGGTCACTCTCAGGTCACTCTCTCTGGATTGCTGTGGAACTAATTCTGGCAGAAGTGCTTTCATTTTTACAGGAGAAAAATGCAGCAAAATTAAAAGTTCATGAAGGCTGGACTTGTCAGATGATACTGAAAACGACCTGAATAAACTTTCTAACACAACTTGAACTATTAGAAATCAGACATTCTTTATTTGTGCAGGACACAGTGGAACTTTCTTTATTCGGTGTGTGTGGTGAGACTTTACAACAGGGTTTTTATTCATTATAACTATACATATTCATTAAAATGCGCTTCCTATTTAATATACAAATAAAATTTTCCTAGAACTAATTTGCATACACCCACCTCTTCCTAGAAGTTTAAGAGGGGTCTCTGGTGGTTGTATTCACTTAATGCTGTGATATTAAAAGTGACTTTCCCTTGAACTTTGTGTATGCATTGTTGTTTCTTGTTATATAATTTGCTACAAAACCACTGTAGGCCTCCTTATCCGTTTCTCCACTGGTTCCAGTTATGTTTATCGTCCTGTGTGCATATCTTTACATTTTTATATCTTTTTTTGCCAGTTAGTCTTTCAGCAACTTCAGGTAAGCTGAAAACTTTTATTCTTTAGGTTATTTATTACAGGTTATTGGAGATGAAACAGCTTCTCCAGAACATACACCTACCCACCATACAGAGTTATACACAAAAATAGTAAAGCTTTTGTACTTCTCAGCTTGTCAGAACCAAATAAAGGTTATCCAAGGAGTACACATTTGTACTGATTACACATGGACAGAATCTTGGCTCTTTTGTGCCTGCATATGGCCAGGACTGCTCATACTGTCAAATCCACACCATTAATTCAGAGTTTTACCTAGAACATAATTGCTTTAACATGAGGGGTTATTCACAGGCATAGCGTTTCTTCTTTTTCATTTTTATTTTAATGAAAGTTGTATTTCACTATGATCAATAGTTCCTAAAACGGCTTAAAACAGGTATATTGCATTAATTCCACATACCCTTAGTGGTATTTTGAAACAGTATTACTAATTCTTAATTTGTAAACCATGTTGCTCTTTGTGTAATTCAGTCATAAAAGGAAGCAGGTATGTAGAAGTACATAAAATCTCAAAATTCAGAAATAAATATCCCTAATACAAAATTTTAATGTAAAAACTGTGTTTCTGTTAATACAGTTCAAAATAATCAAGTTTTTCAGAGACAAAAACCTAAAAGAAGATTTGGGTTTACCTTAAATAACAACTGTTCCAAGATTTTCTTGATAAACTGAGTTCATGACTTTGTGGGTGCATTATGTACTTGAAAAAGAGTTGAGAAATCATCATACAAGATGAAGTTGTTTAAAATTAGGTCTGAGGTGTAGATGTGTCTGTCATTTCAGATAATCTGAGAATAACAGAGAAATATCTAAGGTAGAAGTTGCATATCTGCACTACCGTGTGCATGCTGATCCAAAAAAAACCTATAAAATTGTGAGTAATGTGTACTGCCTTGTACCTTTCTAGAGGAACCAAGAATCTGAACTGACTTATTAAGCAGGTCCATGAGCCCATTTTATTCAACTTTTTTTGTATTTAAGAAGACATTAAGTATTTAGCTTTAGTCATCATTTCACCTTTTAAAAAAATACATCCTGCTTTTCATTGCAAGCAGTGAGATAAACAGAGGGATTTACCATCCTTGCCCTGCCCTTTCTGTGCAATGGTCCCTCTCTGCATCTGCTCACTGCCCACGTGAGCAGCAGCTTAGGGAAGGAACACACGTCACAGTGCTGGGCAGCCCGGTCCAAGGTTATGACAAGAACATTTAATCTGTGAGCAGTAGAAGAAACTCGTCCCAGTCTGTTTGAATTATTTAGTTCTACATCAAGTTTCAGATTTGGTAAGTTGCAACAGAATGCAGAACCACTTCAAATTACAGTTCAGGGAATGAATTCATAAAGTTGGAGTCTCCCGTGCAGATTGCCAGTTCTGCAGCAGATGGACACTGGTTTAACACTGCTGCTCCTCAAATGGGAATGCACGTGTTGATTCCTATTGCAAATAATGTAGAGAAGAAAATAATCTTCCTGTAGTGACCAAGGACAAAAAGCCAAAGCATATTTTTTCCCATAATGATGTTGGCTTATCGAAGTTGAGTTTTTGAACAAAATAATACCTTAAATTTTGTGGGTTTGCAAGGAATGCAGAGAGTGCTCTCTTGCTGGTTATTTCCACAGCCTGCCATGCTAACAGGGAGTAGTTCATTTTATGGATAATTGGTGTTTTAAGCTCTAGGTTAAAATAAAGGAGATTCCACAACTGAGGAACTTGTGTGGATGAGGACTATCCCTGGGAGACGGTGTGGAAGGAAGGCTGGGGGTGGACAGAGTTGGCCAGGGACAACAGGTTGCAGGAGGCTCCGTCCTTTGCCCAGGGAAGGGAGTGTGTGTCAACACATAGAGCCTGGGAAAGAAACTAGAGGAATTAGACATTCCAGCACAGTTGCAGGGCTGTGACCTCTTTGGGGTCATAGGAAAGCAGACAGGGAAATGAGTGGAAGTTGTGTTCTGCACAAAATGGTTTGTCTTTGCCTGGGGCTTTCCCCTGCTTGTTAGAGTAAGCACTGAGCCAGCTGAGAACTGAGGGGCCACACCTGGTGGGGAGGCCAACATGGGAAACACTGTGCAGGCACTTGCTGTAATAAATTGTCTGATCAGGAAGAGAAAGCTGATGAAGCCTTAAATAACTACAAGGAACTCACAATTGTAGGCACAGGCTGCTTTGGAATACAAAATTGTTCTGCTATCTGGAGGAGCACCCAGTGGGGTAAAAGCAGTCCATCCAATTTTTGTGGGGCATCAAGAACATTCTATTTTGACCCAGATGCTGGATTTGTTACTCAAAAACAAAGAAGGAAGGAAGAAAAAATAGCCAATGCACAGGTAAAGGGCAGCCTTGGCATCAGTGACTCCAGGACCTTGGAATTTAGACCCCAAGAGAAGTAAGGAAGACAAACAGTAGAATAAAGCTTCTGGGCTTCAGAAAAACAGAATTTGTCTTGTTCAAGAAATTGTTCTGTCAGGACCTCTCAGGAACATGCCATGGGGGCAATGGAGGTTAGGAGGGTGCATTGAAACTCAAAGAGAACATGCTCACAGAACAAAAACTGTCTTGTCTGGTGAGCTGGAACTCGAGCAGGCAGAGTGATGCAGGCTTGGCTGATCCAGCAGTGCTTCTCTGAACTCGAACACCAAAAAGGGAGGGCTGGGAAGATGGAAACGGGTATGAACTACCCAGACATGAGGGAATGGAGTTAAACACTGGAACAGTGGCCCGGAGAGGCTCTGGCATCTGCATCTGTGGAGATTTTCACAACTGAGCAGAACAAGGTCCTGAGCAACCTGATGTAACATCAGCAGGGGCTTGGCCTAGAGGCCTCCAGAGGTCCCTTCTGGCCACGTGGCTGTGATTTCATGTGCTTTAGTCCTTATGAAAGCTGCATATTTCAGGCCCCATTCTGCCATTAGAGACATCAAGATAAAGACAAGGTAAAAATGATCAAGACTTAAAATTTAAAAAAGGATGACTGTGATTTTACATACTCTTCGTGTTTTGTCTGTTGAACACTTGTAGTGCCCACAGACTGTGAGCTTCACTGTTGAGTAGTAGACTGATGCAGAGTTGTCACAAAAGCTCACCATGAGGAGGTTATCTTTGTGCTGAGGCTCTTTGGTGGCACAATGACACTGCTGAACTCTGATTTGAAGATCCTTCTCTTACTAAAGAAGTCCAATGGATCCCTGTGTGCTTTGTGTTTGAGGTTATGTTGTACGAATGTGCATGACACGAGTATAAAAGAAACTGGAGGTTGCATGTACTTTGTTGGTTCTGTCTGCAGTATGTTGTATATATTTGTGGCAACTAAAAACATGACCTTACTTATAAAAGGTTTACTTGATGTTAGGCTGAACAGAAGTATAACAAATTGAATGAAAGTACTAAAAGCAAAAAACCCCCAAACCCTCTTGACTCAGTGTTTGATCTGTGAAATGTTTTTTTGAGTTAAAAGAAGCCCTTAAGGCCATTCTGGGTAATGGCGTATTATCTAAAATAATATTGCTATCTAAAAAGTAGTACTGCAAGAGCCTAGAATGCCAAACACAGATTTTAAAACATAACTCAAAACCCCAACAAAGCTAAGGATCTGGGGGGAGCAGAGAGAAGGAAAATGTACTAACTAGTGTTCATTTTAGAAAATCTACGTTGAGCTTTTAGCCCAGAGAGGAGGTTGAGCTGCAGCTTTTGGATCTGGAACTGGTGTTGTTCTTGATCCATCCTTACATCTGGCTTACCCAAAGAAGGGGCTCCAGCAAGAGTTGAGAGTGTGAGTATGTAAGGGCAGCAGCCCTTGCTGAGCTCCTGGTGTATGATGAGCTCCTGGTGTATGATGCCTCCTGCACTCTTGCTAAATGTCTTAAGATTCTCTCAGAGTGTGCAAATGGATCTGCCAGCACTGAGGAGCAGTTACAGTACAATCAACCAACAAGATCATTATCTCACCAGGTCTGAAACACTGCCAGGTGCGGGTTTCACTCTGGCTTTTGCAGGGTTTTTTTTTATGTATCCCTAAGGTAACACAGTGCCAGCAATGTGTCAGCATTCCGTTAAGTTTTGTGGTAGAGGGTTGATGTAAACACTGTGTTTTCAGTCCATTTGGCTTTAAAGAGACATAATGGTGTAACTGCTAAATAAGCATTGTGATAGTTGCAGGTGGTTCTAGGCTACATCTTTGGTTTGTGTTTCTTTCTCAGCAACACCTGCAGTTGACATAAGAGTTACTGCATGAATAAACTTGTTAATTCACAGATCATATAAAATATGTCCAGTGATGACATTTGGTTATTAGTTACTGGGCAAAGTGAACTCCCAGTTTTAAGTGATCAGGTCACAGAGTGAACCCAAATGTCATCATTTTTATATTTATTGTGCCAATGTATTTGCATATTACTTCTTAATGCCAGCTGGGACTTTCCTCTGGTCATACCCTGGGTTAAGAGACCATTAATAGAAATTTGCAGTGGTTTTGCTCCGTCAGCCTGGCATAAAGGCCTTGTGCTGACGTGAGGCTGTAACCCCAGATACTTGGAAATTCCATTTCTAAGGTCTGGCACCGTTGCAGATACATAGGTTCATACAGCTTCTCAGAGAGGCTCTGGAAAGGTCACAAGCTGAAGTCACTCTTTGGGATCTGTGCCCTGTGAGAAAAGAGGGCTGTGGGCAGGGCTGTGCCAGCACCTCTGCAGCCTTCGGCAGAATTCCTGAGTTACTTGGAGACCCATCTGTGTTCCAAGGAATTCATTAATGCAAACATGAAGTTTTCTGAAGAAGGAAAACATAACTGACATGGATTCAGAGTAGCAGGTAGAGTTTTTAAGAGAGGCATCTGGCTTTAGGAAAGATTTAGTGGTTTCTATGTGTGCAGGATTTAGGAAATGCAACTTGAGGTCCTGACAGATTATTTTTGGTTTCTAAAACCAACAAACCAAAAAATACCCCACTTCAGAAAACTGTTGTCTGATTTAAGAGGAACTTTAGTTCAGAAATTTATTTCTTTATAGAAGGTGAGCAGTGTGAATATGTATGCACATAATACATACAAAGCGATGATGCCCTGACTGGCAATATTGCCCATCTATTGTTCATGCATAATCATCCTTGCCCTTCCCAGTTCTAGGAATCTTACTGTTTATGCAGTAATTTTCACAGCTTAATGAGACCTTCTTTGTAGGAAAACCTATTTAGTTATTTTGTTTACTTTAGAGTAATCTAAAAGTCAAGAAACAGTTTTAAATGCAGTTTCCAAGAAACACAACTGGATTTACAGTCGTCACTGCTCTTATTAAACAAAACTTTATAGTTAAGGTACCATCTGGGAACTATATACAAAGACTGTTCTAAAAGCACAAGAAACACAGATTTATATGAACTTATGCATGTTAAGTTCTTAAAAATTATATATTTCACACTTTTCTAATTTAAGTGGAACTCGAATGAGAACATACAAAATCTGGATGCACTGGAAGCACCTGTTCACCAAGGTACAATTAACATTCACTATACTCAAAAATATAGAAGAGCCAGCAGTATATAACTGAGGGAAGAATTAAATTAATATAGCTATCCACTTGTGCTGTTTAACTGAAAAAATACAGGAAATGAATTGTCTAAATAGGGGTAATCCCTTATTTGAGATCTGGCAGCAAAAGGGAAAAAAGCTTATAAAACTGAAGCCCAAGTGATACACCGTAAGAATGCTTTACAAGTAACTTATCACACAGTTTAATATCTACACAATCTCTTTGATAAATGGAATTTTCAGTGATTATTTACTGATTTCACTTCTGTTATAGTTTCATGCAATCTTTCTAAGATACTCTGCTTATATAAATAAGGATTAGTTGGCAAAGTTCATTATTGTAAAAGAAAAATGACTGCTAAACTTGGGATGAAATTGGAGTCGAGAGATTGTCTGTTTGCTGCCTTCTACTTGCAGGTGCTGGGGCAGTTTTGAATAGGACCCTGGTTATTCCGAAAATGTCTTTTTCTGGAGGTTGCTGTACCTGGTAGAGAGACCCAAACTAACTCTGGAAATGTAATGCTGGAGAGCTAATTGCAGCAGCATAAAATAATTTACACTTTCCAGGGAAAGTGTAATAATTTAACAAAATCAGATGTCCAGTTTTACACAATGTTCCCATATCATACAGATTATTTGATCTATTCCACATGGGAAATTTTGGTTCTCAAGACATTTCCCCCTTAATCATTAAGATGTCAAAGTGCTTAAGAATTGCTATTGATTTGAACAGGCAATAGGAATGAATTGGAGTTCTATGGTGAACAGAGGTGGTCCTATGTGGTTGTTGCCCACTAGTATTTTAGAGTAATTTCAGTTAGCTTGAATTCAGACTCAGAAAGTCAAGATATTAGCTTAACTGCACATCAAAAGAGGCAGCACAGTTGTGGGTTGCTGTGATCTTGGAACGAGGCACAGAGATACATTTTCCAAGGTTGGACTCTGACAATTAAGCCAAAAATTATTGCATACATTGGCTCCTTTTCAGGTATTACAGACTTTCCAGTTGTGATCTGTTGGCCTGAAGTGACCTGTGCAAGGAAGTACAGCAGAGGGGAGTGCAGGGCTTTTCCTGAGCAGTACACACATCACCACTGCACGTCCCCACTCAGCAACCGCCTGGCACCTCAATAGCTGCTTTATCACATTAAGGACACAGAACTACACGTTTTTACTAAAGACTTCCTCACAGTTTTTGAAGAAAATTGGTTGTTGCCATTCACACACATGTTATCATCTGCTCTTTGAGAAGTGTCCTTACATGGCTGTCAAGAGGGCACTAAACAAGCCTCTCAGATGTGTGTGATTAAAAGAGGCACATCTATATTCAATTTATACAGTAAAAGACAAACCCTATTAAATACATCCCTCTTGATGGATGTGTGTGTTTAACCTTCAAAGGTGGAGATTCCTCAGGGAATCCATTCCAGTGCTGTATTATCCTTACTAGTAGCATCCCAAAAAATTAACGTGATTCTTCCTTGCTATAATTTAAGCTTGTTATTTTTGCTGTTGCCTGACACTCCGTCAAAGTGCAAATGATTATTTTTCTCGTTCTGGAGCTACACATGTATCTAAAGACTGATATCCTCTTCCAAGACTGTTTTTTTTTTCTTCAGGTTAAACTTTTAACAGTTTTTTTAACCTTTTCTTATATGACATGTCTTCCCGTACTCTGGTTGGCATCTCTGCTTCCCTAGACCCTGATTAGTAGCCCACATCTTCAGTGTAAGATGTGGAAGGTCTTGTCCGAAACTAGGAGTGCTTCAGTTGAAACAATGCCAGTTCTAAGTGAAGTGAGAGGATTAAATTGTGCACTGCTTAGACTATCCTCTTACCCTCCAGTTTGCGGGAACTCGGTGGGAGAAGGATTCTCTGGATTCACATACAGTAAACAGAGTCAAGAATCTGGAATTATTTAATGTAATTAGAAAGGAATTATGTAGCACTGCCTTAGTGTCCCTTTTGGTGGATTACTTGATGTGGAGTGAGTGCCATCTGGAGGTTAGGAAACATGGAGCTCTGTTTGCTTTCATCCTGAAAAACAAAATCCCTGTGCTTTACAAGTGAAATGTTCTTATATGAGTAGGAGCTTGAGCCTGACAGATACTGGGCATCCACCACTCAGTGTAAAGTTTGTGACCCAAAATAAGGCATGCAAGGGCAATGTCTCTTGGTGTTATGCAATCACCAATATATGTGTAACCTCTGAGTGGCCTGTGCAGTTTTTGGAAAAAGCTCTGGACAGCACAGGGGCAAGGAAAGTCTTGATCTGCACTCTCCTCTCCTGCTGTCAGTTGTGTGAAGACAAATGAGTTCCTGGTGCAGTTTTCTGCTCGCAGGAGAGAGCAGTCAGCATTTTAGCTGAACAAGAAAAAGTCTGTTTTAAAAAGAAGGTTCCCATTTGGTGTGTCTGAACTCAGTTCTCCATCATAATTCATGTCTGCACAGAGTGGAATCAGCCCTCCTTACTTGGGCTGGTTGCATGATCTGGTCTTCCTCCCTTAGGTAACTTTGTTGTCATCTTGAAAGCCCTGACCTTTCAGTTCTCACTGTGTTGAGGAAGCCAGGAGGAGAACCACTTGAGTCGTGACCTCAGGGAGTGGGGCCTGGCTCTTCTTTCCACAGTGCCTTTTTTTTTTGCCTGAGACCACTTGGATCAGTGATCACATTGGTCAACAGTGTGGGCCCCCCTGGTGTACTTCTTAGCTGCCTTCTGCTACTGAGGTCTAATCATATAGACAAATAGCTTTAATTGCAAAGTGTAAGTGCACCCATCTCCCTCTCAGTCTGGTGAGAGACTGCAGCCTTTGTGTCAAGGCAATGCTAATGGCTTCTGTGTTGAGCTCAGGGCTCAACACAGGGCTGAGCATGAGCCTACAGAAGCTACGTAAGGTTCAAAGGACAGGTATTGTGGGCACACTCTCCATGCCCTGCTGCTTGCTGATTTTTCCATACAGAACAACAGGCCATAAAGTTTCAGCCTATGTAATGAAGACACACTAGCTGAACAGGCTTTTGGTATTGTTTTGTTGATTTAGCTTGAGGATGGTTTCCCTGGGCAGACACAGATTTTAGGAACTATGAACCTGTTAAATTCAAGGTTGACAATTGTGAGGGTGTAAGACAGGTTGCTGAGCCAACACGCCTTCTGAGCACAATGTGAAAGCCTGCTTCCTTGTCAATAATGAGTTCCCATCAGCTAAACCAGAAAAAAAAGGTGTAAGAGAAGGGAATTTAAGAGCAGCAAATCTACAGATATAAAAATGAAAACAAGTGTGAAAAATATTTGGTCTCCCTCTCTCAGCAGGGAGTGGTGAAAAGCACTCACATGCCTTAAGTAGTATTCATTAGAGCACATTTAAACATGCAGATGACAGAAGCTGATGAATCCTTGTCTAACTACATGAAATACAACAAGCTGCTGCGTTTTTATTGTGCTGGCTTTCAGAACTGAAAGTGCATTGTTTATATTGTGACTCGTCTGAGCAGATCTCTCTTAATTGTTTGTTTTCAGGAGATCAGATTTGGGAAGAAATTGCCTTTTGTCTGTAATCTTGTTCTTTCAGATATTAGTGTCATCCTTACTGCGGATTTGCATGGGAAGATTGATGAGATCTGTAGTGCTGTCTGTATATGGTCCAGTCACCCGAAATACGAAGAGGATCATATATTATGGCATTATTGGACAACATCCATTTTTACCCTTGAAAGAACTTGCTTTGTTGCTGTTATATTGTTACTGAAGCACTAAGAAAGCTGGACCTCACCCTGAAGTTTCCTCTTCTTCCACTGCTGAAGAAGTAATTCATATTTACCAGAGCCTTGCCAAACTCAGTATTCATTTGATTGCCAATAGTTCGGTTGGTTGAGTTGGGAACTTTGTTTGAGTTTGGCAGTAGCTTCTACTCCTTTCTCTTATCCTGGATAAAACAAAGACCATTAATCAGTTTTCAAAATTACATCCATTACTTCTTACAAAAATACAAGTTACTGAAATTATTTATAATATCAACACTTTTACTTATAATATCGGCATTTCTGCCTTCGAAATTAGAATTAAAATGTACTAAAAAATATCATATTGAATGTACATGGAAGTGTTGTAGAAATAAAGCAAAATATTTGGGTTTTTTTCCTGTTGTCTTATGAATGGATAACAGAGGGAAATGAATAATTTAAAAATGTGTTGCATAAAATGTTATCTGGGACAGAATTAGCCTGCTCTAGAACGGTTGTGATGTGGGAGGTTTTTTCTTTCATTTTTAGTAAGAGGCTTGGGTTTCAGCAGGATGACATTATCTTACCAATTTTCTCCTAGGAAGCTGCTTCTTCCAGCACTTGTCTTTCTGCCGAGTTGTTAACATTTAAGCAGATTGAACACGCATAGGTAACAGATGAAGACACTTCAGTTCTTTTACTTTTCCTAAAAATTTTAGTCATAAAGCATTTGCCAACAATGCCTAAATATGCTTCAATTTGAAATATTAGCCTAGCTCAAATTGACGAAAACTAAAAAGAGCATGGATACAGTTGAATGTCTGTTCAAAACTCACCATTTGGTCAGGGTCCTTTAGGAAACTCCAGTTCTGATACCTTGGAATCAAAGTAAAAATTGCAGTGTCAAATTTTCTGTCTTTAAATAAATTAATGTTGATCATAATTGAATACCTGTTCAACTGCTCAGTTTGACACTTACAGCCCAGCTCTTACACCTGCAGATTCCTTGTACTAAAACCTGTCTTTTCTGTGATGGAGCCCAGGGTTTTCTTTAGTGCCATACTATTTGAGGAGTGGGTGTTATTTTTGCTAAGGGAAGGTGAGGATGCCATATCCGCAATGTATTCTTTGTGCAAATGCAAATAAATCACCCATATCCTGAGTCACTCTAGAAAACATTTGTCCAATGCCTTGAGCAAGACACAGCATCTTATTTGTTAAATGACCAGTACTTTGCTGGCAGAAGGCCCTGGTAGGAATTTCCAGAGCCATATTGCTGCAGGCAAACATCTGTGGGAGTATTCTGTGCAGATAGGCAGCTGTGCTAGGAGCACATGGAGACCTGAGTTTTGCTCTTCAGTTCTGTTCTATACCTGGTGTCAGACTGCAGGGCAAGTCCTTTGATTTTCTGTCCTTTGCTTTTCTTGGCCTGAAATGGAGAAAAGATCCATTCAGCCACTATTGTAAGAGTACTGTAAGTCAAGAGAGGAAGCAGTTCTGTACAGCTGTATTTGCAGCAGGGCTCAAGGGACACCTGGGTTGACTCTGAGCTGGTTACCTGTGCTGCATCTAAGCTCATTGACCTAGTGCTGAAGCTGTATATCCTTCTGAGCTGCGCTTGTCTGTGCAGCACAGCTTTGTACCATGTGGAGCAAGGAGCGCTGGATTTCAGTGCTGCACTCCCCTGTCCAGTGCAGATATGCCCCAAGTGCAAATAAAATCGAATTTATGACTGTTGTGTTTATCACTATATGTCTTGGTATACCAGCACAGCATTGAGGTCCTAGAATTTTTTACCTTGATATGCAGCCATTATGTGAACATTATCAGACTTGAGTGTTACTGGATGGTGCTAATTAGTGAAACATGTCATGGTCTGAGGCATTGCCCTACATCTACTTCAAGTCAGGTCATTTAATGCATACCAGCCTTTCCTCATCATTGTTTTTGGAACAGGAATGTGGAACTGAAGGACAGCCCCCTGCAGGCTGTAGGGTATGTAGTTTGATTAATCCAGCTTTAGGCATCTTGTTCTTCGCAAGTCTGTCCTACCCTTTTGCAAGAGTTTAGGTCTTCATAGCTAAAACTGGAAAGCAGAACATGCATCAGCTCTATGATGTGTTACATTACTCAGGAAGGTGAGTTTGCACCAATATCCATGACTGTCAACCCCAGGGACAGGCACAGAGTCCTTCCTGCTGCCTTAGTTAGGGAATGAGTGTGGAACTGGCTGAGCCTATTGAGCAAGAGTCTGAGCCTCTCAGGACAACTGGGAGAGAGTAACATTGCCCTGGCTTTGCATGCATCAGAGTCCTGGCATCAGCCTGTCCCTCAAGTAAATGGAGCCAGACAAGAGTGCAAACGCATCTCTGGGGAAATCAGGACTGTGATCTGTATCTCCTCCAGAAGGCTGAAGAGGGCAAAGGTTTTCCGATGGTTTCTTTTCCCATTTTAAAAAATCCTGAGAGTGATGCTCGTTTTCTTCCCTTTCCTTTAGCTTGAACAGTGTGCAGTTGGAGCTGATTTTAATTTTACCAAGGATATTCTGCTGATAGGCATACTGATGTTGTATACTGAAGTATGAACATAAGCACTTACTCAAGATGTGTGGCAGAGACAGGATCTTAATTTCGGGTTCCTTTGGGTCACTGGTGTGTGCACAGCCAAAGCTTACATACGTGTGCAGCTCAGTCTGCTGAAACACCACAACAATGGGGCAAGTTCAGGAGATTTACAGACTGGGAATACAAACTTGTATTTTGGCAGAACACACTGTTCAGCTTCCATTTGCAAGAGTATGAGGAGAGGTGATAGTATCAGTGTGTCTGCAATAAATTATAAAGCTTGGCACTTTTATGTCTTCATTGTGGAAATCTCTACAAAGCTACAAGATACTTAGCATGCAGTTCTTTGCATCTCTTTTCAGCTTAAGCCCAGCATGCTGGGAGATACTGGCACAGATTTTGTCCAGTGAAGGAGAACAGAGATAATGTAACCCTAGAAAGGAAGGTATCAGGATCTGATCCAAAGTCCCTGCAGCAGTAAATTTTGTTTGATAGTGTTGGCTTTGGATCAAGCCCTAATGCTGTCAGGGAGTATCAGGACCATTGTCAAGACAAGCAGAAGAGGCATGAACTGGAACAAGTGACTTACCATTTTCCACTCTGTTCACCCTCCACAGACTCTCTCCAGATCTTATCCTGTTGGACTTGGTCTGGCTGGCTGCTTGTCTGCTCAAGTAACTGGTTGTGCAGTGGTTACCAGGTCTGCTTGGTTGGGTGCTGCTGGGACATGGAAGGAGCTGGGGCTGATTGCTCCAGAGATGTGGTTGCTGTTTGCTGACACCTAACCAAGGTATTTCTCCTGAATCCAGAACCCCTTTCCAACTTGTTTATTTTGAGACTCACCACATACCCAGCCTTTATAGGTATATTGTGACTTCTCAGAAAGTGAAACCTGTTCTTGTTTGCACTTTCAAAGCTCCTTCTCTCCTAAAATTTTCTTTCAGCTGCTGCTTTGGAGTGCTTTCAGAAAAGAACATGCACAGCAGCAGTGGTAGGCAGTGCTCAGCACTGGTGTACTTCCCTCTTATTTAATGCTCCTTTCCTACTGCTTTATGTTGCATCATTGCTTGAGCACTGAGGGGGTTTTCATGGTAACAGCATTTTCATAGGAAGTGACTGTAATTGGAAGCAATGGGATCTCCAGATGTAACCAGCAAATTCTTAGCTTACAAGGTGATTACAGCAACTGCAGCTGAGATCAGTCTCTATTCAAAATCCTCAGAACAATAAAGTCTGGTTTAATAGCAAAGGGTGCTGAGGAGATTGCTGCTGAGTAGTGAGGAGAACTTTTGTTGTGGTTATGTAGCAGAAGCAAAAGCTCCTGAAAGCTGCTGGTCTCCCTGCCATGTTTACTGTCTCTATTGGAAACGACTGACTTGTGAATATATACCAGAAAAGGAGCAGAGACCCAGTGTGACAGCTGCTGGGGCCTTGAACTCTGTTTGGGCAGAGATGTTTGGTTAAAATAAAGTGTTTCAAGGAATCTGTCCTGAAAGCTTCTTATTTTCAAATTTAAAAAAGAGCAGTCAGAGATCATCAAAAGCCTTTTTAAGCACTTAGAGAGTTCTGCAGAAGGTATTAAGCAACTATGAGAAGTTTTTGAAGTAATTTTAAAGGGTCGTTAGTATACAAAGTGAGACTTTTCAAAACAGTGTCCAAAATGTCAGTATTTGTCTTTACAGTCAGCCTGTTGGGCTTCTGTGGTATGAACTCACTTCCTCAAGTATTTGTGACCTTGCAGGAAAACAGAGTATTTCATGTATAAATTTCCTCTGAAATTCTTGACTGACTTGTTTTTGAGTAGTGTGGATTAGTTCCAGATGAATTCTAGACTCTTGTTTCATCTTTCTGGTAAATGCTAATGAACTTTGAATGTACTTCTTCAGGGGGCTTTTAGCAAACTTATTTGCTTGCAGTATTGGGAAACATACTGAATTTGGCAAATAATTTCTTTTAAAATAGTTACAACTATACAGCAATCCAAACACTTCATGCAGACTAATTTGAGCAAGAAATACTTCTACAATTCTACAATAATTTTGGAAAAATTATTCTGAATTTGAAGATTGGGATAACATAACTTAAGAAAAGGTCAATTCCACCTCAAACCCCCATGTTTGCTTTGGTTTTGAATTAAATGTTAGTAGACTTTTTTTTTTGGTTGCTATTTTTTCTGAGATAATTGAAACCTGAATGGTGTTTTCATCTCTTTCAGCCAAAAAGCCAAAAAAGTCATGTACCCACATAGCATTATCATGAAGTGAAGAAATCAAGTGTTTTCCAGTTTGGACTAAAAGTTGTCCCAGTTTCTCTTGTGGAATCTACTTATCTTGTTGCATTTGGTCCACAGTCCTCTCATAGTTGGAGTGTGTGCAGCTGGTTGGAGAAGAGTGTTTTAGCAGGATCTGATTGCTTTAAAAGGAACCTGAGGCACGTTTGGAAGACCCAATTCATTAATCAGAGTGCATGGGATTTTAGCTCCTAATCAGGTCGGGAAAGGATCCTGATGGAAAGTCTGTTACTCTTAATTTTTGTGTATGAAGTTCCTGTATCAGATCAGAATTTTAATTCTGGTTCTTCCTTCAAGTCAATTTCTGTAAATTAAACACTAATAAGCTGAAAATGGTTGTTGTATTGAGGACAGCCTCCAAATGACTACTCGCAGCCACTGAGTAAACTGGACAGAAAGATTACAAGCAGGTGTTTTAAATCTGTGCCATTGAGTGGTCTCAGCAGACCTGGTGCAGATACTGAACTGTTTCCCCTCATTTTTCCCATTTGCCAGTTTAGCATTTTATTTGCTCATTTGAATTGGTGCAACTGATTTACTGTGTACATCTTTTCACCCCGTAGGTTGCTGTTTATTTTGGCTTCATTCCACATGTATCTATGTAAACTGATTAGAACATCTTGATTTTTTCTGGGTGGGGACATGAAACTTATAAAATAATTTTGAGTGTCACTGTCCGAAGATGGCCTTTGCTCAGGAGTTTGTTTTGTGATTAATTAATTTGACAAGCAGTGTCAGTGCCTATCATTTTGAGGAAGAACTTGACTGAGGTTAGTCTTTTAGTTTTACCAGACAAGTGCTGATATGCACTACAAATTCATCTGGGAAAAATATGGCAGTTATTTACTTCGAGTCAAAGGAAAAGCCGCCTAGAGAGGTTTTTATAGAAGAAAAAGTTCAGGTGTTCAGATAAAACCTTTTTATTTGACCACAAGAGGGTATTGCAGTATCATTTATGCAAGACTTTAACTAGTGTTTGCCTTTATGTGCTTGGACGTTTTAAAATACATATTTCTCAAAACTGATCATTTATATTAGCTAGTAGTTAAGAAAATCAGGTTATGATATGCCGGTATTTGATGTCCTTGTCCAAGGGCAATTTCTGAGCTGGTTTTTCCTAAAATTTATAGTAGTAGTTTCTTAAAGCTTAAGAGGCAACAGAGACTTAGACAGTTACTCTGAAACACTGAAAAACTTCATGGAAATGGCTTGCAAGGATACATCAGTCTCAGAAGGGAACTAATAACAGAAGATGAATGTGTTGCTGCTTTGTCTGGAAGTGCTTGTTAGTCCATGATGGGAGCTGGCACGGTCAGTGAGACTCTGATCTGAGAGTAAAAACTATGTGGTTTTACTTGCAGGAATAAGTTCTGAAATCTTTTTTAGTTCATTTGTGTTTCCCAGTTTTCTCATTTACACCCAGTTCTTCTACAGTATACATCCAATGTTGGTTTCCACTTTTTTTTATAAATCATTATCTGTGAGGAACAAGTTTATCGGGGTTCTGATAGTGGCTAATCGACAACAAAGCAATTTTCGTATAAGAAAGTTTGTGATACATTGTAGAGATTTAAGCAGCACACTTTTAAAAACCTGGGTGCAGTGCATATGTTGTACACAAATAAGAGGCAGGAGCAAAAGCTGGAGGAGAGAGCAGCCCTCTGGACACCAGCTTTTCAGAGCAGGTCACAGTTTGGAAGATCCCTGTCACTTCATGAGGAGTGAAGAGATCCCCATGGAAATCTTTCAGTACAAGCAGTGTTTCCTGCCTGCCTCAGATAGTGGCATTTGACCTGTGATCATCATCTTGCTGGAATGAATAAAGATCAGTGAAGTCAGTCAGGGCTGCAGGCTGGAAGGTGGGCTGCAGGCTGGAAGGATGGCTGGCAGAGCAGGGTGTTAGGTGGTCGGTCAGAGGACGCTGGCACCCAGCAGAGAAGTGACATTTGTCAGGGCATTAACACCGTGCTTTTTCATCAGCCCTGGGCATTAAGCATCGAGGGCTCTGGAAAGCCTGGAGGTGGCAGGTCCTGCTGGTGAGCCATGTTTTGGTCTGGCAGGAGCAGAGTGCCTTGGGTTGCTGTATGCAGGCAAAATGAAAACAAATCCAGTCAGCTCCCACTTTGGAGTCAAACTCCTATTAAGTGATTTATGTAGCTGATTGATTAAAGGCATCATGCATTAAGTTGTAGTGTAGGTTTCTTAAAAAATATACTTATTTCATGTCTTAATGGAGTTCTGTTGATAGACCTGGCAAGTGGAGTGTCTGTTGCGTCGGCAGCGTACAAATACCATGGAGGAAGTCTGCTTCCAGCGACAGAGTCTGACACTTCAAAATAAAACCAAAGCTGTAGTACAGACTGTAAGAAATCTGTTGTGATTTTTTTTTTATCCTCTTATAAAGGTTGCAAAATATGTTAAACTACAGATATGCAGTTTTCCTTCTTTGAAGCAAAAATTATTTATTTGAAAAAGTATTATTAACTTGAGAAAAATATTAAACACCAGCTATTTTACAGAATATGCAGGCCTGTTACATTAGAGTCTTCTCCTTCAACCTGCCACATGAGCAAGGTGATGGGATTTCAGGGAAGGAGAACTGTAGGGCTGGTGTGTGAGTAGGGATTTGAAAGTATCTGGTTTTAGGAGAAAGAACTATAAATACATGTAGTGTTCCTCACTGGCTGAGGAACGTTTTCAGTTGCTATTTCACGTGATTTCAGTCTTAGAGGCCAAATCCTGTCAAGAAGTGCAATATTGTAT
Source organism: Orthonyx spaldingii (assembly GCA_013397795.1). NCBI lineage: Eukaryota > Metazoa > Chordata > Aves > Passeriformes > Orthonychidae > Orthonyx > Orthonyx spaldingii. The sequence goes on from VZTJ01005727.1 coordinate 2,101,824, forward strand.
GGACAACTNACACTACTTTCTGCACCGTAAGTCACTTAAAAGACTGACCCTTCCTAAATAAACCCACGACAACAACCAAAGTTATCTTCCTTAGTCAGAGCTGAGTTAAGTCACATCCTCGCCATAGCAGGGAGCTCTGGTAACTGCACTGTGGAGCTTGGCTTTATTCTGGTCATCCTCACTGTTGGCTCACACAGTTTGTTAACAGGTCTAGGAGAATTCCAGGGTATAAAGTGGTTGAGTACTTCTGCAGAGGCCGTGCTTTGTGCTGCCTAAGCACCCATGGCAGTGGTTTGGCCTCTCTGGTGTGGCCCTGATTTCCTGCACTCCTGGGGCCTGCAGCTGCTCCCGGTGTCAGCTTACAGGGCAGGGAAACTGCTTCACAAACGCTACAGAGGCTCGGTTTTCTCTCTCTGCTACCTGTGGCACTGTAGTGCTTACAGAAGTATTTTGTCCTGTGAATTACAATATTCCAGCTGTGTATCATTCTATATTTCAATGCTCAAGATGCTGTTTAGATTTTGGGGTTTTTTGCATTGTCCTCTAGTTTTTACCTGTCTCCTCTGGCAGGTAAGAGTATATTTGTTGATCTGCATTTTGGTACACTGAATGTTTCATTTATCATCTGCTCACCACATTCATAAAGGACATTAACTTTCTGTTTTGATGTGAGAAACCAAAAATTCTCTGATGGAAGTTATGCAAAATTTTCAAAGCAGGATACCTAAAATTTATTTTAAATTGTGTCTCACTATTAAATGAAAGGCGGCACCTGGCTTTTGAAATGTTCTTCACCTTTGCAAGTTTTGTTGGCTGAGAACTGAACTATGTCCTCTTAGTTTTTTCAAGGTAACTGTCAGAGTCTAAAATTGAGAAGCCTTATCTGAACATGTCAATCACAAGCTTTGTCTGTTTTTCAGCAAAGCTTTTAGTGTCTTCATTGCAGTTATTAGTGTGGGTTTCCTTTTTAACTGTAGAAGCTAGTGTTAAATCACACTTCAGGCTGATGTTTGTCCAGCTCTGAGTGCTGGGGATTGGAAAGAAGCTCTCTCTGGAAGCAGGATGTTCCCATAACAAGGTGTCGGGGGGTTGTGTATAACCTTTTCTTTGATACACTAGAATCTGATGGCAGATTTCCTGAGATCTTGAGGATTCAGGTCTGAAGGAATGTCAGGAGGTCTCTAGCCCAACCTGCTCCTCAGAGCCTGAGCTATGAGATCAGACCAGCTGGTCAGGTCTTTATGCTGTTGATCTTGAAAGTCTCCAAGGATGGAGACTGCACAACCATTTTGGGTAATGCGTTTTTCACCACAGAGTTGCCTCTGTGATTAAGATGTTTTGGCTTATATACAGTCAGAAACCCTCCTGTTTCAACTTGTGCCCATTTTATTTCATCCTTCCACTGAGCCCTGCTGTAACCAGCCTGACTGTATCTTTCCAATAACCTGATTGCAGGTTCTGGGACACTGCTCTTTGGTCTCCCCACAGCCTTCTCTGCTCCAGGCTGGGCAGGATGTGATCGCCGCTTGCATTGTCTGTGTTACACAGATGTGTCAGACCTTTACCTGAGCCACTCTGTTCTCTGTCCCTGCCTGATTTGACCATTTACACTGCTCATGCCCAGCAGGGCAGATGCTCCACGAGACCTAGAAAGGAAAATAACAGAATGTACCGGGAGTGCACAGTCCATTTTGGCATTATTTTCTTAGATCACCTGCGCTGTTCTGTAGTCCAGTTCAGCCTTAGTCCTTTTATGGCTGTACAGAGCTGGTTGTTTTGCTATAGAGCTGGAAACTTTTGCTCCCTGAAGAAATGGACAGCCAGAACAATATGAAATCTTCCTGGATGTGTTTGGAGCTTTTTATTTTTAGCTCAGTTGTGCAACTATTCACATGTGGATACTCAAACAGGCAAAACTGAAAGGAAAACAGCTGCATCCCCAGACCTTTAGGCCAGAGTAGCCAAACAGACATTGAAAAAAATTCAGACTGGATTTTCACTATACCAGGTGCTTCATTAATGATCTCGTTATGGTGTGATGAAGACAATGGGAGTCTGCTTCTTAGAATGGGTTGTATTCCACTTTTCAACACAGGAAACCTTTTGCTTAAGTCACTGCTTAAGTTTAGAAACCTCCCAAAGCAGTAGACAGGCATACAGCTAAAAGTGCAGTTGCAGAATTAGGATAAAATCCTGCTTTCTTACATTTGGTCACTTAGTGAGAGAAAGGGCAAGACCTTATCCTCCTTTTTGTGTGAACTACTCACATAATCTACGCATGTACAGTATGAGTATCATATATATCCCTTTAAAAATCCAGCTCTGGTCACAGTGCTGACATATATGCACCTACCAGCCTTTTCTGTGTGGACATCATGAAAAGCTTCAGCCAAATTGAGATTATGGAAAATCGTTGCCCAGTTTGACCTGAAGCATTTAATCTTGAAATCTTTAATGAGAAACAAGGTTTTCAAAATGCTTCCAGGTTCTGAAGCCTGACAGGATGAAGAACCCCATGTCAGATGAGGTCTCCTACAGCATCCAGCATTGCTGGTGCTTAACAGCTGGCATCTCCAAGCTCTGAGGTATTCTGCTACCTGGGTCCTTGGTTTCTGGGCAGACTAATCAAGGCTTCCGTATGTTTTTAAAAGAGTGGAAAAAATAGCATACAAAATAGGGATATTCAGATGGGCTTTTTAATTCTTGATCTACTGCAACATTCCAAGTCCTTAGTAGACTAAACCATGAAAAAAACATTTTACAAATCTTTTTTTCTTGTCTGCTGAGCATGGTAAAGATCCTCTAAATGTATTTTAAATTGTTTAAGACTGACTGACTTGGACAAAATTAGTTGGGTCAGTGAGATAATCACACATAGAGGTATCTGCTGCCATTTAGTAAGTGTTAGCATAGCTGAGAAGTCCATGATGGGCCACCAGATCCATAGCAAAGCTGCAAGAGACCTGCATCTTTCTACAAAATCAGGAGGGACAGGCAACAACATCTGGTCGGTCAGGTTGCACTGGATGACCATGAGCGTGTCAGTACTTCACATCCTGACATCCAGTTAAGAGTGTTATTCAACCAAGTCTCCCAGTCATCTCCACTTACTCTATTATGGATTGTGCCATGGAGTGGTCTTGAAAAATGCAGCCTGTGAAGGCTCTCAGGCTGCAGCTGGGGAAGGTGAGGTGCACCCACTCCCCAGCTGCTCACGGCTGTCAGCACCGTGGACCAGGGAAGGGCAGGCAGCCCCTGGCCTGTAGGGTGGGTTAAACATCTCTGTGGTTCCTTAACCACAGCCAGTTTCACTCCAAAGATCCACACTTTCTGCTACTCCACACGTGTTCCCTACACCTCCATTACCTGTAGGGTGGCAGAGATACCCTTGAAGGAGTCCTATAGGAGCTGTTAAACATGAGATTTACTGTGAAGGAAAGGTATAACTTCACCTATACTAGGAACAGAGTGCCAGGGCCCACTGTCTGGATGGGAATCGTAAACATTCCCCACGTTAGTGAGGAAGTTTGTACTAAGTGATTACATTATATTGCATGGTGTGTTCTGTTACTTAATTCCTGTTTAAAAAGGGTCTTAGCCAGGAGCAAAGGGAGAGGTTGGGTGAGGGACTTTGTAGAAAAAATAGCTTAATTTTGCAGTCTTTTTCTCTGTTTGATAAGGTTCATATTCCTAATTCCAGCCATTTTTCCTTCATAGAAGTTTTGTTATATACTTGAACCTGACAATTGAAGGATTGAGGATGTATTTGGACCGCCTTTTTTGCAAGTCTGATGATGAAAACCACTTATGCCATTAGCATAAAATAAAAAGCCCAAACCTTCTCATACTTGTAGGAGAACTATTCACAGAAGCTAAAAATTTTGCTGATGAATGAGAATGTCCATTTTGGAAATACCCTGCACTGACTCTGTAGTTGAAATGGTACCATACTCTTGCAAAAGGATAATACAGGGATGTTGAATAAAGCATCTCTGTGCTGTATCCATTTGCTCTTTGCACTTTGCCTTTTCCATTCCTCCAGGGTCTCATTAACTTGCCATAATGTGAATATTCTGCCAGGCTGCATACCTTAACTTGCACAGACCTACCATTTTGCAGGAGGACTAGAAAACAGCAACAGTCAAAGTAGATTTTTCAAACTGCTTCTTTTTAAAAAACCTTTATCCCCAAATACAGATTAAAATACAATTCTTAATTAAAAAAAGTTTATCTTACTTCTCTACATGTCTTTGTTTGTGGTGAGTGTTGAGATTCATGAGCGCCTTGATGTGTGGTGGCTGCTTTACTTTGTACATTCTGTTTTATGGACTACACTGTTGGATTGTTGTTAGCTGGAAGAAGTAAATAGACTTTGAGAAAGGGATCACACCATAGCAACCTTCATCTTCTGTTTACGGTTCAAGTAAACGTCTGTGCTGTGGAAATTTATGTCCTGAAGAATTTTTTGAACTAGGACATTAATTGGTTTAATAACAAAAGGATTAATGGAGATAAGTTGAAGACAAATCTACATTCAGTATTTGAATGTTGAATAATTTTATTTTTAAAAAGCTGCCATTGACCCTGAGGTTATCTCAGTTGGTCAGAGCATGGTGCTAATACCACCAAGGTTGTGGAGTCAATCTCTGTATGGGCCACTTACTTAAGAGCTGGACTCAATGATCCTTGTGGGTCCTTTCCAACTCAGAATATTCTGTGAATCTGTAAATAATACATCACAGGCACTCAGTAGGGAGAGAGTATTTTTCACTTATTTACAATACCAGAAAGTACATGACTGTTTTGAGGGAGAGATTCATGTAAGCCAGCAGAATACGAGTTGTCCCATAAAAATAAATATGAAAACTCCCCTTGTTTAATGGCAGCAATTCCCTGTGCGTTTTTAAAACCCAAACCTGTCAATTTGTAAGTTCCTCACCTTTTGGTTAAAGAAGGAGCTTTTCAAAGCAAAATGTCTATTGGCTGAACTGGGTATTTTCCTCCCCTCTGAACATCCTGGCTGCAGGGAGACCTTAGCCATTTAAAGGGTATGCCAGGAAAGGACATTTTTTCCTTTCTGCAACTGATGCTAAGACTCTGTTCCTGGCAGTACTTTGGGTTTGTTCTTTTCTTAATATGCAAATTGGCAAGATTTTATTCCAAAGTGTAAGCATTCCTTATTCCTTAGAGATATCACCCATACATGTTTGTCCTTCATCTGGTTTGCCTTTATAGTTGGCCAGTGGTGCTGAAAGCATGGTCAGGGAAGGGTCAGTGTGGGATGGAGTCATCATTTGGGAGGATCTTCTAGCTGATGAGCCCTTCATGGATTTTGGCACAGAGGGAGGCTGGAGAAGCCTCTCCAGGAGGCAGAGCAGGGTAGGTATGGATTTAATATCAAGGTATTTCCCCCAGATAGAAATTGTCATAAAAACCAATAACTGCAGGACATCAGTGGAACATTAGTCTTGAAATCCAGGGGTAGGTTATCCCCACAGGGCCCCCAGCATGGTGCTTGCTCAGAGCCCATCTGCAGCACACACAGGTGCAGGTTTGTGCCTCTTCTCTTGCAGCTCCCTTCCATCATGTGGAGATTAGCTGGGTGAGGGGAAAGCCAAGCTTTTTATATAGTGCTTGCTGCTATAGAAACCACGAGCTCTGTGGCAGCGTGCTCGGCTGTGTGGGCACAGCCAGCAACAGCTCCTGGCCAGGGGCTGCTGTAACCTGCATTCTCAGCTTTCAGTTTTTCCGACCAAAACCCAACTTCCTTCTGCACTCTTGTCTGTCACTCCGCAACGTGCAGGTCTTTAACATGGGAAATAAGATGCCAAATGTCTGAAGCTGTTCACACTGAAAAAGAAATCCACAGCTCCCTACTATAAAGGTTTATCTGCCTTTTCAAGTCTGTCATGATGTGTGGATGACATCAAGCTGATTGGAATTATGGCTGTAACTTTCCCCAGAAAGTCACTTTCACCCATCTCTGTGTCTCTCCAAATGTAAAGAGCTAGCATTAAAAGAGGTGGTATATGACAAGTATTGTGTCTGTTAAGTTTTATCGTAGTGTTAAGATAAAAAAGTCTATAAAATGACTAATTGATAGATATTTCTGAAGTCAGAGGAGGATGGAGCCATCAGCTGTGAGGGGAGAAAAGTAATCTAGTATTGATCCTTGGTCAATAGGACAATCCTGCTCATTCTGGTAAGTCTGGCTTTAGGAAAAAAACAGAACAAGAGAGAAAACAAATATAGAACATTCCAAAGACATCTGAAGTGCACGCTGCTACAAGTGAAAAGGAAATTATATTCATGAAGTGTATTAAATCAATAGATGTGCTTGCTTCTGTCAGGGTTACAAGATCTCTAGAGGAAGAAAAAGGGACTTGCTTTTTTAAAATCCAAATTCTGGATGTTATGGCTGAGGCAGTATCTCAAAAACATTTACCTGAGAGAAAGATTTGAAAAAAAATACCCCAAGGAGTACAAAAAACTAACACGGAAAATACAGTACAAAATAAAAAATTTAGAAGCTGAACATGTTTTGGGTTCCAAAGCATTCTTCTCAGAGGAAATCGTGTCCCACTGGCAAAGTATTGAGTGGGGCAGAGGAGGCAGGGACTGTGTATGGAGACTGGAGAGATGCTGTGGAGGGGAAGGATGAGAGCTTTGAATCCTGACCTCTACTTCTGCAAGTTAGAAGGTGCTTTTGTAAGCTTTTGTCCTGCTTAATCCAGCTCCTCTCCTTTCAAACACTAGCACAGGCAGTGCACAGGTGCCTCCCCTTTGAGGAAGAAATGTCACAGCAAAATGTTGGTGCTTCTCCAGGTCTCACTGAGTACCTTCTGCAAACCCAGAGTGTCCTTGAATTTTGAGATAAGCAGAAATCAAAACACAGACAGCAGACACATGGGGTTGACAAACTGCATACATCAGCTATTGGAACATGCACGCTGAAAGAAAGGTTCTGGCCCACCACCTCTGCTTTGAAATCAGCAGCCAGTCAGTTCTGTCAGAAGTAAAGATGCTCTGGAAGTTCTGGAGTTGATCCTATAGTGGGATAAGGATTCTGACAAATCACAAAACCAAGTCTTTCCAGAAAGACTGCATGATTTACACACCCACTTCTTAGTTTTGAATAATCTAAGATTATTGCTGCCAGACAAACTAAATTGGTGCTGTCATAAGCTCTCAAAGCCAGGCAATAGCAAAACCAATTCAAGGGGGTTTTGTTTTCTTTGATTTTTTAGGGCTTTGCAAGCTGTGAAAATGATGAAACACCTAAAACAGTGTGAGAGAAAGGATTGTTTGGGATTATACTAAGTAATCTTTCTGGTGGGAAGCACAATTATGTACTGTCAGCACATGGAGCGTGATGGGACTATAATTTTACCTATGTTATTTCCCCTGGTTGCCAAAGAAACCATAATAAGAAAAGTCAAAGTGCTCCTGTTCTTATTGATCTTCTTAACAAATTCTCACAAGCAGCATCGACTGTTATAATTATTTTCTCTTCTCTAAGCCGATATCTGGTGTCACACATACCACTGTCAAAATCAGCTGGTTTGCAGTGCAGAAATCTAGCATAAAACTCTATAAAAAAGGCTACGCTGAAGGAAATGGAACAGACACATGAATGCTTTCCCTTGCTCTTTCTTTAAAAGCTTTATTGATGTTGTCAGAAATGAGGAAAAAAAAGGCTGCCAAGTCCAAGAAAATTAATCCTTGTCAATTTTAAGGTCGGTGAGATGATGATGAAGGTCTCCTTGATGGCTGTCAGTGTGCACGCTGTGTTCAAGGAAGAGCAGGAGCTCTTTGGAAACATTTCTTTCCAACCATAGGCCAAGGCAGAATTGCTTGGCAGTCTTGGGAAATAACAGTAGTGGTACCTTGGATGGATTTTGGGAGACAGAGGACAGGGAGGGCAGTGGCAGGGACGTGCTGGATGACAAACAGCTCTGGGGCAGTGGTAGCAATAGGGAAGAAGGAAACCAGAAAGACTTTTCATCCCCAGTCCCTGGGGAACCAGGAGCTAAACAGGTGGTTGAAGGCTTCCTCCTTACCCTCATCCTCCTTCTCCTCATTCTCCTCCTTGTCCTCCTCCTCTTGCTCCCTGGCAGAGTCCCACAGGGATTGGCATCTTTGGAATCCTGTGAAGGAGTGAGGTAATGAGGCCACACCAGGGGAATGAGGAAAAGCTGACCAACTGGTAGATCCTGGAGTTAAAATTTTAATATGATTTTTTTTCCCTTTTCTGTCCTTTGAAAAGGGGTGCTTTGGTCCTGAAGTATCTCCATGATCCATGCAATCATAATTTTTTATCCAAAATCTGAGTTTACAGATAGAGAGTGATGGCTAAAATGAACCTATAAACTGTAGTTCTGCAAACACATCCCATGCTATTTCTGCAGCCTCTTGTAGCAGCTGCCTGTGGCCCCACAACTGAGAAGTTCTACCGAGTACTAGATGCAGAGAAAAGAGACTTATTGTTACTGTATAAATAAAAGCCCAAGCAGGACAGAAAGAAGTTTATTCTGTAGAGGAAGCTGAGCTAAAAAATTTGGACTTTAGTTGTGAGACTAAAGAGGTTTTTGGTCATTTGGAGCATGAAAAGCAAGGGTGTTCCCTTCCTTGGATTTTTGTGTTCACTTGCAAAGCCTCTGTGTCCCCTGCTGCCCTCAGATGGTGAGCAGTGACATATGGATGTTGTGGGAGGCTGGGACTGGGAAGGCAGTTCTCTCAGGTCAGGAGAGTGCATGGCATTGACAAGTGTAATGTACCCATGCTGGTCTGCAACTTTGGTTGGGAAGATAGAAAAAGTGGTTTGGATTTATTCAGGGTGGTGAGTGCAAAGCAAGCCTGAGCTCTTGGAAGCTCTTGGTGAAAACTGAGACACGGACATGCAAGCAGAAATGTTAAAGTTGGGTTCCATGTGGTTGTCTACCGTTTCCTAAAACTAATGGAAAGCACAGGTTTTCCCCTCATTTTTGAAAGAATTTTCTCAAGTATGTTTAATAGTATGTGAAGAAGAAATGACAACACCTCCCTGACTAATTGGCAGCCTACAGCTAACTTTTAATGAGACTTTCTTAATAACATTTCAGTTATTCTCCTTCCTACTGAGGGTGAGTGCAAGATGCAACTTCAGTAAAATTATTATAGCCCTATTTTTAATCTCCCTGTGCAGAGTAACCTTTGGGGTGTCGAGTAGCTCTGGTGTTTGGAAATTATGTCTGACACTCCCAGGAAAGTGTAAAAGAGAGCTGCCCTCTCAAAGCCCGTGAACAGTCATCCCAGTAACTACTGTGTCTGAGAGACCTTTAAGGTCCTTTGTCTGAATGGAGAGTTGATGAAATTGAAAAGAAACCATTTTATGTAGGTGCTTGGAAGAACAAAACATTTTTCTTACTGTATCATATTATCAGTGGAAGAAATGAGGTGACCCCACTGGCCAACCTTCCCACTGTAAATCCTTTCCATCCGAGCTTCAAAAACATGTTGAGAAATCTTTCAACACTGAAGGAAAATCCCTAAAGATAATCAAGTGGGTTTTGGATTACCACAGTGGCTTCTAATCCTGAGAGCCACTTAAGGAGTGGAAGTGATTTTCAAATTATTTCATCCTACCCTCCTCCTATGCTGGTTTAAGTCTCTTCCCAGGCATCCATACCCACCACTGAGTGGGCAAGGCAGGATGGAAATACACATTTACTGCAAACAGACTTCTGTGTCATGTAACGTATCAAACAAATAATCAGCCACAAGACCGTGGTCAGTGGCTGCTGAAACTGGATCTGAAATTACTGCAAGATCTATCATTAGAGACAGTTACTATGGAACATAGACTATTCCCTGCATATACTTTTATCCCATTGCTATGTAAATTGTCTCTCTGTTGAACCATGGCATCTACCCAATCAACACCCCATCCATTACAGCCGTGCTGAGTTTGCCTGTAACTGGTAAAAGGATTGTATTTGTGTGACTTGTGACAGCTTGTGACAGCAAGAAACGTGGCCAGCCTTTTATCATTGCATTCCTGTGGGCTTTTATGTTGGTGCTTGTTTGGTAGCTTAGCTATAAATTTGCATAAAGCGGATAATTTTAATGAAAATTTGATTCAAACGACCAACACAGCATTTTGTACTATTTTTCTTTTCTTTCCTTATTGCCTTGTAGATAATGGTTCTATTTGGTGTTTAGGTAAGTGATGAAATTAAAGTTCTCTGCATTTTCGATATAGTAAATATCTCTATATTAATGATTTTAAGAAAATTTCATTTGCTCAGTATATATAATGGAACACCCATGTTCTATGCTATGAGTAAATCATGACACATGCATTGCGCATGAATGCTCCCATATTACACGCAGTGTTGATACAAGCCAAGTTTTGACCAAAATCCAATAATATTCTAGGACCAAGGCACCCTTTATTCTCATTTCCCTTTGGGTGTATGAGAAGCCCTAAGTTTTGTGCCTGTTCCTGTTTCTGTTGTAGGTCTGGGCTCCCATTGAGAAGTTGCTCAATGAACACTGGGGGTACCTGGCCTGCAGACCACAGCAGCTAGTTCAGGTGCAAGAAGAAGAAAACCATGCAGAAGAAAATCAGCCTAGGTGTGTTCCTGGGCTGCAGAGCTCTGCCAAAGGGGCGGCTCCTGGTGCCCCAGATAGAAAGTTGCTCTGAGAGATGCTGTTCCTGGTAGGCAGGGCAGCTCTTTGGCTGTTCCTGTTCTCCAAGGTGATGTGTTGTGATGAACAAACAAACTTGTAGCTCAGGACTGCAACTCTGCGCCTCCAGAAGACACCTTTATCCCCGTTTTTTAAAAATTTTACGAGTCTATTATTCAGGGCATACATAATTTAATGCAAATAATAACCATAATATGAGTAATGGTAAGCAGCTGTCTTTCTTGGCATTGAGCCAGGTAAGTGAGACGTCTTTATTTTTGTGCTATTGGGATTGATTCAAACCAGACATCCTGTACTTAGAAAAAAATTCCCTTCATATATATAGTGGACTTCAAGCACTTGCCTTACTAAAAAGTCATGCCCTGATCTCATGAAGTCAGTAGCGAAATCCCCGTGGTCAGAAAAAAACCCTCAAATCCCTTATCAGGTACTGTAAAAGAAAAACATGCTTCAGTTAGAGGTGTTGTTTAATGATACAGTCAAGCTTTGAAGATGCTACCTTGTTTTCAGTATTGGAGAACCACCCTGGGCTCCTCCTCTGGGCAGTTCCCTACCAAAAGCACTCAGAGCTTGACTGGATGGGAGGGCTAGTGCCACGTCTTCTCACAGAGGTTGAGTTGCTGCTGAAGGTAGGAAAGGTGTTATTAGCTCCTTTAGGGCAGTGTTTTGACAAGATGCTGGATGTACAATCTCACAGGACTACTAAGAAGTTTGCTGCCAAACTCCCAGATCTTTTGCTGCTCATGGGCAGAGAGACATTTTTTGATTCTGAGTTTTATGGCCTGGCTACATACATTCAAGCTGCTGGTATAAAGCAGTTCCTGAACATCCACTGCCAAATTTGAAGTTACATTGAAATTATAACAAAAAGTATTGCTAGAAATATTGCAGGGGAAAAAAATCAGCAAATGATATGGAATAAAAATCCAAAAGTGCATTCCCTATATTAATCTACAGGGGTTGCTGAGGTGTTTTGGTGGAAAGTTGAAAAGAATCAGCCTGAGGCCAGAGGTCAGACAGGGAAATGCTCAGGCATGATGATTAAGGTTTACAATCACAGAATTTATTTTCACAGAAATTTATAATCACAGAAAACCTTGTGTTTATAATGGGAAGGTTAAGACATCCTCACCCCAGGCAGTATCTCCAGACTCCCTACAATAAGTTACCAGTCTCAGCATAAAGAATTTGTGGAAATTGCTGTCACAGTTGCTGTCAGCTTCCCCTTGCACAAAGTCATGCTGATCACCTGCTGGGAAAAACGTCCTTTTGTGATTATTTGGGCAGTTTGTGCCCTCGTTGCTGTTCAGCCGGCGGGAGAGGGCCCGGGGAGGTGTGGCCGCGGCTCCTGCCCGGGTACCAGCCAGCAGAGGGGAGCCGACAGCCGCGCATCCTTCCCCGCCCGGCGCAGGAGAGCGCAGGCTGCCGGGGGATGAATGACTGAAAGAATGGCTGCATGAATGAACGAATGAATGAGTGTCTTCCTCTGCATTTCCAGCTGCTCTGATTTTTAGTTTCCTTCTGCATTGTAGAGGTGCTGTAAGTGGGCTTTCTAGTGAGTTAGAATATTGAAAAGTGATGTGTTGGTGACATAAATATACATCAATTCCCAAAACACTGAACAATACACTTTGTTTCCTGAATGTTTTGTATTAGATGACATGAACCTGTCTCAGAGCCTCTAAATGAGTCTTTAATGTATCAGCAGGTTAATGAACCAACATCACAGACAAGATCTTGAGACAGAACTGCATATACGATAATCATATCCCTGGTAATTTTGTTTTACTGGAATATTCCAAGTGTCTCTTTTCTTCACAAACTAAAAAGGGACAGAAGTAAATGGACTGGAAAATATCATTTAACACTCTGTTTCTGTCCCTCGTTTATGTGATGACTCTTGCCTTCTCTTCAGTTGTTTGAGGGAGGTTCTCGTTTGTTTTGCTGGCAGATTCAGCCTACACAGAGCCACAAATCACTCACTAAATTTGAAGGGTGACCCTACTCTGCTCACAAATGCTGCTCCTTTTCCCAGCAGAAGCAGAGGACAGGAAGCCAGCAGCAGGAAAAACTCCAGCAGAGTGGGTGGGATAGATGGAGAGAAGAGCACTGATTAAGGGTGAAGAGGGTGCAGGGTCAGTGATTACTGTGCAGCATCAAAGGAGAAAGGGAGGATGCACCTTTTGCAATGTACTAAAAGTACCTATTAAAGTGAGAGAGACAATGTGGGAGAAGGGAGTGACACTTAGAAATATTGGTGAGAACAGGTTTTGCAGTGGGGCTCTGAAGAAAGTGGAGAATGTGGATTAACACATTTAAAAGCAGAAGGCTGGAAGGATGCAGATCAAAAGTCAAGAGGGAGGAGGATAGACAATATCTCTGAAACAGGAGAAAGATGAGCACCATCCCATGTGGGTTCCTGGTGATGCTCCAATGCCTGTGGGCAGTGAGTGTTCTCAGCTCTTACTGTTCCTCAGTTTGGCTTCTATAAGATGATGGTGTCTTGGCTTTGTGGGTTCACAGGATTATTCAGGTTATTCATGGAAAGGGCCTCATGAGATCATCCGATCTTTGGCCTCATCTTCCCTTCTCCCTCTCTGCCTCATCTGATTAAAGCTTTTCTGTATCTTACATGTAGTGTTACCACAATATTTTCGAGTAGATCTGCTGTGTTACAAATAATAAAACCCTTTGTTATCCAGAGACCTCAGGCACGTGAATGCACAAGATCTCAGTGCCTACACAAGAGAAAAAGAAAGACAAAAACAAGCGAAGAGGGTGTAGCATTTTCTCTGACTTTAATGTGGTTGCATCCATGCTTGTGATGCCTAAATTCCCTGTGTATCTGCAAACTTCTGAGTTGCCTACTTGAAGTTCCTGGCCATTCTGTACAAACTTCATCACAGTCGCAATGCCAGTGAGAGGTGAAGTGCTATACGTGTATCTTATGGCATGGAAGAGCTCAGCACCACAGCCTCTGCTCAGACGCAGACAAATGTGATTCCTGAATGTAGCGCTTGCTTTCTGAGAGCAAACAGTCGGCTTCCCTGAATTACCCACCAGGTTCAGGAGAGGAGTGTTCCCTTTGTGTTTTGTATTACTCTTTTCTTATTTTCACGCTAACTTTTGCTTTCTGAGATTTGATAGGGTATTCCTCAAAGCACCACAATTATTGCTTTAAAAACATGATGCCCTACCATAGCCAGCAGGGGAAATGGGTTTTGAAGAAACCAGCTGTGCCTAGAAGGTGGAAAATCTGCTTCACAGGAGGAAGGAGAGCAGTGTTTCAGAAGGAATAGGGTTTGCTTCATCCTAAAATATCAGGGTCATCAACAAAGTGCATCTATTGTATGGGGAAGAAGGACACTGATCTGTTGCTTTCTGACATTTATTAATTTATTAAATTTTCTTCTCAAAGTGAGCTCTGTTTAAGGGTGCCCAGGAACAAGACAGGTAAACACATATATAGAAATAGTACCAGTGTTATAGAAATAGTACCAATAGTACTCATCATTCTTTCTGAAAATTTTAATCTCTCTGTCCATCTGCTGTGGATGATTTTTAAAGAGAAAAAGTCATTTGCTCCAGGCAGGATAAAAAGCCTTTCTCCGTGAGTTGACCAAGTCTTTCCAGTGCCTTTGGTGGGCCACAATTATTGACGCACAAAAGAATAATCATCTTGTTGTTTAGAGAAAATGAAATTATAGGCTGTTACGAGGCAAAGTGCTATGATTTTCTCAATCTCCCTCCACTTGATCCAAAAAGAAAATTCTTGTTGGAAGAAAAAGCTTACACTTGAATGTTAGCTGCCATGACTGCTTAACCTGGATGCAACTTGCACGTAATTTTTCATATTAGAAACATATATTCCCTTCCACCTTCTTTTCCTCTCTTTTCTGCAAAATGAAGTTAGCATCAGTTCAAATTTTTAGGATTATTAAAATCTGGAAGGATGGGTTCATCTACCCTGAGCATTTTTGGATCAAATGCAGGAAACACTGAAAATATTGGGGCAGAAAAAAAAGAACCCCCCCCAAAAAAAACCCAAAAAAAACAACAAACCAAAACCAACAAAAACCAACTAAACAAAGCCAACAACCAAAGCCTAAACCCTCAAACACAATCTTAAGGACTGTCTACCTGATATTCCATCCCTAACTGTGAATGAGCCTCTGGATGTAGTTTTAGAAATACAGCCCTCTTTGGGCAGCTCTTCACTACTCAGAGAGATTTTTCCAGGATTCTTCATTATCTCAGGCAGGCAAGTGGCTGAGCAATGACTGAGTGACGGTGCCACTGTAAAACAAGAAAAGGCAATAATCTGGGTTTACTGTAAAACAAAAACATTTCAAAAGTAGAAAGAAACTGTTTGCATGAGCCCTTACTGAAAGGCTTGAGCATTCACAGTCCTTGCCTGAGAGCCAGGCTCCAGCTGAGGGACAGAGAATGTCATTGCACAGCTATAATCTCAATTGTAATTTATCACTCCAATCACAATAACGAGTGACTGAGAATTTTTGTTCAGTGCAGATTCACAGCCACACAAACAAAATATTTTTAAAAAATCTTCTGTCAGCATTCCCTAAGGTTCTAACTCCATCCTTTAGGTTTCATAGATATATTTCTTACAGGCAGCAGAAATGGAGTTTGGCCTTTGCGGAGAAGGAATACTGGTACCTCTTGCCTTGCCCTTGACCCCCCCGTGTGATATATTCATTAGTTAACAGAGGTGTGCTGAGATCTCTCTCTGCTTCTCCTTCCTAGCTAATCCAGGTCTGCATCAGCACCACTGCAAAACTGGCTCTCCAGAGACAGACTTTCCTCATCCAGAAAGACTTTTTTAGTCATGCTCCACATGTCTTCATGTGTGGCTTTTTTTTGTATTACGGTTTTAATAAACTCTCATAGGAATATACCTCTCAGTTTGGACATGTCTCTGCTGCCAGCCATCTAACAATAATCTCAAATGTTATTCTGGCATCTGTAATAACTATTTACTGCAGAAATATTTTCATTTCTCCCAGTTCCATCACTCTGGGCCAGCTATATGGGAATGAGTTACATTTCCCAAAATATCAATATCAGATTTTAAAAGGCAGCTGTTTATTGATTCTGTGTCTTGACTTGGGCCTGGGAGTTCAAATGTTTACAGACTTCCATTTTGTAAGACTCTTTCCATTATGGAAATAAGATGTGCAATTTTAAGTAAGTGCAAATTAATGAGATGAAAAGCTCAGCATATTTCTCCAAATAAAGGAAGCACTAATGTTTTATTAGGCATGTAGGTGCAGTTAAAGTTAGCAAACCAACACAATTTTGATCCATCTTGGTGTATCCTTATAATCCACCCACAGAGCACTGAGCAGTCTGATGTGCAATGGGACTAGTCCCGTTTTACCTGAGTTACAATTCCTCTTGCGTATCTTTTAAACAATCATCTCTCCAACAGCTACTGAGGATTATGCAAATGTAGTTTTGCTTGATTGGAAATCCAGAGGTCCCAGCACATGGTTGCATTTTGGAGCTAACAGATAATCCAGAGATAAGATTAATATGAACTCTTCGGCCACATAATTTGGTAACATTCAGAATTTTTTTTTTTTTTTTACATTGTGTCAAGTCTAATTTTTGGCTTTGGACATAGTGTGTCTTGTGAGTCCACCAAACTTTTATCTGAGTTTCACTCCTCTTCAGTGCTTGCTTTATAACCCATATAAGTTTTTAGCTGTGATAATCTCTCTAAATGGACTTGCAAGTAATTGACTGAGCAATAGGTGACTTAAAATAGTTTTTAGCTAAGTCCCTGTATATCAAACTAGAATATATCTTTATGAATATGTTCTACACCTTAGGAACAGTGTAGATGGACTAATTTTGTAATGATTGAACATTCCCAACTTCATGCCACTGGCCACCATCTTACACAGAAATCTCATGAAACAGTTTTCTCTTCCCATTTTGAATTCTCCTATGTGGGAAACTCTCAGAACCTGCAGAAATAGAGGAGAGCTTTACTAAAAATACATGTCTGCTAACCAAACAATTCCCAAATTGAGGCACTGGAACAGGTTGCCCAGGAGTGTTCAAAGTCAGGTTGGATGGAGCTCTGAGCAAACTGGTCTAGTGAAAGGTGTCCCTGCCCGTGGCAGGTGCGCTTAGAACTGGATGGTCTTTAAGGTGCTTTCCAACCCAAACCATTCCACGATTCCATGAAATGCTCCCAGGGACAACAGCAGCAGTTGGATGGAAGTCCCAGATGTTATTTCCCTGGTTTGTTCTGATTCAACCTTGTACATTATGAGATCTTGCCAAATCACCTTAGTTGTTTGAATTTCCAAGAAGTGTTATATCACAATTCAGCCTTCAGATCCCCATTTTGTTACCAACTGTGGAATTAACAGGGAAAAAAAAAAAGAATGGGAATGATGCTTGCAGTTACCACCGAAAGCCACTAGGTATCGCAGTTGGAAGTAGCCGCGACAAACAAGAACTCTAGGTTGATTCAGGCAGAAGACTGTTTATTGTAAGAGTCAGCATCTTTTATACACTTCTGTATGTTTATCATTCAGGTTACATGTTCATTGGTTACATAACTACTACAATAGATTCATTGGCTATTATTTAGCTACTATTATTGGATACCTATAACACAAGCCCTCTAAGTATTCTAGACATTCAGAAAAACACAAGGTGCAGCCTTGTTGCTGTTTTCTCCCTTGGTTGTTTTGGTTCCTTGCTTCTGTGAACACTGAGTTTCTCACAGACAGACACAGATCGTGCTAATATCGAAATGTCGGGCTTAGACAGGCTTGTTAACCTGCTATGAAATCCCGCATGGGAACAAATCCTATCACCCCACAGCTGGATGAACAGACATCTTCCTTCCCAAAGTTTAGCCTGCTAGAATAACAGGAGTTTTATTGCCTGCAACCTCTTCTCCAGGGCAGTCCTTACTTGCTGTAATCCAGACAGCAAGCTGAGAGGAGGATCAGACTGATTGTGTTTATCCTGTTATTTTTCTCCCATTGTCCTTTCTATTGCACTGCCCAGGGAAGGGAATTGGGATATTACCAGTTCACAGCCTACCAGAAACATGCTGAAACAGGTTTGGCCACTCAGAAATATGAACAAAATATTCCTGACTCTGGTTATTTTTTGTATTTTGTGGCCCACAAAGGCCAAATCTAAATGTGAAATATTAAATTAATGTGGAAACATTTTTAAAAAATGTTCAGTGTGCCCTTGTCATGCAAACAACAACAATAAATGCACCTGTAAGCATTTGGGTCATTCAAGGTGGTTTCTAACACCTTTCTGTAGTGCTACAGAAGTTTATATTAATGTCAACATCCTTAGTGTCAGACAATCTAATCTCACAAATAATCTAATATTTCTTTTTCCTAAATATCAAAATGCTCTTCTGACCTTCCAGATTCATTCCAACATGACAAATTAATGCATCTCAGTTTTTGCTGAATTAACAAGTTCTGAGGTTTGTTTTTGTGACAAAGACAAATCATTCCTCCTTCCACTGTGATAATTAATAGTGTCCTCCACCAGTATGGGCTCACAGCAGTGCTGTCACTTTCTATGGCTGGTACAATTATGATCAGCACTAGAGAGTACATTTCTGCTTTTCTACTGCTGCTGAGGATGAATGGATGCTACTAAAAACAATAATTGATGTGTACAGTACTATTCATCGAGATCTGTTAAATGCTTATTCTTATACATTGGATAGCTGGTGATATTTTAAATTCTGCCTTGAACCTTTGGATTAAATGTCTCTGTCTTTCTGAAAGCTTGAAGAGGCACATTAGCCAGAAATTGAAGAAAGTCATATTTTAGTCAAACTCTTTGAAAGATATTTTGGGATTTTGCTGGTGTAGCCCCACTAGGGTCCTGTGGAATCAGGCTTGCTTTGCAATGTCCCTCATAATTTACTGGAATATGTTTTATCATGTTTCAAAACATCTGCAGGCTGTTAAAATCTGATTCTATTGTTTCAAACCTACAATCTCAGATCCTGGAGACCTTTCTGCATGCACAGTATCACCTGTACTGCCCTCCTGGCATGGTCTGTCTGGGAGGAGCAGCTCCAGTGGCTGCCTCCTGCTTTAGCAGCTTTGAAGTTATGATTTTGGAGGTATTTTTCCCTCCTTCAGTGGGTGTCTAAGGCCTTCCCTTCTTTACTGGATGTTCTATAGTTTGCAGCTGTGGCAGAACAAGACAGTTGTGTCTCTGGATGAAATTACAGATATTAGGGCAGGGATTCCTTGGCTACTAAACCATGTAAATTTACACGTTCTGTGGAAGCATCTATAGCTGTACTAAGGCTTCTAAGTTCCAGGTTCCCAATAAGCTCCCAGTAGAAGCTGGTAGCTGGACACTGTAGCAAACTTTCCATTTCTTAGCTCCCCACAAGGACTGGGGGAGAACATCCCATTTCTCTTTGGATGTTTCCTGAGGCAGCATCTGACTGCAGGGCTGGAGCAGCCTGTGCACAGCTTCGTCCCTGGGTCCCAGGGCAAGGTGTGGGTCTGGGGTGGGAGAGGGGTCCTTCTCCAAGTACAGCTAATGCCAGTGGGGAAGGAGGCGTACCTGAGGTAGCAGAGAGTACAGGAGGAAAATGCTCAGCCAAGAGTTAGGGAAAAACAGTACAGACAGTGCTGATGGGTGTGCAGGGCTGAAAAAGGGTTTACAGGGGTTTATCATTTCTGTACAGAAGAGTATTAACAAAGGCTTATTTTCTGAAGCTGTGATTAGAGGAAACTCCTCAGCATTGGTTGATGGTCCCTTGGGTCTGGAATGGTTCCCAGAGTTTGAAAGAGCAAAGAGGAGATTACAAAGAGAGAGCCCCAGTGGAGACCTTGACAAATTGTTCAGCATGTGGTCCCTGATCCCCTGGAAAGACTGAGGACATGGAACAAGCACTGGCTGAGGAAATTATTGCAAGAGGAGGCACACACAACCACCCCCAGCTTGTTGCAGTAAGAGCCATCATAGAAACAGAGCCATGTTCCCCAGAGCTACACCTCACTCAGTCCTGCACCCTCAGACAGCACAAAGCTCTTCCTATACCTCACCCCATGGCTCTGAGCTGTCTGAATAGCTGCAGCACTACAGCATTAAATCTACCTGTAGCTAGGTGGAGGTTTACAATTACCATTTGAAAGCTGTCCTTTTAAAATTTTTTTTTAAATTTATTTCATTTTATTTTTTGGTAGAGGAAATTGTTTTCATAGGGAAGAGGTTGCAGAGAGCTCACATTTTTTGAGAAACTGTCTTGACAGGCTTTTCCATTTTTTGAGAAACTTGACAGGCATCCCAAATATATTTTTGGTTAGGTTTATTTCAAGTAGCAGATATGACCTAAGGTCTCATTCAAGTCAGGGAAAAATGGCCTGGGAGAGGAACTGATAAAACACACCTGAAGGCATACACAGAAATTGCAGGGATGTGATGATCCTGAGAAGGCTCTCGAGGTGTACCTGTTGTTTCTGTAGGTGGTGGTAATGAGGTATATTACTGCCCTACTCATATCACTGATTCCATATGGGTTATTTCCAGTCTTTCTACTGGAAAAATAACTTGATGTGGCACAACTGAGAGCTTTCAGTCCTTAAAGACAATATGGTATGATCCCCAAGGATTGTATGCATGACACCCAGATCCTCTATTAACCTCTGCTTCCAGCTCACCCCATGCCTGTGGCTGAATCCCTCATCCTGCTGTGCTTCTGTCTCTCTTTGTTTGGGGCTTATTGTTTTCTGGGTTAGCCATAAGCTCCTTAGGATTCACAGCAAGCCTTATGTCTATACAGCACCCAGTGTACCCTGGTCCCATCCACCATCTTCAGGGTAGTGGTGATGGCACAGCAATGCCAAGGTGATCTGGAGAGAGGGGGGCCACTGCTGCTTTCTGAAACTGAAATCTGTATGTTGGAGTCTCCTGCATCTCCTTTATTTTGAACAGAATGCTTTGGTGACTCTGTTGTGCTCAAAAATGCATCAAGTAAATGGGAAAGGGAACTATTTTAAAGCATCCCTAACTTGTCACACTTTGTCATCTCAAACTGGACCACCTTGAGGGTACCAAATACATGATTTAGGTTCAGGTCCTATTGAAAGTGAGATTTCCTAGTCTGGGAGTAGAAGAGATGTTGGGTGACTTAGGCACTTACTGAATTCACATATCCACTTCTAACCCTGAGCAACTGCTCAGTCAGTCACAAGGGGAAATACAATAATTTTAAAATGCTAAAACAATTGCAAAGAGCAAACTTCAAAAAATACAGCTAGATGATTCACAAATGGAAATAAATAAATGCACAACATAAATTATGCATTGCAGTAATTTGTTCAGCTACAGTAATAATGGTTTTGTGGGCAGGGATAGTTACTCTTATAACGTGTACAAAAGAAAAAAGTTGTACCCTAACAAAAACATCCCCAGGAAATTAATGTTTATTCAGATTTGACATTACAAACCATTTTATGGAAACCTGGAAAACTTTTAAAAATCTATTCAATAACATATTTCTTTTAGGAACTAATAATGCAATTTTATTGCCCTCAGAAGGTATGTGGGATCTCTTTAAAAGGAACCACAGCATTACACTCCCCCTTCCCAGCCCCAAACAGGGAATCCTGGAGGCAGTCCATTAATAATGTAAAAATGTCTTGTGTAAAAATCATAAGTCTTTCTGAGTCTGTGTGATCAATCAGATGCTAGAGCTTTAGATAAAAGTGTGAATTGCCAGATGCTGTATTGCCATGTTGTTGCTGCCTCTGAAACACCTAATGTCACTTACAATTGTGACTCTGGGTCTCTGACACCATCAACAATTTTGCTTCCTATCATGCCCAGTTATCTCTGCCAGTATTGTGCTGGGTGGAAAGGGTTTTAACAGTAGCAAGCCTAAGTCAGGCTTCAAAGAGGAAAAGAAATGGAATTGTTTTAAACAAAAAGCCTCTGAAAATGTACCATCCTTGCGAATGTGGCTTGGCAGAGCCCCATTGTGTACAAACAGTGGATGCTTCATCACCTGCCTGGGACCATTAATCCTCTCAACCCCACGGTGTCTTACAGGAGAATTGCCCCTGCTCTCGTGTGATGGCCCATCTGGGCTGCGTAGGAAAGGATTCGGCTTCCAAAACCAAGATTAAACCTTGTGCAATCCTCTCAAAGGGCTATGCACACATAGCTCTCCTGCATCCCATACTGGCTCACTAAATGGTCTTTTGCTACTGTAGCAGACATAACAACACTAATAACACTTTTTTTCTGTAGCAATATGTTTTGTTTTATTCAGGGAGAATGAGGATAGAAACAACATTCGTTAAAGAGAACACATAGGAGAAAATTTCAGAACTGCTTCTGATCAGTTTTTTTCTGGGTCTTGTTTTGAAAGAAAAATTGAAAAATGTCAAAGGAAATATTTGATAATGATGAGAAAATATTTATTTCTGCCACCGTTCTTTCTGTAGGCAAGCCCCAGTAATTTCCCTCAGGTGTTGTCCACAATGTGTGCTGTACTGGAGCTGGGTGAGAGGACGGCTGCAGAGCTCCTGGTGGTGCAGTGCCAGGCATTTCCATGAGGACACGGAGTGGGACCTGCTATGGCACAGGGCAGCCACTGCCATAATGGTGAAGCTGCTTCTTTCCCAACACTCTCAACCCAGCTTGTCACCCTCAGCACCAACAGTCTCACCTGGTGGTCACACATGCAGCTTGCTCCTCCCTTGTACCCACAGCGTTTCCAGTGTTCATCAGAAAAAAATTCCCTTCCGTTGTTATGGAATAGAGGGCTCTCATCACTGAGTCCAAACAGTGAATAAACACATTAGGGGAATAGATTGGCAATAACCAAGGTCCTAGAATTTTGCAGCAAGAATTCCCATTTGCTACATCTGTGTATTAGCTTGTATCTGAGACACTAAATGGTGCCAGGACCAGCTCGCTGTGCCACCCTGGCACAGACTAGCCCTGTGTCTGGAGAGGAGGAGAGCCAGTTTTGGAGCAGGGGAGTGCAATAGCACACCATGGCTTGGCCACGTCAATCATGTCATGCTCTCTTCTGCTCCAAAATAGGCACTGCACTGAAAAAGAAGCTGCACTGAAATCACCTGCTGAAAGTAACTCCAGAAGATCCTTCTGTGCCAACCCATGAACACTTCATAGGAATTGCTTGGAATGACTGACAGAACTGCAGCTGTGACCTTCATACCAAGATGACCTTCCTAACAGTGTTCAGTTTACTAAGGTGTATGTGGCTGGGTTTGGTAGAAGAAAAGTAGAGAAGAATCACTGGCAAACGACAAAACCACTGTGACTAAAAATGCGTGAGAGGGTGGCAGTGAAGGAGGCGTAGAGACTGCAGAATCTCTAGGTGAAGGGAACACAGCAACAGGGTTTGCAAAGGGCTTTAGAGGAGTACAGGCTGCTGCTGATAAATGTAACAGGTATTGAGGACAACAGGAGATTTTTCATGTAGATGTCCTTGGGATCCAGAGGTAAATTTTTTTTTGAGTGGGGATCAGCCAGCAGTCTTTCCCTTTTGCTTCCACCGCTGCCTTTTCCAGTCACGCCAGTGATTTAGATCAACTGCAAATAGTGCCTGATGGATTAACTCTGAACATCAGTGTGACAGTGAGAGCTCTTTGTTAACCTTCAGATGAGCAGCTGCTGGGAGAAACTAAGCTGCCTCTCAGCCATAAAGGTTATTTCCCTACTGGTAAACTAAATGAGATGAGGACATGGGGCAACACTGGCAAGTGTCTGTGCATCCTGTGGGATTGCTGGCCCATCCCTGATACAGCTGTGGGGCAGGACTGGCTGCCAGGGGGTGGCTGAGCAGGATCTGTCCCTCGAGGCAGTGTGGGTGCTGGGGATAGCAGAGTCAGCTCTACAGGTGCAAGCCAAGTCATGCCAGTCACCCTCCAAACTAGACAATGTTCTGAGTGTGGAATGAGTTATTCACTAATGTGCATGGAGAATATTTAGGAAAAAAGCTTTAATTCATGTATCAGGACAGCAGCAGAAGGCTAACTCTTCTTTACAGATGGTTCTCTGCTGCCTCCAAAGCCATGCTACAGAAAGCTAGTTGAACTCAAGCAGCAAAAGGAGACTTGATTCCTTTGGTCATTTTATATGGCTTTCACCTGGGTAAAAAGAGTCACTAAAATCCTTTTTTCCCCCTGCCTCAGTTTCTTGTAATGAATAAAAATCCCCATAGAAATGCCATCCACTGAAGATGGCATCTCAGTCAAATCCTGCCCTTGAGGAAAAAAAACCCAACAACTACAACAACTCACAAACAGAAAAAAATTAACAATATTTATTTGATAACACACAGATTGTTATGTCTTACTTTGCACAGCTATTTTTCTTCAAGAGGTGATACTGTATTCTGTATATGGTTACCTTTTTAAAGAAAGGTATTCACCCATCCTTCCTGTGACCTGAAAGACATAGTAAAGTGTTTTAATTTTTCCCAGCAGCTCAGTGTTCACAATTTTCACAATGCTTATGGTATTATATTACAAAGGTTTTTTTATTATTCCCAGTACTTTGATTAGAAAAGCTGCTTCTTCATACATGAAGTTGCAAGAACTTTATGTATTACTGGTACTATGTCATCAGTGGAACACATAAGACTTTGTATTACATGATTTTCCATTAAAAATGCAGTGCAATTCACTGTACTTAAAGGAACATTAATATCAAATGAAAACGGATTACTATAATCAAATTTAATATCAATTTCATAAGGAGGAATTTCATGACCAGCAACTAATTATAAGCAGGAGATGAGAACATGCAAATAAACACGGATGTGACTGGGTTACAATACTTGTGGCCTGTGCTCACCTGGACATGACATTTGAAATTTGTATCTAAGCCTGATCTCTTGCACTTAAACATTAGATAGGGCAAGAGAACTTGAAATAAGGGATATTTTCCTACTGGGAATTGAAGGTATGCTTTTGTACCTGTGTGGGAGTTACTATTTTCCAGACAATATTGATGGGCTCAGCAACGTAATTTTGACAGATTCAGTGGGGATGAAATGGGGATACTGTTCAAAATGGAGATAGTCACCAAAATGGGGACACTAACTAAAATGGGGATACTGACCTGCTGCTCACTGGCACTCAGTGACTTGTGTAAAGTTTCACAGAGGAAGCACAAACATATCAATGCCAATAGGTAATTCATGGATTATCAGCAATACACCAAAGCCCTTTTTAGGTCAGAATGCAAACTGCCCCAGCTGACTTCAGTTAGCACCTAAGGCAAGCTGGTCACCTGCCATTTGATTTGTGCTGATTCCTGACTGAGAACTCAGGCACTCTCCCTTCACTGGGGCCAAAGAACACTGTGCACTGTGTGTTTCCCCAAGTTTCCCTATGCCTACCTTTGGAAAAGGCCCAGGGAGCAGACCAGGATGCTCTGAAAGTGTAATGGGCTTACGCAGAGCTTCCTGAGCATGGACATGTGTTTCCTGACCACTGGTCCCTCTCACCACAGGGCAGACCCCACCCCAGCAGCAGACCAACCCTTCCTCACCCGCCTGCTGAAACACTGGGAAGGCTGAGCTGGCTGGTGGGGTGGAGCATGCCACGTTCATCTGCAGCCGCTCTACCAGTCTCCATTTCTGTTGCCATGGATACAAGAAAGGAGCAATAACTTCATTCAGGATTAGCTATTTTTACTGTAATTACACAACAGGAAATTATTAGACTATTCTTCCCTTCATCTCACCCGTAGTTTATTTATATTATGATGCTTCAAGTGCCTGTACTGAGCCCCCAGTCACTGCCTCACTGCTGGCCGGGGGCTGCTCTCTGTGTGGGTGTGGGTGTGGGTGCTGACGGTGCCAGGCTCAGGGAGCTCAGTTCAGCTGGGCAGGCAGCAGCAGCCCATGGGCAGGAGCCCGCCCAGCAGCCCCACACAGCTGTGATGGAACCTGGCACTGCAGGGACTCACAGTCAAGACTTAATGTTGATACATTTTTTGCTGTGGAATGAAGCAAACTGCAGAGATAGCAGAGGTTAGGATCAGGCCTGTCTTGTATTCTTGAATCCCTCCTCAGGAGGGAGGCTGGAATTGCCCCTGAGCTGCCAGGGCACAGGCTCCTGGCAGGACAGGACAGCTCCTGGCAGGACAGAACAGCTCCTGCCTGGCCAGTGTGGTGTGAGCAACCCAGCTGTGGTTCTCACTGATGGCTGCTTAAACCTCAAACCATGAGTGCCAGGGCTTGTACAAAGCCACTGGAGCTGTGTCAAGTCCTCTTCTGAAATTTGGTATGGAGTGCCACTGTGCACACTGCTGCACGGCTCCTTAAATTCTTCTCTGGACATGGTGGCCCATATCTGGAGAGTTCGGGTCAGTGGTAGGTGGAAAAAACAAAGACTTAACCCCGATTTTTTATTTACTGTGATTCTACAGGGCCTTCTCTCTAAGATCCCTATGAGACAAGCACTATAGAATTTAACAGAAAGTAAATTACAGATTTCTCTAAGTTTTTAATAACCCTGTAACATTCAGGTATGGGATTGTACAGAACAGCAAAGGAATAATTAAACAATAATATATTTTTGTTGGCTTCTATTACGCTTTAGCAACGTTTTGCTCATCTGCTGCCTTTGTTTTCCCAGCAGTTGTGGAGCTGGTGGGTGCAGCAGCCTGTGTCCGTCTGTTTCTGCAGCACAGGATCACTGGCAGGTCTGTGTGAAGACAAGTTCATGAAAGCAGAGTGGAGGGGAGAACCTGCTAGGCAGTGAGCATTAGGAGTGTGACTTTGGCAGCACTGATGGACAGTGCAGTGAACACACTGAATGATAACCAAATGCTGATGAGCTGCTCTGGGAGGGAAGCAGAGGAGCGTGCAGGCATCCCGGGGCTGGAGCTGTAGCATCTGGCCCAGATGGGGAACAGCACATCAAGGAAATGAAGCCTAGACTCTCCAACCCTCTGGATCTGTCCAGAGAAATCCAGCCATACGTTAATCCATACGTCATCCTGTATCAAATGTAAGAGTGCTACCATGTAAACCACAGCAGCTATCATCTCACAGCTTGTGTCTCCTGCAATCTAGGCAGCTCTATCCTGCACTCCACATCTACCTTGAAATTTGTAAAGAGAAAAGTACTTTAAGAAGGACTTTATAAAGAAAGAGTGTGAAATCCCCCATCACTGGACATGAAGAATTTTTCTCATTGCACCTACTGCTGCTACAGTCTGGAAGTGGTGAGTTTTTCACTTTCTGCAACACTGATTCTTTTTGGCCATCTTTTGGTCATTAGCTACGTTGATCTAATAGAAAGGGGATGTTGAGCCAGGATTTGAGAGACGTGGATTAAATTCCTGAGTTTGCCCTGTCCTCTGAGGGGCTGTGTCTCACTCAGTTTCTGCTCTCTGCACCAATCTACCTCCCTGCACCAGCCACACTTGGCTGCACAATGAGGGCCTGTCTGGAGCCCCCCAGAATTTTCTTTCCTTTCACCTCTGTGTTGCATTTGGTCATGGTTCAGGGAGAAGACTGCATGCTCAGGAAGTCAGGTGAATGCTTTCCCCGATCAATAGTAAAAATTATTGTTAAAATTGCCCCCAGGAGAGTGTAATAAAAGGACATTTGAACTGATGAAAACTTTGGAGAAATGACTGCTTTATTTGGTGCTTTTTACTAATGAAATTTCTGGTCTCAATGTAATTTTTGTAATTCTTCAACAGGTCATTCTTTTGAATGAGAGTCCTGTTCTAACACTGTTGCTAACTCACAGGAAAAATTTTGAAGAATTTGTAATTACTCACTAGTTTTATAGAGAAATGACACTAAAAATATGGAAAGTGTTGCATTAAAAATATGTTTTAGATTGGTATGTGGAAGAACCAATGAAAGAAATAGGTAGGTAATTTAAGAAATAGTAGAGGCAAACTGCTAAATTATCCCCTTTACTCATTGAGATGTGAGAACCACATCAGGTTATGGGAAACTCAGAAAAGGGTCTGTTGCCTCTGACATTTTTTGCTGCCATTAACTAGATCTGTCCTAAATCTTAAATTTCATTATTTAATATTAGAAACTGACTCTGTGTTTGACCATGTGAATACATGTGACCTGCTTTTCTGATTTGATGAGGACCAGTTAACTAAGCAGAACAGAGAGCGAGACCCAGCTACATTTTGGTGATAAAATTTAGGCATCTTATGTTTGGCATTTATCTTTCATTTGATCAGAACTATTTCACAGGATGTGCTGTCTTTCTCTACTAAGGTACATGCCAGCATTCACTTTACTTCCATTAACATATCACTCTTAATCAAAGCTGGTGTTCAGATCTCTCTGCATCCTGTCAACCTGACAGTTATTAATCTCTTCACAGGAGTACACTTCTGTCCTGCTTAGTATGCCACATATTTTTGCCTGGATCCTTTGAGACCCTAGTAGGACACGTCCTTGCTTTCCATCTGCTTGCTGAAATCTGCAGGACCACAGTCCATTTGCACCCCTCAGCAAGATCAAACACTGGCAAGAGTCTTATCTTTAGGAAAAAAACAGACTTTTCATGGCATTAGCAGTAGGATTAAGAAACCCAGCCAAGTGGTTATGAGAAGCAAAGCTTGACAGTGCCCTTAATCCAATTAAAGCTATGTCTGAAAAACTGTTTTAGCCTAAGTGACTGAGTAGCGTTTGGAGTCTTGTGCTAGAACAATCAAGAAATATATTGTGATTAGAATGTGACAGAAAAATTTCAAGTTTATAATCAGATAAGACCTCAATCGATTAAGATTCAATTATCTCCAAGACCAGAATTCTTCATTTTCAAAAGACCAGTCCTGTGGTTTAAGTTTGTTATCACTTTGTAGCAATGGATGTTAGTTGAGTGATATGAAGGTTTTAATTAAAGCTATAAGCTTTTACATGAAGGTACTAAAGAAGCAAAAATAGGTTTTTAATATATTTTTTCATTTTTAAGAGTTCTCTTAAAGCACGTGATCTCTCTTTCTTCAGATTACTTTTGTACATTTTTCAAAATTGCATCTTCATTTCTCATTTTGGGAGCCAATTAATTTTTTTCAAGGATACTCTTTTGATTTATATTTGACAATGTACAAAGCCACAGACCTACTGCTAGCAACATTTTCCCAGCTTGAAAGTACATTTTAATAACTGAACTCTACATACCCACTGGCAAGGAAATTTGTGCAAATTCAATTTTACTTGACAAGTACAACAAGATTATAACTATGTGGAAATTAATGGTCACAGATTGGGTGTGTTTAGACAGAAAGCTAATCTTGAGGAAAACTTTGTGGAGTTCAGTGGTGATAAAGAAATATATTGTGAACCACAATAGCATCTGTTTGGTGTTCCATATATGAATTTAGGTCTTTAGCATTTTGGATGTCAATTGAAGGACATTCCCATGGTCAAATCTCTGTGGTAGTGCCATTTATCTTGGGCTGTGGAAGAGCCATTGCAAGGAAAACCATTGGCTGTGTTAGGGTGAAGTTCCCCTGGTCCAGAGCTGTATGATCCAAATAAATTGGATAGGCCTGGTATTATTCCTTCTCACAGCATGGATTTTGGTCATACTTGCCCATATAAATGGGCAAATGGTTACTGTGGACAATGACAACCACCACTGGTTGGCAGCAGTTGTTGCTCAAAAAATGTAAGATCTTGTGCAGAAGACTGCAGATGGGCATGTAAGGTGTGGGAGGAAGACATGGCAAATGAGAAAAGGACAATATGGAAAATACAAGACAAGGAAAAGAGTTTGGAAGGGCACGAGGATGTCAGGACAGTGAGCAGCTGGGAAATACTGCATGAGGTAAGGCCAGGGAAGAAGATAGTGGGAAACTGAAGGGACGCTTAGCAGGAACAGAGAAGAACAGAAAGTCTCATGGATGCAATCAGAAGCAGATGAGATTTCCTTTTCATGAAGAAAAATGTGTACATGTGATTCACTGAAGGCAGATTTGCAGGTAAATGTGACTCAGATCTGTAATCAAGTGAGTTAATCTTCTCCAAGCTGAAATTCTGCCAGCATCCAACCATCTCTGTCTGTGTCTCTAAAGCATTTGAAAGGCTTTTCTGAGGCTATCTGCGTTTTCTTGCGCTGTATCAGGCCAGTGACATGCAGTGCCCAAGATCTCTGCATGAGTCCAGGCTCTCCCTGCAGTCACATCCTATGGGGTTGTTGGGTGGATCACCACATTGGGTGCCCACAGCCTGAGCAGTATTTTGTTCTGCAGCAGGTGGAATTCACAACAATCTGATTTTGGCTCAGTTTGGATGTACAGGTCAGTGCTAGGCTTCACACCTCTCCCATGGCTGGCCAGGTCACATACAACGTAGACAGAGATCCTTTCTTTCCCTTTGCAGACCAGGTGGACACAGGACATCACTAATTTCTTCTGAATTTCAACAATTTTTTGCATTCTTCTGTTACAGAGCTTTCTTTGGGGAATTTTGGTGCAAACCTCACCATAGAATGTAAAGCTCAACTCATATCTCTCTACTGGGGCAATTAAAATATATTTGGCCTAGGCTTCATCTGAAATCACTGTATTTACAGGTACCTTCTGGTAGTGCTTATGTCTTCTGTTATGAGGAACTAGGGCATGTGGGGTGCTCCCAGGCTGGACTTTGGGGACAGCCTACATGTGCTGAGGTAACATGCAGAGAGACAAACCCCAAACTGGCTGCCTAATGCAGATTAGATGTCCAACTATATGGTTCCAATTTGGTGAGATAAAGCTTGGTGCATAATAGACATAGACATTTATTTATTAATTAGAGAGCTTCTTTCAGTTTGTGGTAGTAAGTGTATTAGGAAAAGGTGTGGGTTTGTTCCTTATTCTGGCATCAGAAACAGATAGTCTAACATCTTAATGGAAATTGCTGTTACATTCAAATTTGTGGAAAATTAGATTGGATCTTTTCCAGAATTACAGTCATTTCTTTATATAATACTTGATATGAGTCCACTCTTGTTTTAGAGATTTGCTTAATATAGGTATTTATCCATATATGCTATATGTGTATATATATACATCCAGACACCATATATATACATACATGTTATCTATTAGTTTGAATATATACTTGAATTTTGGAGTCTTATAACTCCTGAAGCATGAGGTCTTGGTCATCTCCCAGATTTTTGCTTCCTTTTTCTATGCAACCCTAATATGAGGCTGAAATCCTTTCTTGTCTTGGTGAGATGAAAAGCTCTCATTTCATACATCTTTATGCAGAACCAGAAATGATCCCTGCCTCCGAGCAGGAAGAAAGGAAAAAAGAGCAAGGAAGCTGCACAGTTTCAAATATGTGACCACACTGACTGGTAGGAGAGCTTAACTCAAGGCAAAAAAGAGGGAAAAGTGTCTCAGGATCAGGAAACTAACAGCTGAATTGAACAATCTGAATGCAGATTTAGAAAGGAATTCCATCACAAAGGTACTGTTATGCTTTTGAGCTGCTGTGTCCTACCAAGGACATAAGTGCAAGCCTTGAAGTGAACTTCGAAATCAATGATCAGTTTTGTCTTCTATCCTTGGCTTGAAATCAATGATCAGTTTTGTCTTCTATCCTTGGCTTCTTAGGCAAGACTCAAAGCACTATAAGCTAATGCTGCCTTTTTCTGGATTGCTTTCAGACTCTTATGACTGGTATGGAATTTGGGATTTTCACTTTTTTACAAATCAACAAATATGTGGGACATCTACTGTTCACATTTCTGTTGGCATTTATATTTTATCTATGGAGAAAGGCAGTGCCCCATGACACAGCATCTCTCTTTCTCCTCTGGCTAGTTCATTCAAAGGTGTAAGGAGAGGGGAAGCCAGGCTAGGTATTTGTTTTCTTTACACAGAGTTCTGTTACACAGACAATTAAACTAAATGCCTTGGCATGCTAACGAGTCTTTTTTCCCCTCTCCCCTTTTAAAATCCACCTATTGTTCCTCTTTTTCTCATATGTCCAGATGTACAAATAATTAGTCGCTTCTGTCTTCTCTGCTGAGGTTCATTAACCTTTGCTGGGCCAAAAATTGGGATTCAACATCATGGTTTTCTAAAGTCAGAGCAGGCTGAGTCATTAAGAAATGACTGTGTACACAACATGGTGGGATGTAACTTTCAGATCCTGTCACAGCTAAAGAGTGCTTTATAGCACTTATTAGTGACTCATGCAGTATCTTTGATATGTGGAGTGTTTGTAGCCATTTTGGTTACTGTTTTAAATATTAGCAGTTGAGAGCACTTGCTTTCTTCATGTTTAGCATCTTGACTGAAAGATCGTATTTTTCTGGAAAAGAGCCTGCAGGACTGGAGTCTCTTCTCAGTTTCTAAAAGCAGCTAATCCAAAAAGCCTCTGGTGGTCTCCTTTCACTGCATCAGGATCAGACACCCTACAAGGAGTTCAATCTTTCCAGCCAAGCACAAAACCAGCAGAAAGGCCTGATGCATGCCCCTGGAAGCTGTTGCAGCACCAGGGCTGGTGCTCTCTGCTTCTGGAGTGCAATCAGTGCTTGTCCTCAGCAATGAATTCTCAGATCCACCAAGTTTCATGCATCACACATGAGACTAAGTCATCTGGCCCTCCTCACTGACCCCTCTGCCATTTCTCTGTCTCACTGTGCTCAGAGTGATATCTCACAACCTCTCACTCCTTAGTCCCGTTTGTCTCACACACCCAATCAGCATCTGTGTGATCTCCTGATCACCTGCATCCAGCAGGTGAAGTCTCTGAGCTAGAAATAAAATGATGTAGCAGTGCCTGGAAGGAACCTGTCTGGAGAAGCATCCTGTAGTTACACGAGTAGCCTCATTTCTATGTATCAGGTTCTTCAGTGAAGAAAATTGCTATTACAGAAATTTTCTTTGGCTTTTTAAAGTAATATGTTGGTGCCTAAAACATCTTTTCTTTTTCACTAGAGTCTATATTCCTTCCCTTTGCCTATAAGCAGGCAGGTGAGCAAAAAGATGTACTAAAACCACAAGGAAATAGAAAGTGCCGAGATGATAGAAAACTGTGGGTTAGATAAGGGAGCTGAAGAGACCAGGGAAAAGGAAAATTTGAGATAATATTTTTCTATATCCACCTGTCAAATCCTTGAACTCTTAGTTCCCTATCTTTTGGGAGGAAAAGCTGTAAGGTTGGTGGCCTCATCCAACCCACTGCTAGCAAGAAGTAACAGTGACAAGAAGCCACCACTCTGTCTCTTTAAGCCTGTAGGGTGAAACAAAGCAGAGAAAACTGGATGAAAAAAACCTGTAAATATCTAAAAAACCCTCCATCCCAATAACTGTTGAGCCTCTCAGCTAACAGGAATAAGAGAAGGGATCTGAATGGGAATAGCATCTGCTTTTGAAGAAACTATCATGGGGATGAAAATGATCAGTGACTCCTCAGGTACCATTCAGAATATCAGCTGCTCCTTCCAGCACCACAGCTGTCTGAACTCCAGCTCAAGCCCAGTCATATTTTCTGCCTTTTGTAGGCCTCATTTGTCCTAGGGTGTTTCAAAGTTTCATGTGACTACATGCCAAGAAGGCAGAAATCCTCTGCACAGAAGCTTGAGGGACACAGAAACTCTGGGTCAAAGAGTTGGTCTGAATTTGGAGGAGTGACAGGAAGCAAAGTTTTGGGGAAAAAAATTCCTTCATAGAAGTGCTCATTAAGCTGTGAGATAGACAAGAAAGCATCCTCCAAACCCATGGGACTCATGTCTTGCTCATCCAGCTGCTCGTGCTCATCCCTGCACTGAGCATGAGATACGAGCTCAGGTTCCCCTGCACGCACAGTTCCTTCAAGCTTCAGGGGATTGGGAGAAAAAAAATCATTTGGTCTGTCCTGTAAAATGAGTCAGTGCTGGTTTCAGCTGGGATAGAGTTAATTTTCTTCCTGGTACAGTGCTGTTTTTGGGATTTAGCATGAGACTAATGTTGTTAGCACATTGATATTTTAGTTGTTGAGTGCTAACACTAAGTCGAGGACTTCTCAGTGTCTCATGCTCTGCCAGTGAGGAGGTGCACAGGAAGCCATGAGGAAACATGGCTGGGACACTACTGACCAAACTGGCCAAAGGGATAGGCCATACCTTAGAGCATCATGTTCAGTGGATAAACAGGGGAAGGTGTCTGGGATTTGGGGGGGAATGGCTGTTCAGGGATGGGCTGGGCATCAGTCAGTGGGTAGTGAGCAATGGCAGCATGTACCACTTGTCTCTTGGGGTTTTCATTCCTTTCTCTTTCCTTTTCATTACAATCCTTATTGTTAACAGCAGTAATGGTATATTTTATTGTGTTTCAATTATTGAACTATTCTTATGTCAATCCATGAGATTTACTTTGTTTGATTCTTCTCCCCACCAGAGTGGGCAGACTGAGGGACTGTGTGGTACTCAGTTCCAGGCTGGGGTTAAACCACAGCAGAGCCTCACAACAAAGCAGCTGCTTTCAAGGTGCTCTTCTGATGTCACTCAGTTCCTCTCATGAAGTCACTGCTTATAGCTGGTTGCTATAACAACCTGTTAGTCTTTTTCGCTATTGCTCATGCAGCACAAATGCCTACAGGTATGACACTGTTGTGAAATTCAACTTTAAAATGTTCACTTAAAAATATTTCTCCTATGTAATATCTCACGGGCACAAAACACACAACTTTACAGAATTTTTTTTTTTTTTTAAGAAAAGCCAGGTCCAACTCATCCTGGGCTGTCTGAAGAAAAAAAGAATAAACCTGAGGAAAGAGCACTCTTTCAGTAAACCAGCATTTTAGCTGAATACTTCCATCTTTTATGTTCAGTGTTTCAAAGATCTATTTCAAAAGCTCATTTTAACCTCTTAGATTCTGTTTTTAAGATTCTCATTCTGTGTTGAGGAAGCAACAAGTATTGTTGCTTTCTGTACAACAACAAGTATTGTAGCTACAAGCCTGTAGCTTTCTGTACATGTATTTTAATTAGGAATGGGAATGAACAGAGAAAATGCTCTAAGAAATAGGGTTTATAATTCTTCTGAGCATTGTTAAGCTCATGTAAAATACCATCTCTTTGGGTACAGCAAAGACTACAAGGAAAGATGTCAGTACAAGAGGTCATACTGTGGATGGGAAATCCCTTTTGGTGGTGTTTGAATTGCTAGTGCTGGTTCTAGAGTAACAGTTAACTCCATGGAAGAAATAACTACCAGTAAGCCAGGCAGATTTAACCACCCTGGAAATATCTCCACACATTTCTGGGGTGTGAATGAGCCCAGTGAAGTATTTACAGTGCTGCATTGTCTCTCTGTGGTGGGGTGTGACAGCTGAGGGGTCCCATGGCCATGACCAATCTCAGCACCTGGCACTCGCCTCCTGCTCCTCTCCCGGTCACACGCTCCAACAGCAAACATTTTGCAGATGGGTAACAAAAATCTAAAGTAAATGTTGCCAGCAAGCAGGAGTCAGTCCCTCAAAGGTGCCTCTCCCTCTCCATTGCCTGTAGGAGAAACCTAGTCACCTCTAGTGAAAAGTCTGATTTTGGGGCCAGACATAAGTGTGCAAAGCTAGATGGGAATGTCCTGGCCTTGTTGGCTCTACCTGTGGTATGGAAGCAGCTATGACTGTGCTGCCTTTTGGGGCACTTTTCTTTCATTGATGCAGTGAAATCTTATTGTCTGAGTGTCAGAAGTGTGAGGGATAAGCACTATAAAGTAACACCTTTCACAAAATATGCACAAGCTCAAAAGCTTTCAGACACAGTACTTTTTAATGATTCATTTGTTATTTTGACTTAAGGGTTTTTTCTTCCTTTTTTTCCCCTCCAAATTTTAAATTAGGTTCTGCAGTTCTCAAAGCTTTTGGAGCTCAGGCTCAGTTTTCTGTCAAGGGGAGCTATTAAGTGCTGTAAAGGGGCATCTCAGTGTCCCAATGAGGCTGGATGTGTGTGTACTTGTATTACACTGGGACTCCTCCCCTCCCTTGCACCCCTGGGCTGCAGGTCACTGCTCTGGTGACACCCAGGCCTGGCAGGGGGTGACTGACCCACAGGCAGCCCTTTGTCCCAGCACACAGCAGAGGAGTCAGCCTGGAGCTTTTTATGGGGTGGTGATCAGATGAACCCTGCCTCCATCATCCTTCAGTGTTGTATCTCCAGCAATAGATTTGGCTCACGTTTTGCCAAATGGAAGTGGGCTAAACTCTCCAGAGGGGATTCTAGGAAACATCATAAACAATGGAAGTTAAAGCCTAATTCTTTTGTCTCAAAAAAAGAGAAAAAAAATCTTATTTCCATTTCTCCAGAATTCCTGGAAACATTATGAAGCAGTACCCAAGTTTCTACTGTCCGAGGTTCATGCTTGGGTAAGAAGTCAAAGTAAGGATAAGACACACTTAAAGACAAGTTCTATTTCAGAAGGGTAAAACTAACATTGTTTAATTCTTCCAGCTTTCAGTCAGATACAGTCTCTTACAACTTTAAAAATGGTGCTCCAGTCAGGGACTTATAAACTATGAATGCTTGCTTCTACTTTTATAGACAGATATTTTAGAAAAAAAATGCCATGGAATCAGTCCAAAGAAACATACTAAATATATGAAAATATCAAACAAGTGTACAAAACATTCTTATGCCTCGGTAAAAATACAGAGCTCAGCTTGCATCTCCATGCAGTCATATTCATGTAACACCAGTTTAGCTACAGGATTCATGAGTCAGTGTTTCTACTCTCAGGTTTCTGAAATGTGGGCTGCAAGAACTATGCTTGGCCAGTACAGTAGCACAACATCCAGAGTAAATGGCTGCGGAATTTTTTTTTTAGTCCTAGTTTAAGAACAGGGAAAGGAGCTGCAGGAGAGCTGGTATTGCCTGATTGCCTCATCTGAGATGAAGGCTTTTAAAATTCTTGTCTCCATGTCACTACTGCTTGAAGACACTGTTCTTGTTTCCTCCATTTTTCCTGAGTTACATGATCTGACTTCAGTATTGTGTGGTTAACAATGTTAATGCTGTACCTTGCCTGGGAACTGGTGGGCATGAGATTTGAATGGCAAAGAAAGAGAAGCAAAGTACTCAAGAATTCACACATTGATGATCTGAGTATACAACAAATGGTTGTCTGAGATGGGCACGTTTTAGCCAAATTCTTCTCAAGGTTTTACACCCCACTCCAAAATGCCCCTCCACTCTGGCTTTAACTGACAGAATTGCCAGGAATTTGCATCACTTCTTTGCTACTACCTTGGGAGGCAGCAGGAGGATCCAAAATGCTGCAATGGAAATATTGCATATTTGAAATATTTTTCGTCATTCTGGACTTGAGACCTCACTGAGGTATTAGGAAACTTCATGAATAGGGTTTTTATTGAGTTAGGGGAGAGGAGGAAGGAGAATGGTGCCCAGCTGATGACAGCCTTGGCCATGTTTACTCTATGGGTTGGGCAGGAAGGGGGACACAGACAAATTGGAAGCCTTGCTTCACTGCCAGAGGGCTGTCTAACAGGGAAGAAAAGAACTGGTAAATTGGGGTGCTGAACAACTTCAAGCGTGATGTCAGTCTCTGTTGCAGAGCTGAGACAAGACTATTACATTTTCAGCACGCTTCAGCTCTGAAAATGAGGCAGATCCTTGTGGCATGACATGTGAGTGATAAAAAGGGTGATGGTCAATCTCTGGTGATCCAAAGAGTTCTCCCTGCTTAGAGGCATGAGAGACCTGGGAGAAGAGCCCTTATTTTGCAGGTGAATATTAAAAGCTGTATTTAGAGAAGGAGTGTTTGGGGAGCAGTGTCTTGGGTGATCCCTCTGTGTGCTCCAGGTAGGCTCAGGTCCAGGGGATAGTTGCAGCAGTTGGGTTCCTTGCTTAAGGCATCTCATTGGCTTTCTCTGAATTACCAGGCAGCTTCACCTTCTACGGGAGATGTCAAATTGTGCCCAAATCAGTTTTGCATTACCTGAAACTCTGGTAAAGCAAAGCTGTGAAAGTCTTTAGGGCTTATTTCTGTAATATTCGGGTACCAGTGCCTCTGTAAAATCTGAACCTCACTATTTGGAAGCAAAACCCACAAACATTCCTTTCTTTTACCTTGTAGCCCAATCCTCACCAGTTCACATCCCTCATAGTCATCAAATAGAACCACTGAAAAGAGAATGATGCCGTATCTCCATATCAGTTAGACTATGAACATTGTCCTGCTTTCTCTCTCAGTTTCCTTCCACATAAGTATTTTTCCTTGTTTGATGAATTTCTCCATTTACTGTTTTCAGATTGTCAAAACAGATCGTGACTCTCAAATGTATTGTAAGTAACCACCAAACATTTTTTTTATATGCTGTACTTGAGCTGCAGCTTAATCATTGTGAAATTTTGATTAAACTTTATTTAACAGCTTTAAAAAAACCCTGCTTGGACTGTAGGCAGGAATCATGTGGTAGATTATAGTTTG
This sequence comes from Orthonyx spaldingii, assembly GCA_013397795.1. Lineage (NCBI taxonomy): Eukaryota > Metazoa > Chordata > Aves > Passeriformes > Orthonychidae > Orthonyx > Orthonyx spaldingii. Next base: position 2,139,954 of record VZTJ01005727.1, read on the forward strand.
CATTCAAGTCCCCATTCATATAATCTCAATATTCTATAATATTAATATCATAGAATCATAGAATTGTTTAGGTTAGAAAATATCCTTTCTACAACCAAATCAGAGAGTAAACCTGACACTGTGAAATCCATCACTAAACCATGTCCCTAATTGTTATCTACACATCTTTTAAATACTTCCAGGGATAGTAACTCCCTGGACAGTCTGTTCCAATGCTTGACAAACCTTTCAATGAAGAAATTTTTCCTAATATCCAATGTAAACCTTTCCTGGTGCAACACAGAAAAGAGTGTCATAGCTAAAAGGGCATACACATTTGTTGGTTTGATTTAGGATTTTATGCATGGTAAAACTGTGATAAATAATAGTGAGATTTGGATTAGTTGCTATATAGAATTTATTGATAGTTTTTGATTTTACCTATAAAGTATATATTTTTCCACAGTAAATGTTATGTACACAGAAATAAGCCTGCCATAGCTGCCCTTGAAAACTAGAGGCAAAATTCAGTACTCTCAGATTGGTGAGAATTCAGGTGTGGATGTCACTAAGAGCAAGCACTGACCACAGGTTAGTGTGTTGCTGGGGGTTTTGGAGGCAAAACTGAAAGGGGCAGATACTTCAAGCAGAACATCAGAAGCCCAGATTGTCCCACCTCCTCATGCGCACACAACTGCCTGGTTTCTTCCAGGCAGGATGACTCTGACAAAGAGAGACAAAGAGAATTGTTGCTATTTTACAGTATGAGTTTAAAATTAGTTTCTCTAAACATTCTCGTCCTAAAATCAAGACATTGGCTTATTTCCCATCCTACAAAAGTTCCATGTTCATCGCGTATTAACTTTAGCCCACGATACCATATTGTGAGTATTCGCTAAATATTCCACTAAATGGAGTCCTCCCAGAGGCAGGCAGCCTGTGGGGAGGCTGCCCAGGGCCTAATTGGTACAAGAAAATTTCCCTTTCACAGGACCCTCTCTTCTGGTGGGCTGGTACCTTTTTAAGCCAATGCTATACTCAAAAAGTATTCAACTGTATGTGCTCTGACTAGTCTGGAGTTACCTACAGACAAGTATTGTGAAAGAACTTGTGCAGTGATTGGGGGATGTTTATGAAATATAGGGATTTTTGCACACTGATCACTACCTCCATCATACGACCTTCTTTTCTATAGATCCCTACATTGTATAATGGAAAATAGTAGCTTTCTATGGCTTTTTTTTTTTTTTAAGTGTTTTAATATTTATTCTTCTGCTTAAGAATGTAATATAACTTGAAAATCTGCAAACTGGGATTCTATACATTTTTTCAAGAGGTAACATCCCTTTCCCAGGGCTGCTGCAACTGTCCATCTTTTTACAGTCTGTATGGCTTCTTTGTCTTCTCTAAAGAAAAGGAATTCCTGTTTTCATCCTGCACAGCAAGGTTCATCTTCCACAATATAGGATTACCCTGTCAGTTGAATTGTTGCTGCATTTTACATATATTAACCACCAATGTATTTCTCTCTGTGCTGATGGCCTAACAAAGTTACCAGCCTCTAAGACAATCCTTGCTCATTGATGAAAAATACACTCTTCCCCTGATTTTTGAGGAGAATTACAGATAATCAAAAAATGTGTCTGCCAAGCACATAACATGCTGCTTGTGTGGTCTGTCAAATTATCAAATTCCCCTAAGAAGAATCAATTGTCTTTAACAGATAAAAGAAATCTTATTGTGTTAGCAGAAAGGTTTACATTCCAAATTACTAAGCAAAATCACTAAAGAAAAATAACAAAACATAGTTTAGGGCGGGTTTTGTTTGGTTTTTTTTTTAGTGTTTCCTATGGTTGGGAACAGCAAAAAGCCTTCCCTCTATTGGGCTTGATGTCCCTGGTGAGTTTTTAAAGTTACCTGTCTGTGTTTTTGTTTAGCTGGAACTCCTTGCCTTGCTAAGCTCTCCTCTGGACTTCCTCCAGTGGAAATCAGTGTTATGAAGCGAGACAGGAGAGTTGCTTTCAACTTGTCATCTTGTACACTTGTCTGTGCCTGAAAGCCTCTGAATCAGATTTCTTCCTTTCTCCTTTGTTCTTTGCACTTGAGTTTTCTCATCTTCCTTTTTAAAGCCTTAATGATCCAAGGCAGGAGCCCATTGGGTGCTATGAATGAAGCATTCTGGGTTTTTCTGGAGGTGGAGATATCACGACAGATGCAAGACTTCTTTCAAACTATCTAAATTATGCACTGAAAGCAGTGCTCACTGTATAAAATATTCATTATACATGGATCTTGCCAAACTCATATTTTCTAGTTTATTATATCCTCTTCTCAGGGATAGCATGTGACATAGCAACAATTTAAAATTTGACACTTAGACCACTTTCTAAGTTACTCTCTCCCTCTCCATTTCTTCCCTTTATATCCAAAGGAAGAGACAAGGAACCCTGAAATAGGTAGCCCAAGAAAACTGCCTTCTAGGGAAGACTCCAGTAGAGACTGACTTGAAGGGTTCAGACAAGGCTGAATCACAGAAAGGTAAAAGCAGTCCATGATCCACAGTTCAAAAAGCCCATCAGCCCTTTCTTCCTAAGAATACATGAGATTCATCTCTCAAATAGTACAAGTGCATTTGCCTAACTCATAGCATCGTTGTCTGTGTTAAAAGCATAAAGATACTAATGAATTCCCCAGATGTCAAAAATACTGGGTTATTTGGGCAATGAGGAGCCTTTAGGTGTTATGGAAAGTGATAAAAATATTATTTAGCTTCTTTTAATATTCCTTTGTTTCTCTTTTCTTTCTGCTTTTCCTTTATATTCTGTAGAATTGCCATCTGGATTGCTTCGAGAATGTGAAAATAAGTAAATGAATGACCTGAGTAAGACAGTGAAAAAATGTTTCACACAAGGTTTGGATTTTCAGAAGATGAAATTGTTGCCTCCAAAAGTAAAGATTCATTGAGGATCTGCCTTGCACAGTGCTTTCTTTCAGATTTAGGAGAGATTCACTTTCATCATAGGATCATTCAAGTCAGAAAGGACTCCAGAAGGTGTCTAGTCCAGGCCCCTGCTTGAAGCAAGACCAGATACAAAATCAGACCAGATTTCTTTATTCATCTAGTACTTTCTGAGAGTTTATTTTTTCATGGTAGATAGTAGTGTTGGTGTTCTAAAATATTGTACTCTAGCTGTTTGGAATGGAACGATTCACAGTTTCTTATAGACTCCCTTTGCAAAATACATGTAATCTTTCACAAATGCCCTGGGCATTATTGGCTGTCAGGTGTAGCAGTTTGAAAGTTCAAATAGAACATCTCAGTTAATGCTGAGTGATAATAGGATTATCATTGTAATGGCCAAAGAATGCAGGGTAGCAATGCCTATAGGTAGAGGTTATGTCTACTTTTAAAGTCTTGTTAGACTCAGTGACACAGCAGAATAAAGGGATCAAACTCTCTGGTTGAGTCCCTTTGTCATCTTCACTTGAAGAGCTCAAAAGAAAAGAACTTTTAAACCAGCCTTAATATTTGGTGAATGGAAGAATGTAGATGGAAGGAGGAAGGAAAGTATTCCCAATGGAAAATTGCTTTGAAATCCTAGAAGATACTGGAAACTGTAGATTAATGAAGGTATACGGAAGATACTGAAAGCTGTAGATTCCCTGCAGGATTTCTCAGACATCTTTGACCTTTTAAATTCCTTTAACTCTAGGTAGCCCTTTAAGTAGCTTTAACTCTAAGATTCATCTAGAAAGATGAATGAATTACCAAAATATGGGCATAGATCTAAAATCTATACTCAACTGAGATGGACAAAGACCCCCTAACAAGTTAGGGAGGGTATGTTCCTTTTTATTACAGCTGGGCAACTGCATGGGATATTTCCCAGAGCTGCAGAGCAAAATCACAAAGCATTACAGGGTCTATATATCCACAAAAGATTCAGTACAAATACATATTCATAACATTGACACCTCCCACTCCCTGCTTTGTATGGTAATTAGCTGGAAAGTCATTAAGCATGCATAGTCAGTTCCTTAAAATGGGTTGGAGGTCTTATAATTGGGGAGGGATTGTCAAAAGATGAAGTAATCCTCTTCTTCCTCTCTTTGACCTTTTCCACTCTTGTGATTCAGTACAATGGATATGACCTAAGTGATGATCCAATTCCTCTCCCTATTCTTTTTAAATGAATTTTTAATTGAAAGATTTGTAACTGTCTACATTTCTTCAGATCTTCGTTAAGCACAAGCACAGCTGAACAAACACAGTAACAAGCAATCGATCCCTTAATTTCAAAACCCTATTCTAGGCTTGACTCCCTAGTTAACAATTAATCCCCTTAATTGACTGCAGCTGGGCTTGCTTGGTCGTTTTTAACTAATTTCAGTAAAACTAACTCTCTAACTAAAATTCTAATGCTTCAATATCTGAAACTCTATGTTTCAAAATACTGAAACACAATAAATTCAACAAGACATTGGGAAACTGAGAACCAGAGAGGACTGGAAACAGCAAAGTGACACCAGAGGAGAAATAAAATTGGGATAATCTGTGTTTCCCATTTTGTATGTACAGATTTTAATAAGTGGAAGCTGTGTCAATTGTGAGAAAGAATGAGAAATTACACCAAATTATGCGCAGTCAGATCAATCATATGTAAATATAAGAAGCTTCAAGTTGCAGTAACCCTATCTTTTTGCAGATGTACTGCAGAGATCTACTGCCTTAAAGTTGAAAGCAAAGGTAAAGCTGTGAGAACAATGAGCAGTTTTAGCACTGAAGGTGGCTGTTGTAAGCTACTAGAAAAGAAATTAAATTCATCACACTTCAGTCTTTGAGGTAGAAGAACATCCCTCTTGCTTATATGTTATATAGCAACCACAACTTTGAATTTAAGTGCTAATTACTGGATTAAATTATTTTTTCATTTAGGACCGTTCTAACATAGGAACTATCACAGAGGGCCATGACAATAATAATTATCCTATCAAAGACTCACTCAACTGCAACATCCACCCAAACAACACTCAGGGAGGCCTGTTGTGAAAATACCTGCATTACCCATTGCTACTGACTGTACTCATAGAGTGGTCTCACCTTGGGGACAAGGGCCAGCTGCTCCAGGGAGACAGCCAAGCCAGGAGCTGAGTGTGAGTCAGTGCAAACCCTGCCCTCATCCACAGTCCCAGTCCTACAGGAGAGATAATGGGGATCTGATAGCCCTTGACTTGGCAGGCAATAGACCAGGACCAGGATCCCACCAAGTGCTCCAGCCAGAAGCAGAAGGAGACTAGGCCAGAAACAGGGCTGGGAAGAAGCTGTGACATGGCTCTGAAGTCCATCCATTTGGATACACCCACAGAACAACTTAGGCAGGGGCTGATAGCTGAAATGGGGCTAATCACTTGTAAGTGCACAGTTGAGCAAAGAAGGACAAGTAAATCTTTATACCACAACAGTTAAATGTTCATTTTGTTATTCCAGTACCAAACAGCTTTCATAAATATTCCTCTAATACTGAGCTTTCATCATAAGGTCACTTCCTTAATCCCACATAGGCAGTGACAAATGGCAAGCTGCGTCTGACTCAACCATTTCTCTCACACCCTCTCATTATATGCATTTGAATAAAACTGCTCTGTAGCCTGCTGAGTAACCTTTCCAAACTACACTGCTGGTTGGGTAGGGCTCAAGGAAAGACAGAGCAATTCAGCCTTGGCGTGAACAGAATCCAACTTTTAACTAGATTGAATTTCCACAGTAAGGCTAATAATTTTGGTGCTAAAATGCAAATAATTACTGTTGTAATTGCTTTCCAGCATCCACAAGTGTGTTGGCTGCGTCTCAAGCTGAATAAAAGGACAAGTACTCCTGGTTTAAAAAGCTCACAATGTTCCTGCCTTCTGCAAAGTTCACTGAAAACCAGTGGAAATAATTTTCATAGGTGCGTAAGTCTCCTTATGAAAGGTCACACACTTTACATTCACTCAGATGTCTGGGAAAATTTATTCAAGGTTAAGATTAAGTGACCAGGCAAAGAACTTGGTCTCTGTGAATGAGCTAGAATTTAATGCAGCCCTCCTGTGTGCCACAGAAACATGAACAAGGTCTTACTGGTTCAGAACAAATATCCACCTAGCCTGGAAATGTCTATAAGTAGATACATAAGGAATTGTAAAACCAGGAGAAAACTGTGTGATATTTCTTCCTGCTGCCTTAGCCTACATCCTCCAGTTTCAGACCAACAGATTTCCTCTGCCTGCCCTGGTTTGTCTGTTCAGTAACAGGGTTTTCTTTTGTGGAATTCCCTGTTTTCCTCTTGAAATAATTGTTTACCTGATATATCCTTTCATTTTCTTAGCTTTTTTGTCTTCCACCAAACACTGATCTGCTAAGGAACTAGGTGCTATTTCCCAAGGCCTCAGTCCTGAGGAGTTCTGGTCTGTTCAGAAACAGCATTTTATGCATGAATTGTTTGCCATCCTGTGCATCTTTTTGCATTCATCTCTATCACACTTCATCTGGTAACTTATGGCCTTGGCAATCATTTTCCTAAGGTCCTTCCTAGTGCCACTTATCTCTCTTTGTACCACTCTGAGCAGCTCTGCATCACCAGCAAACCTTTCCCATGCTCTGACCTCCCTGACCTCCTGAATATAGGGATGAGTGGTCCGGAGGGTTTTGGGGTTGGGAACTTCTTGGGTACTTCTTTTACCACCCATTCACATTCTTCCTGCATGCAGGACTATCTTTTCTTTCAAGCACACTCCCTGCATGAAACAGGGAGATGCAGAATCTAAAACCAGAAATTTCTTTTAAATATTTATTGGCTTTTCTTTTCCCCAAGTAGATCGACATCTTGGTTTCTCTATGTTTATTTATAAATATGGCATCCACTTTGCCCAGAAGGCAAATGGTATTACCTTCACAAATAGGGAGAGGGTTGCATCTTCTGCATGTGTACATTTCTGTACATTCTCAAATAAGAATGTTAGGAAATACTGAAAGTAATATTTAATGTGAATGCGTTTGACTCCAGTTTTAGAAGACAGCAGTTTTCAGTAATTGATATTCTCTCAAAGGTGGCTAATGTCAGAAATATAAGAGAAGAACTGAACAACCAATTCAACATTTTGCCTGTTCCATGATATTTTGTTTGTTTTCACTTCATAGACAAAAGAGTGACTACTGAGACTAAACATACAGGCTTTCCCTTTATGAAGCTGCAACATAATGGAAAAATAGAGCACAAAATTTCTTCTCTTATACTAACTACATTTTTAATTTTTCGAAAAGGGTCAAATTAACTTGTCATTTTCCAGTGCATGATTAGAATCAAAACAAATGTCCATTGTGCTGCATATTCCACTTCATGACCACTGCTGAGCTGCATGAAGAACGTGATTTTTCTCCAGGCAGACAAAACCAAGACAAATTAACTTTCTTAAAAGTTCAATAAATCCTAGAGCTTGGCAAACATGACTGATCTCCTTATGCTCAGCAGTGCTACTTAAGAAAGGAGATACCACTGTAATGGATTTTTTCAAAGAAAGACTGAAGTTAGTTCCAAAAAGATAAAACAACTTGGGATTAATTAGCTGCAGTCATGCAAATAAATATTAAATAATGAGCCATTATAAATTATGTCTTATACAGTTACTATTCACACAAGTTTCATGCAATGATTACACAATTTATTATATTATTAAATTAAATTTTACTCATTACCTCACAAAGTTGAAAATATTCCTTTTTTAGACCTTCTGCATTGATATTTGAACTACACTAGCAGCTACCATGTCCAGCTTGCAAATGCTGTCCAAATGTCTCCAACTTCTGAAGTTAGAAACTTCTACCATGTTTGGCTCACCCTAATTTAGTACTTTTAAAGCACATATAAGATAAAACTTTGGAATCTGTCACACTTCATCAGACAGCAAGGAAAAGCTGTTCCAAAATGAAGAGGGCAGTGGTCCAGCCCAAAGACTGGAAACATAAGCTGAAGACCAAGACTTCAATGTGATCAGTTCCATGAACGGGGACAGTGTTGCAAAGCTTTCACCAGAACGGTTTCCCACAGTGTATGGTAATGCTTTTATTTAGGAATGACATTGAACATCATCTCTACTGAAATATGAGACCCTGTCTCAGAAATATCACAGTGAATCTTTGAAGAAAGAAACTTGATGATAGCGTTATATTTAAATTGTATAATGGGTAAATTTTATTCTCTCAAGACACAAATTTTAAGGGTAAATTTTAATCTTTCAAGGTTTCACTGCCACTGCCTTTATTTTAGCTAGCTACATAAATACATATTTTATCCTAAAGATATGCTTTGCATTTAGCTAGGTGATGATGAAATATAATTCACATGTATGTAATTACATACATTATACTGGGCCTTAGACTTTTATCTCCTCAAGCATCCTCAGCTGCTCATGTCTACTCATAAGAAGATAATCTGTCTTCAACCATTACCTCTTTACTCCCCCTATTAAACAGGCTAAGAGCACCTGCCTGTGGTGAGAGCATCTCCTGAGTAACCAGGGGAGTGAGTTTTGGGAAAACCCAGCAGCACTGTGGCCTTCCACATCTGCTTGGTCACCTGAGGCAGATGGTGCTACATCATTTGGGATCCCATATCAGCATTGCCAATAGCAAAGAATTGGTGTGAGCTTCTTTCACATGAATTGTGTTAAATATGGAGATGACATAATCAGTAAATTTTTCTGATCTGAGTCAGATAAGTCTGCCAGGAGAGTGTCTGCAACAGCAGCTGTGGCTTAAAATGTCATTCTGAGACTAAGCAGGCACTGAAAAAAAGGATAAGTAACCCCTCAGTCATGGCATTAAGCTTTCCCTGCAGAAATTCAAGATCCAGGTGCTGTTTGGGGTGGCAGATCTCTCACATGACTTGTACTTTCTTCCCAAAAGGTCATTCCCTATAGGGTCAAGGCAAGGGGGCTTTGACAGGCTGATGTGTGGCTCAGCACTGCTGCCCAGGTGGGACCTGTGTCCCCACTCTCATTTCCCTGAGCTCTGAGGCAGCAGATGGAGGGTGAGCATCCTGCTGAGCTGAGGGACTGGCCCCTCACTGCTCAACACAGTCTCTGGTGCTTAGGAGAGAAATTGGAAGTATTCAGTGGCATTTACATATTGAGGTGAGTTCAGAGTGCCTAGAGACTGTTCAGCCTATAGTGCAAAACTCTGCAGTTTGCTCTGATTCCCTTGCCTTTATGGCTGCAGTTAATAATTTCCTGGTGTCCCCCATATGGTGCTACTGTCTAATATAATCCAGAAAATAATAAAGTGTATCAGAAGTCCTTCAGTTCCCTCTTGTGCTAACTTATCCTTCCATAATGTAGCTGTTAAAAACTCCCTTCCTGTATATTTCCTTAGCAAATACTAGAACAGAACCCTGCATTGTTCTATCACAGGTTTTCCCTGCAAGCACCATAGTTCTACAAGGAGGAACATTGGAGGTGGATCAACGAGTGAACTGAAGTTGATAAAATGATCTAAAGGCAATTAGCAATGTATATAGCAAATTGATAATTCCTTTGGAAGTTATTTTACCCACAAATAACATAAGTAACTTCTGTCTAATACAAGTGAAAAATACATAAAATGTAAACTTTCTTTTGACTCTGTCATTTTAAAAATTTGTGCATGGTCACAACAATGCTGTGGCCATTTTCTCCCATTCTATCACTTACTTTAAAATATTTCTATGTATACATGCACAGGAAAAGGAATAAATCAAGACATCTCTTCACAAGAATATAGGATAGGAGATGTTTTTAAAGACACAAAAGCCCCAAAGGCTTTTTAAACCTTGAGGACAAGCATTCTTGAGTAAAGCTATTCTATTTGAAAATATTTCTTTTCTTTTAAAAATTTACTGGCTAAATGGATACCTTAGGACCTGGATGTTAAAATCCAGTACACTACAAGTGAGTTATTGCTGCTTATCATCACTTGCTTTATTAATGGTTGCAAAGTCCTTTAAAAGCCCCCGAGGACTCCTGGGGAATAAACAAGCAGACATGGTCCTGTATTGCAAAAAGCTATAGAAACTAAAACATGTGTTTGCTATGGAGCTGCAGGTGAACCTGAGGCAAAAGCACCCAGGGCATCCAACACCTCTCAGGGTGGATCTGTGGCCTGGCAGACCATTATTTTGGTTTAGTTTGACCTATTTTCTCTTTTTTTAAAATTTCTATTTCAATTGGCTCGGTCTTATGTCTGGGATTGCAAGGTTCAGGGGGAGAAGTCACCTGTGCTTGCCTCAACTATATTTGAAGGAAATCTCTCCAGCTCTAAAGGAAAAAAGACTGCAAGGAGTTAATGCCTTTGAGACCACTGGATTAATGGATTTCAAATAAAGGCCTAGGGGAAACTGGAAAAAAAGATGGAGTAGCATCCAGCAAATAGGTGTGATAAACTGATTCCTGGAGGTGAAATTTTTCCTCTTCCCTGTTTCTGGCTGTCTTGGAGAAGTAACGCAGGCTGCTCCTCAGGGAAGGGGAGCTGGGGGTCCAGGCTGATGCAGGGCTGGCCAGGGTTTTGCCAAGGGTCAGCAGAATTGCCCAAGGAAGCCTTATCTCCCTTATACTAAAGTTTGTGGAACCATGGTTAGGTGACAGGGAGGCAAATAACATTCTCCTCACAAGTTCCTATGGCTGCTTATTGCTTCAATCACACAATTCAAATGCACAACTCAGCTGTGTAAAATCTGCACAGCTTAAGTCTATTGGCCAAATGTTTCATTTGTGTGAAATATTACTTCTCTCTGTGTTCATTGGAACCACAACAGTTATGGAGATCTGGTTTATTTATTGGTTTCAGACTCTACTGCAGCTGCAAACAGCTGTACAGAATACAGGCTGATCTTTTAAAAAAGGAAGAGATATCATCCCTCAAGAAAACCCCAGCACTTCTAGAAAACATGTTTAAGCAAAGCTTTATTCATCTGTTTCTATCCAAAAAGTAGATGGGTAAATAAAATGAGATCAGGAAAATCAGGAAAGTCAACAAAAGGTTTTACCCCAAGTGATTTGATGGCATTTTGTATTGACTGAATGGTGCCCTCTGGGGCTCTCACTCTGAAATATAATATAGAGACTCTCTGAAGTAAGACAGTTTTAGAAATCTGGATGGAGAGAAAATGTGGAGCTCTATAGATTACAGCACAGCATCTCCCCCAATCAGCCCAGCGCCACTGATCCTGACATTTACTATACTGCTTTTATCTGAAAGAAGCAGCATCTTGCAGCAGTGGAAATAGTCCAGTGTAATGCAGGAGATAACAAAGGTGCACAGTTAATGCTTTAGTGTGCACTTTTTAAGCCATTATTTTAGACAGACATCTTTCAGACTGAGAGTCCAGATGTCTCTCTTGATTATGCCAATCCTCTGTCCTATCTGAGAATCTTTCTAGACAGCTTTACAGACTACTTACTTACATAGTGCATACATTACTTGAGACCTCATCAACAGTAAAGAATCCAACTATGTGAGCTGAAAAATGTTTGGGTTTTTTCCATTTTATATGCAATGAGACTGAGACAGTGCTGCACTGTAAAGAACATGAGTGAAACCTGACCAATGCTAAAGGAATTAAATCCCAGTTTGAGGGAGAGGTGTGGTTGCTCTGCCTCAGGACCTCATCACAATGCAGGAGAAAGGTACAGGGCTAGCAGGCACAGAGCACCAGGCAGGGGTGTGCAGATCCACGGTACAAAACCATGGCTTTTCCCTTGGTACTTCCAGATTCACCATAGCTCCCAGCTGTGGGAAGTGAAAATAGTCATCAAGAGACAAGCCTGAAAAAGAGACTTTGGTTTGTACATACACCTTTCCCCCTCACACATACATTTGCAGAAGGCAGTGAAATAAAATTTTGTCAAGTTATGAATGGACACTGGAAATAGCCTTACTCGAGTCAGAGAAGGGAGCAGGCCTGCCAAACCTTGTGGAGATGATTGTCTGCGGAAGAGAACGTCACAGTGGGGATGGATGCTGTGGCAGGCAAGTGTCTGAAGTGCTGCTGCTCCACAGGGCTCGGGGCTGGCACTGTCTGACATCCTGGTCAGCAACACAGACAGCGGGAGCGAGGGCACACTGAGCAAGTCTGCCAACAACACCGAGCTGTGAGGTGCAGTCACATGCTGCAGGGAAGGGATGCCATCCAGAGGGACCTGGACAGCCTCACAGGTGGCCCTGTGCATACCTTATGAAGTACAACAAGGCCAAGTGCAAGGTGCTGCACCTGGGTTGGGGCAATCCCAGGCACAAGTACAGGCTGCCAGTCCATGTCATCTATACCTGGAAGGTTCATATTTTCAGCCCCACCTATTTGCCATGCCAAATCATGACATTTTCTCTAATGTTATGCCCTTAATGGGGTAAGTAACTTGGCCCATGCCTTACCTGTGACACCGCATTCCACCTTTCTGAGCAGTTTCTCTGAATGGTACAGGTCTACTTTTCTGCTATGCAGGGATACAACTCCCACAGTTGGTGGTAGCAATATATAGAATTTCAACAATTATTTTTTCCTTCTAATTTCTGTCCAGTTTTCCTTTTTCATTTCCTTTGTGAGCGAGCGCGGTTCCTATTGTGTGCTTTCCAGCTGTACAAATGAAATAATTAGTTGGTGAAGAGGTGATGAAATCATTAGACATCAGTATTATCTTTCATGGAACTATGAAGATAAAACTATATGAACCTTATTATCTGCTATTGCATTCACAGAATATACAAATGTAATTGCAGTGAACTATGGTTATTTCACGGAAAGGTTTCAGTGGAAATATTAATGGATTGAACAGTGTATTCAAAAAAGAAGGATGGAAATGTCAAAGCATTAAAGATTAATTTTTTTTTTTTTCTGAGAAGAACTCATCTGTCTGAGCATGATTCTGGAAACATTTTAAATAAGTCTATCAGGTTTTAATCCCTGCCCTTTATTTCACCTCTTTCAGACAACACAAGGAGAAATGTAATTTCTGACAACTTCTAAGTCTAAAAGATCAAAAATGCAACATTTCTTATGGCAAAGAAAACAAAAGAAGATCATTTGGAGGAATATCTATATATTCCTCTGACATGAATTCTAAGAATTCTTCTGTTTTCTTTTAGGTAAATCTCCTTCTGGGAATGAATGAAGAGACTCTTGGGGAATGTATTATATGTAAAAAAATTGTGACTACTTTATGCCTGTATTAAACTTATTTTGACCAATCAGCTGGTGAGGAACCTTAAAATATTCCAGTGAATGATTAGATGAAAAAACATTTTTCAATTTTCATGGTTTTTTTCCTTTCCCTTGCCCCTTCTCTCCTTTTAAAGACAGATATTTGTTATTATATTTTAAAATCAAATTTGCAAGCTTAGAAAAATAAGTCTTGAAACAAATTCTGCTTCTTGTTTCCTCTTTCCCCAAATGTCACTGTTTACCTACAAAAGTGGGTCACAATACTTGATCAGGTAATGTCCAGAGAGTCATGCCATGACCCTTTCAGTGACATGTAGTCATCTAAGATCTCTTGTAGAGATAATTTAGGTCTCTTCAGTCTTTCTGTTGGAATATACATGATCTTTCTTCTAGATGTGAACTCATCCTAGCCCTGGCTATTCCCCAGGTGAACCTCCAGGCAAGTGGCTATGAATTATAATGCCTATGTTCAAATGCGTGGTGGGTTACCACTGAAAAACTATGGTGATTTATGTAGGAGCTCTTAAATACTTGACTTTCTAACAGAACCTTCTTTCCAATTACAGTGATTATGCTTCTGTCTTGTATTTACAGGTCTTACAAATGTTACAGTAATTGTGCCACATCTATAGATTTTGTATTACATGTGCCAAGAAATGTGCAAGTCCACCTACGGTTTCTGTGCAATGTTTCTAATTTTTCACTTGCAGTGTTTTCTTCCTGTGATGCAATTACTGATGAAAAGACATTATAGCATTTTTGAATGCATACTTTACAAACTGGTTTTGTATCTGTGCCATCACTGTCACCAGTGCAATAGAAGCTGTGTTCGGAATTTAGTGGTGACTCAGAGCACACCCGTGATTTTCAATTTCCCAACTAATGACTTGCTCAGTTACAAAGTATTATCTGAAATTTGTCTTCTGTGTTGGAGACACTTTTGTGCTTCCTGGATTAAATGAAAGTTCTAAATGGTGCTTTTCAGCTGTAGGACAATAAATATCTGTTACACAAACAGCAGTGTAGGTACAGTAATGTGCCACTGTGTTATCCACAGCCTGTGGCTGTGGTTGGCTTTATAGAGAGTGCCTGGGGCAGCCTCTGTCCCTTGTTCTCACTCATGGTCTGTGAGTAGCAACAGGAATCATCCGTCACAGTGATGGCAGAGGGACTCCCAGGATATGCTGTATTGAACTCAAAATGGCATTCAGGAATGAAGGAGTAAGAAGCAAGGTCAGAGGAAGGACTAGCACAAGACAGAGAGGAGCATAGACAAAAAATGTACCTTTTACATTCTGCTAAGAATAATTTGGGATGATAACCTAATTTTGTGTGATAGCAAATACTTACTCTTATTTTCTCTCTGAGACTTGATTATAAGCATGAATGAGAAGATTTATTTTAAGGGCTTTTGATTGATTGGGCTGGGGGTGGGAGGAGGTGCAGCCTGTTTTAGAGAGTGAGATGTAAAACTGATACAGTTATTAATAAGCATTTGTGTTGCATAAGCTTGGAGCTGTGGGTGCTGGCCTGAAGGCCACTCTGTGCAAGGGGCCATTCAAATGCACAGGGACTGACAGCCCCTGCTTTGAAGAACTGACCTCAGAAATTAGGTGTCCACTTCTTTTTTTTCTCTGCCTTGAGCTTGGGTTGTCCAGTTGGGCAGCCTTCCCTGTGATTCTATGCTTCTAACCTTACTGTAGCCAGGACCTGCATGTAAGGATTTCTACAGCTATAAGGTCTCTTGGTATTTCACAGAATGGTAGAACATGCCCACGCCAAGTGTGGGAGCCCTGCCAGAGCAGGGACTGTGCTTTTGTGGTTGCTTGCCCTAAGTTAGTTTCAGAGTAGCCCACTGTGTTGCCTTGGGTTTAGGTGTAAAGCTAGATTTGTGCAAGACCTGCTGCACGGGTCCTCCCAGCACTCCCTGTCAGACCCTCCACAGCACTTTGGCAGAAGACAGTTTGCTGTTGGCCCTTAGGAGGGGATGTGCAGAGCACAGGACTTCTGCTCCCTGCCTGGACATTTCAGCTCCTGCAGCCTGGCTGTGTTTAAGATGCATCAACAGCTGAGAATGATTTTTTTAAGCTTGGGCTCCTGTGAAACTGCTGGGAAAAAGAGACTCTAAAATGAGCTGGTTAACCTTTGCACACACTCCTTTGTAGCCTTATACCTGTAAAAATAAATCCTAGGGACACAAGTACATTGTGACATACAAACTCACCCTCACTTAGCTCAGTAAGTCTATTCTTCCACTGCAATGCAGCACTGTGAAGTCAGGATATATTTCTCATTCTCAAAGCAATGCTCTTCTTTGTTGCTGAAGCACCTGCTCACTCCTCTTTCCATGTGTTTCTTTTTAATTGACTGTCTTTTGACCATCAGAAACAAATGAATGCCATTTAAGTTCAAAAAAACAATCAAACAAACCCACCACATGTAGTTGGTTGAGGTGAATTACTTGTCACCTATAAAGAGCAGTTTCTATTTTTCCAATGTGATGAAACACACTCTAAAATTGTGCTCTAGGTATTTTAATATTGTTTTTGGCATAATATGTCTTGAGAAGATTAAACACAAGAGTATCTAGAAGTAAAAAATCCAACATCAGTCACATATAGAATGCCATGATTTGTCTCAAATTAATCCCCTTAATCTCTGACAGGTTTATTCCCATAGGTAAGTTTTTCTCATTTCCATTTATGATGCTGAAACATAAGTTGATATTATCTTAGCACACAATCCATAAGGAGGTATCTTCCTTTATCTCAGTCACACTACACCTTTAAGTTAAAAATGTGAAAAAGTGGAAGACAAGGCATGAGAAGTGGCGAGCTGGTATCCCTGGAATTAATTTGATGGATTCACATAGGAGTGTTTGGGCAGGACTGAGGTGCTCTGTGACTTACCCCTAGCCTGGCTGAGAGTGTGGCTGTGCCAGGCTGGCAGGGAGGCAGAGCAGTGTGAACCTGGCTGTTGATGCCAGGGGCAAAGGGGCTGCAGCCACCACCCCTTCTCCCAAAGGCTGACATCAAGTACCTGTTCTGACCTCAGAGAGGAGGAGGGCTTGAAAAGGAAGTTTTCTTTATGCCCTTGTATAGGTAATGGTGGTGTTTCATTTTCTCATCTTGATCTCACTTTTTGAAATCACTTTTATATTTTTCTGATTTCTCTTTCACTACGATTTCCTTATTTAGTAGTGTTAATTTCTTCTTTTTAATTTTGTTTCCTCTCATCCATCTCGAGATTGCCTCTAATTCCCTCTGTCTTTCCATATCCCTCCTCTATTTTAGATTTTAATCTCTTTCCCAAGCTCTCTTCTCTCTGCATCTACTTCTCCTTACTGAAGGCTGGGTACGGTGCTCCTTGCATGCAGGGTATTGCTATGATAGTTTTGGGAAGCCTCCTCCTCCATGCAGTCCCTTTGCTGTCTTCCCAGTTTCTCCCGTTACTGGCAGGTCAGACAGAGGAAGAACTGTATAATCTATCACACAAGTTACCTCTTTAAACTAAGCTCAGATTTCAAAAAGCAAGAAAAGAAAAAATAAGTTGAGCTGCACAATGGAAGTTTTGTAACTTCCCTGAATTAAATGCTTCTCTCGGCAACAATATCCTAGAGCAGATTTGGAGGGAAAAAATAGGAATGAAGAAGCACATGTTATATTTCCTCTGAGAATTTCTGACCTCCACACTTCATTGTTAGAAACCTTTTGAGCCTGAATTTCCTTTATGTGTTTCTCCTCAATGCACAGAACATGCTGGTGACTGTAGGGCAGAGGAGAAAATGTTATGTCCTGAATGAATCTCTGCACAGCTTAGCTCAGGCTTTGTGTCTCCCCATAACTTTCTACAGCTCGCAGAGAGTGTCAAGAGCAGCGATCAACACTCTCAACCATTTCCCAGGTGAGCAGAGAGAACATGATTTGAATCACTTCCATGATGTTTCCATTTCCATAAAGTTAATGCAAAATTTTCGGAGATAAATATGGCAGGTAAATTGTTGCTGCTTCTAATCTCTGACATTGCTTGGGTTGCCACTGCAAAAATTGGATAACCTTTTAACTGCCAAGTTGTGGATGATTAGCCAGTTCCCACCTTCCAATAT
Organism: Orthonyx spaldingii; assembly: GCA_013397795.1. Lineage (NCBI taxonomy): Eukaryota > Metazoa > Chordata > Aves > Passeriformes > Orthonychidae > Orthonyx > Orthonyx spaldingii. Next base: position 2,157,264 of record VZTJ01005727.1, read on the forward strand.
CACAGCATGGCAGTGTGCCAGAATGCAGAAATTAGGCGCTCAGTCCTTAATGCCTCCCATTTCCTCTCTGGCATCAATTTAGATTCAGTCTTTGCTGGCACTTTACCAATGGTAGAAGAAAAATGTTAGACTCTAGGTTTTAAGTGGTTCCTTCTAAACTTCTGTGTCCTGTGGGTTTTTTCACAAACATCTTATTTGCTAAGAAGAAACACCTCATAATTATGTGTGAATCTAAATATTTGTTTTGTGTAGAAAAACATTTTGATTGCTACTATTGGAGCTTTGTGCTTCTGACCTTGGTTATATCCATGTATTTTCCCCTGTACTCACTAGACACAGAATGATTAGTCACCCAAAATGTACCAGGCGTGGGTTAATTTCTTTTTTGGTTCCGTTATGCTTTGTTCATCTCTTTGAACACATGACTGGAATACTATATGGTATTCAGGCTATGGTACAGTTTTATGGTAGGAATAATTTTGTGTTATTTGACTTTTAGCATTTATTTCACTTTGAAAACCTTTTTGCTGGCTTTTCCTTTTAATTTTTTTTTTAAATTGGACAGGTCTCTCCAGAAACTGTTTTTAAGTGTTTTGTTTTGGCACCTAAATTGTTTGCTCAAACAGTGCATTTACAAGTACTTTTACAACCTTGAAATGTGCTTCTGCTCTCTGCTGATCTAACCTTCCCAGGGTGCTAAAATGCCAATTTGGCCAGAATCCATGACCTATCAATCTAAATGGGAGAGGTACCTCAAAACCCATGAAGACCTAGCCCCTTATGACACCAGTTTTATAAACTCCTTGGAGTGTGTGAAAGTTCAGTCAGCCCCGCAAACCCTCCTGATGTTGTGCTGGCAGATGCCATTTAAATTCTCAATCCTCAAACTGTTCTACTGTAGCTTTTAAAGGCAGAAATGGGGAGGAAGAACTGTCTTGTTGCACACTGGATTCAAAAGCTCCTTGGCTTTCATGCATCAGCAGCTGTTGCAGCTGTCAAAGCCACAGTTCCAAGAGCTATCTTCACTACTGTAGGGGATAATTGGGATCATGCAGCTGATCAGGATACTCCAAGAGGAAACGAGATCTTAAAACACATTCTTTTAAAACTCCAGCATTCGTTAAAATTTTGGTCACATTATATATGACATTGCAGGTGCTTGCAGATTCATACACTGGAATGCTTTTCCTTTCATGCTCTTCTCTCTCTCTCTGAGTGCCAGTAATGTGAATACAATCATTTTCATGGACACTGAAAAACAGGCAATTATGGCATAAAAATACTTCTGCTCCTGCTGGCGGTGAGTGAAGTGACGGGAACATTAATTATGCTTGAATGCACAATAATACAATATTCAGGAAGTGAGAAAATCATCTGGGCATGGAAAAAAAATGGGCTTTTTTCTTCTTTTTGATACTGTGAAATTGTTGTGGACATAGACCAAATCCACTTCTCAGTGATGCTGATGCAAATGAACAGAAATGGTGTTTACTTGCAGCGAAGCGTTCATTTGCATCAGTGTAACAAGAAGCTGGGTTGGCCACATACCCCAATGGGAAGTTGATTTTGACCAGCTGTCTAATTGCATGTAAAGCAATTGGACAAATTTTCTTCCATATTTTGAAATTTGAATTCAGGGCCAGAGCTGATCTGTGGTTGTATCTTACTGCTGAGAGAGGCTGCACCAGGCTAGAGAGAGATGCAGGCTCTGAATATTTTTGAATTTCAGGGCTTGAAGTCTGTAACCAAATACCATGGTTTGGGTCTCCCTCAGTGGGAGGGAGACGAAAATCTGCAATCCAACTAGGAAAACAGCATGAAACTCAAATACAGCCAAGCAGCCAATAACTATATCAAAGTGAGTTAGAGAGATGCTGATCAGAGAGTTCCATCTAAAAAGCATACTTCAAACAGCTTCAAACGTTTTTGTCAGATCTACATAGCTGTGGTCATTTTCTAAACCATTGTAGTTTATTAAAAAAAGTGGACACTTGACAGTTTTTGAAGTGTGAATTGAAATGTACAGGGCAACTTTTATACCAAGGAGTGGTCTGCAAAGATTGCAACTGTATCTGCCACCATGTTTTTACTGGGTGGCTCTTTAAAGTGCAGAAAGTTGGCAGCTGAACTGAAAAAGAGAAAAGCAAAAGTGAAATGTGGTGGAATGGTCAGAGCTGAGTTCTTTTCTTGGGTGACATAAATAAGTCATTTCAGTCTGGTGCAGGTACTGGAGTTCTTGTGGGTGGTATGTGCATGAGATCAATTAATAACAAAATATGTGTTGTTATAAAGATTAATCTTTTTTATGAAGTGGAATGGCCTGTGGAAGACTAACCTACATTAAATGTTCCTTACAGTATCATTTAGTTAGAGCTTTACACTGCATTCCTTACCTTGTCAGATGAATGTCTCACTGAATCACTTCAGAATTACTAAAGTGCCCATTGTTTCAGCAGTTGGCTGATGCTGGGAAAATGTAAATTTTCAATATATTCAATGCTGATTTTTAATAGGCATAATTTTAATCAGAATTACTCCTAATTTCCAAGCTCAGAAACTGTGATCCTGAAGCCAACTGGAGAAATATAAATTATTTTTGTAAGGAAAAGATTAGACAAAAAGAAAAACTGAAAAATCTTGTCTCATTCATTTAAAGCATGTCTTTTCTACTCAATTTTGTCCTGGTCCTACCTTTTTTGCTTTCTTTGGGATTATAATTGGACTGAAAATGAAACTAATTAGAATTTTTTGTGCAGGATGCTAGGAGTGCCCAGCTAACTGATTCACCCACTTGTTTATAAATGAAAACAAAAGGAACACAAGATATTTTTCACTTTAAAAAGTTCACTCTCCAAAAATTAAATGTTTTCTCTATACAATGACATAGTCTCTGCTTTCAAATAGTTTTCTATAAAAGCCCTTTGAAATTCTCTCTACTCTCTAAGACCAAGATAATGCAAGCCTTTAGTAACAAAGCTGCTGATTCTGGCCGAGCAAAACAATGCTTTGAAAAGGTTTCTAAAACTAGTTTTGTCACATGACCTTTGAAGAAGAGACAAAGATAAAATACATTATATAAATGACAAAGAGGGAGAAATTAAGATGACAAAGCAAGCACAAAAAAATATCACTTGTCTAACTTGTTTTGATGTCTTTGCTGAAAATCTTAAATGGCCTGTCAATAATAAAATTTAATTTAAATTTTTTTCCCACAAAGATGTATATTTGAGTGAAATAATGCAGAAACACTGAATGGTATAGCACTGAGATTGTGCTTGGTATCAGGTGAGATTAAATGACCCCACTCTTTATGCTTTCCAATTGCCTTTTCGTTTTTACAATTTTTTTATTATGTGGAATAACCTCTTAAAGCCTTGAATGAGGCAGTGTTTCAATCACACATCAGCTTGTCTATTGAAAGGTCAGTCTATCTAAATGTCAGCCAGCTCTTCCTTTTGTACTTATATTAAATTCAGTGATTTATCTGGTGTGTTTCCCAGCAGATCTTTTGTTGGACAACCAGGTTTACAAAAAAGGCAGTGAGCTGAAGAAATGTTTAATAAATGGCAGATGGGGATAGAGGATGATTTGGGAAAACTGTGCAATTTTCTTAACTCTAGCAGATTGAAATTGCATATTTTAGATACTTCATTATTCCAGTTTTTGTATACCTCAGGTCACTAAGCCCCAAGAGCACCATGTCAAACAGGGAGGTGCTGCTTCCTCAACTGTTAATGAAGCACAGAGAAAGAGACTCCCAAACTCACTGAAATCAGAGCAGACTTAAGGGGTTGTTTCCTCGGGACAAGCCTGCCTTTAGGAGACACCTCTATCTGGGACTGTCACCCATGGTTCCCTTTTGAGGCGTGAGTCCTTCTGTCTGTGTAAATACCTGCCCCAAGGTGAGAGCAGCTGGATCCCAGATGTGTGCTGTTCCTCTAGAAACAACCAAGTCCCACTCACACCCTGCCTGAAGGATTGCCCTTCCTTTCCCAACAAACAAACAAAAAGCCTCCAAAGAAGGATGGGAATTTGAGCTTTTTGGATCAATGCAGCACCGTGGTTTCAATACACAACTCCAGTTCCAAGCGTCCAGCACACAGAGATCTGGCATTTGTCAACTGCTCAGCAATGCTGAAGATACAGTGAAAACTCGGTTGCAAAATTTCATCACCCACACCTGGCACATAACTAAGGATCACTTTTCTTAGAAATACCAAGGTCACATATAGTATTTAACTGCATAAATTAAGATCCTGTCCGTGAATTGTGCTCAGTTCTTGGCATCTAATGGACCATCATTCCAAAAGTAAGTGCCAAAAATCACATAATGTCTAACAGGGAAAAGTAAGCACCTTTGAGGACCTCCAGAGGGAAATTGAATCTGCTGAAATTAAGGCATCTAAATTAGATGTCTGGTTCCCAGCCTGTGTAAATAGCTGCCATATCCCTTCATTGTGGCAATATACCCAGTAGACAGTAAACAGAAATGACTCTGCCTCAATTGTCTCTGCATTTACATACAGTGCAACAATACTACAGACTCTGTAGGGTGTCCTATCTAGTCTTCAGTTGCTGCTAGAGAAGAACATGGATTTCCAGAAGATCCAATATCTTATTTACACTATCACATGGACATCTCCTGTCCTGGCTTCGATGGCACTGCATACCTGTGTATGAGCAATGGAAACACTTCCCCAGAGTGATTAATCTTGACTAAACTGAGATTTCTGCACAGTGGAAGTCTACATCAGCACTAGTTATGCTCAGTTGTCTTTACAGCCCCTGAGAGAAACTGGCATTAAAAGAGTGCAATTCACCCACCTGTTTCAGAGGTGTATGTAAAGGTGCAATAAATGGCACTCTACAAATGTCCTTTCTGTCCACTGAGTATAAAGGGAGTCTAAAGTTAACAGCTCAAATGTATATTATTAAGTAAACTAATGCTATGCTAAGCTACTTATTCATAACCAAATCAATAATATAAAGAAATGGGCTTTTTTATCATTAATACCCTGGGTCAATCTGTCTTAGCATTTTTCTTTGTAAGGAAATTGTGTATTGAAAAATCAACAAAGTATGAGTTGTCTAAATATGTGGTTTAAATAATCCCATGCCTTTCAGGAGTCATCTTGTCCTACTTAGCAATAAGAAAACAGTTACAAATATGTTCCCATACTCCCACTTATTCCTTTTATGTACAATTGAAGTTTATTATTCTATTTTTTCTCTCTTTTATCTTTCAGTATGTATTTTCTTTATAAGCATTAGAAACAAGAGGGTGGTAGGAAGGAATGAATTTAAATAGTTGATCTGGAAGTTTTACCCAATTTTGCATTATTTGCCATTCTAAAGATACTTTATTCTTTGGTTTTAATAATTTGTACTAAAAGACTTTAAATCTCTTTTGATTTTGATTTGTGAGAGATGTCCTGTTGAATATTTATCATTCCCATCAAAGAGACTATTGTAGAACTGTTTTGTTCTTACTCCTAAAGAAGTGAGCCCAAGAGCTTTTAATATAAAATATAAAGGATGATGAAATTACATTTAAACTGCAAAAGAAATATAAGTTTGCAGGCAAATTTAACATCACAGCCACAGATTTGGTCAAAGGAGAGTTCCCATTTGACTCCTTTGGTACAGCACACAAGGGTTCTTGTGCAGTCCTGCACTGTCAGAATGTATTAACCTATGTCAATGAGGTGAGCTTGCTCTGGGTCTGTATGGCTCTTGTGGATTTTCCCTTACCGGTATCCCCATGGAATGATTGTTCCACAGTTTTGCTGCTTTAATGGGTAGGAAGTCTCTTCTATATTCATTTTCAGTTTATTAAAAGAGGACTGAACCCAGATGTGCAATGCTCTGGTACCACGGAATGAAATTAGTATCCTGTCAGTTATGGTTTTGCCCATATTACCTGCAGTGATCTCAGCCAGCAGCTTTTACTGCCCCAAGAAGACTTTTTCATGTCTGACACTTAATATCAGTACTTCTCCTAATTAAACCAAAACCATCATGATTTGCAAGAATTTTAATTTGTAAATGCATTTGTTATATTTGAAATTAAACGCAATTTCTTTGAAAGTGGAAGTTCCAAGCTATGTTCAGCAGTGTTCCACACCTCAATACCAATTATAATGCATACTAAGACTGAGCCAGCCAATTTGCGTTGACCAAGCCTATGCTGTGTGTAAACACAGGTCTTTATGTGCCCAAAGTTAGCAAACTAGCAGTTTTCATGCATGCTAAAGAAAGATTCGCTAAAAGAGATAATGTTACAGAATAATGAGTTGTTCCCACAAACCATCTGTTCTTCTCCTACGCTAAAAAAAAAAAATCTGAATCCAATTCCTATGTTTTGATTAAAGGTTTCTTTGCAAATTATTGTTTCTGAACTTCAAAAACAGAGAATATTTTAATGAAACCCTGGATTGGAAGAAAAATGTAATTCTTTCCTGTATACTGTTAATAAATGAATGTTAGTTATCTGTGGGTTGTTAACAGTTTTAGAACCCAAACCTCCGTATTTCTGCTGTAAAACATTGAAGCTATTATATTCATCCTGACAGAGAGTTCAAGAGAAAGGGAGTAAGAAAATCCCAGGGTACAAGATCTGCCATTTGTGAGAAGCACTACTTATAAAAAGATGCTTTTCTCATTTAGGAAAGGAACATGTTTTTAGAACACACTTTTTTTTTTTTTGTGCCATACTTCACAAGCTATTTCAAAAAGCCTACCTAATTTTGTCATCTGGGAAATGCTCCATGCAAGGCCTAAAGTTCATAAAATGCAGGGCCTTACTCTCTTGCTCTTCCAGCTGGTCACTCTCTCTACTCTCCTTCCTCAGCAAAACCCCTCTGCTGCCAAAAGGCCCTTCAGTGTGTCACCCACCCTGGTGATCAGGGGTTGTGAGAAGAAGGGTACCCCCACAGTGACACCTTTCCTGACCCCAGCCATGCCAAAACAAGTCTGTCTGAGCCTATCACAAGATAAGCACAGCACAGGTCTCTCTGATGCCTAGGCTCTGATTTTTAAAACACAGCCTGAGCCAGACAACAAATGTGGGAACCCCATTTCCTTAGTACCCATCTTCCATAACTCCACAACTTGATACCTCTATACCCAAGAGTATTAGCATATATAATAAAAAGAATACACCTTGATTGTCTTGTGAGTTGGGTCCTAGAAGCAGTGTGCCTCAAGGATCTAAGGATAGTTAACAAGCAGAACCACTAAGCCAACACAGTCCTTGCTACGTTAGGTAAATCTCTGTACCCTTTCCAGATTTATCTTTCCTCCCTGCTTGCCCTTCACATCTTCCATGAGTTGAGACACAGGTAGGAAGGACAGCTTGCGTCCTCTGCAATGTCTTTGTTCTTGCTGATGGTATTATTCCTTTATCATGTTCATGGGAGAAACTGGACATACCTCAGGAGTAGGAGCAAGAGAAATATCACAAGCTCCAAGCTTCCAAAAATATACCACTGGTTATGCACAAAGTCAATTATCTGATTCTGTACTTTTTTGTTTCCATGCTAGATCATAAACCTGCACATCCTTAGCTCTTTCTACATCATCCACATCCTTTTCTCTTGCTAGCTCACCCAAAGTACTTAAAGAAAAGAACATACCAGGTTTTCCCCTTAACAAAGCTGTCTTCTGAGTCCTGGTGAATGTAAACTAGGAAAATCCCCACTGAAGCCAGCAGTGATATAGCAGTGACATATCAGTGAAACCAGCACTGTGAAGATAAGTTCAGAGGAGAGACAAACAATAGGGCCTGAACCAAAACAGACTTTGAACATTGCTGAGAGCTGAATACCAACATTTCATAAACGTCACCTTTTTGTTAAATGCTTGATTGCAGTGCTAGGGAAAGTAGGAACAAAACCTCTGGCAGTGCCTGTGCTAATAAAACATTCAAGACTGCACTAGTAAGGCAGACGAGCAGTCTGTTCCCCAGTCATGACAGCCAGTGGCACAAAACACCTTCAGATAACTCCCTTCTGTCCCAAGTGTGACCTCATCTATACTGCACAGAGATGCATATATATCTGTATCTCTATTATCTATCTCTATATCTATATATCTATCCCATATTATGCAGAAGTGTTCACTAGGAGTGTGCTCTGGACACCAGAATAAACTGTTCTAGCAAGGGAGGTGTCAAATAAACAATGTGAACAATCTTTTAAATGTTGAGGTTCTTAGTCCATTGCTCCAGCACTGTTTAGTTTACAAGCTCAGCTGCAACTTCAGAAAGCCTCTCAGTCAATCCCCTGCTCCAGGAAAGGATCAGCTCTATGACCTATGATATTCCCTCAAAAAACTGCTGTTTAACCGCTTCTTCACAAAAAAGGTTGTATTGGAAACTCTACAACTGCTCTAGGCAACCAAGTCCAATGCTCTGTACACACATCAATAGAATATTTTTCCTATGGTCCCACTGAAGTCTCCCACTCCCTCATCTTATGCTCCTTATTACTCATCTTGTCCACTGAAAGTGCAGGTCCAAATATAGACAGTTCATAGCACATATATGCCATGATTCTGGCCCATCACTTGCTTACATTTAAGTGTGGAAATATGATGAAGTAATTCAAATCCATCATGACCACACATTCTCTTTCATGCCAAGGAGAAGGAGCAAGTACTCTGCCATTTAATAAAACCTAATTCAAAATATCATCATTTAAACAAATCATTCTAAGATAAATAAACTGTGAATTAAAGCTCTCCACAGTTCCACCTAGAAAAAAAGATCCAGCACTAGAGTGCAGGAATGATCTTTACTTCAGAGAAGCTCAAATAAAACTGGGAATGTTTGTTTTTGTGACTTTGCTCATTTATAAAGTGCCTGTTGCTATAGCAGCTAAACACTAGTAACAAACTTGCACAAACAGAAATTCTTATAAAAAATGTGTTGCAGTAGTTAATGACTGATTTTATTCCTGTTTCCCAACTAAATTCACATGCCATGATCTGACACATGTAAGAACATTGGTCATTGGCATTGCAAAGGCCATATATAGGGACATTTCCATTTTATTCTTGCAATTCGCCTGAATATATATATACATATGTATATATATAATCCTGTGGAAGTTTCCACTGCCATTTGCACTTTAATAGAATAAATATCTTTAAGAATGTTTTGGAAATTTGTTATCTGGATGTATAAAGCACTCAGCTCTTGGGATGAAGGACTACGTACACTATCAGTACAGAATGACTATAGTCTTGGCCTAATTTGGAAGTGGTGTGTTAAGGGATATAAAACATGTACCAATGATCTAGAAGGTCTTCAGGCCAGCATGAGCTTAGGCAAGCAAGATGTCTCAGAAATATGTCCCCTTTCAAAAGCCCTATGACGTCAGTCCTCTGAAACTGTACCCAAACAGCAGAGTGGGCAGAAGCTGTTGCAGGCAGGGAGTCTTTCACTCTCCACTCCTGTGTGCATTCAGAGCCCGTCTGAACTCCTTCCCAGGACCATCTCTTTCTGCCAGACCCAGACCTGCCCTGTTGCAGTGGTAGAAGCACAACCCTTCATAGAAATAACTTCCCAGATAAGTTTTCCATCAGCACAGACAATTCTGGAAAGAAAAGGAAACAAGAAATGGCAATGAATATGTCATTAAGGCATTCAGGGTGCTGTACATTGGACTGATTTCTTTGTTTGAATATTTTTTCCATCAGAATGTCACGTGGGATGTATTTGTTGAATATAAAGGCCTCGCAGATTTCCTATGACAGTTTTTTCCAGGAAGCTTCTGACAAAACCAAAATGGAAAAAATGTCCCATCTGTTCAGATACTGAATGCATAGCTGGAATTGAGCAGAGGGCTGAAAGGCAATGCAGGCAAATGAGAGGAGTGCAGCAACATAGCAGAGCCCAGGAGGGGCCAGAAGTATCTCTGAGTGTCTGACAGCATTTTTTCTGCAAAATAGGTGGTAAAAAGATTTCTGTCTTTTTCTGTCTGTGACGAAAACACAACATTCAGAGCAGCCTGGTTTGCCCATGTTGCTTGCACAGCTGTAATGTACCAATTTGTGATAGTCAGCCACTTCTCACCTTCCACCAACACTCCAAGTCTGTACTCTCAGCTGTGCTTCACAGCCCAGAAAAGCATCTTGTTAAGGATCCTGCTGCTGGGGTTAAAAACCCATCTGTGAGTGGCAACGGGCTCACAGCTGGGTGTGGAGCAGGTCTGAAATGACAACACCAATATTTGCTCAACAGTGGGATTGCAGGGCAGCCAGTGGTGTCCTGCTGAGCCTGGTGGCACAGCTGTGCCCAAGAGGGATTCAGCTGCTTAGCAGTGTAGCTGCAACTTTCCTAGGGGACTGCTGAGGAAAAATTCCTGGAAAGGTTAGGTTTCCTGACGACCCCTGACACCAGTTCTCTGGCTGGTACTTTCTATGTCACTAATTTGTTCAAAGCATATCAAATGGGAGAGTAAGCTTATGTTATGTTTACACTATTTTACATTATTTTGTATTATGTTGTCCCAGGCAGGCTGTACCATGGGGACATGGAGGTGCTTTAAAGAGCCAGTAGAGCACAAACCAGGTATTTTAGATCCTAGATTAACATATATCTCCTTATAGACTACAGTATGTTGATACTGGCTGACAGCTGAGCCCCCACTCAGCTACTCACTCACTCCCCGCTGGCAGGAAGGGGGAGAGAATTTGAAGAACAAAAGCCAAAAGCTTGTGTGTTGAGGTACTAGGTGAGTGTTAATTGTTTAATAGCTGAAACCAAGCTGTTTGCAGAAGCAAAATAAATGTAAAGCACTTTTAAGTGTAAACACTACTCTTCAATAACTAAAACATCCTTGTGTTATCAACACTGTTTTAGTCAAAAGTTCCAAACATGGCCCATATGAGCTGCTGTGAAGAATGTTCACTGCATCCCAGCCAGACCCAGCACATATCCTTGTGTATGTTTCTGGCATAAGTCCCTTTGCTTAGTCTCTCTACTCCTTCTTAGTTTTTTGGGTTTTTTTTTAAACAGTAGTGGTGCTAGTAATGTTAGTTACGGCTTGTTAATTCAGCATTTAGTGTAGAATAGCTAATGCTTTTTCAGCAAAAATGCAGAGCTTTTTTCTTGCAGAGAGCTGACCAGCAAGGGGCTGTCATTCTTTGCAATAACCCTGCTGAAACTTGTCCACTTCTGGCATTTTCCTTTATTGCCCATAACTACACCCTACAGAAACTTGTAGATAGGAAGGGTTTTGTTTTGAAAGGGCAACCTCTGCAATAGCATCATGCATCAGCTGGGAGATCTGGAGTAAGGTGCACATCATAAGTTTTAGAGACTCCACATAATTTGATGAGATGCATGTTCTTTGTTTGAAATGTAAGTGCAAATGAATTAGGTTTGACTCAGAATCACTCTGGCAGTAGTTTGGCAGAGGAAAGTTTGCTGATTTGTTGAACAACGATTTATTCACTCTGAAGAGTTCACAGATATACGAGTAATATATTACAAGAAGAAGCAGTTTAAAATCACTTAATGCAGAATCCAGTCTTAGAAGCAGATTGCGATGGGTAAGGCTGATGGGTTTTTAATCTTTGTATATAGAAAAATGAGAACTTCATTTTTTTTTTTGCCATCCCTCTAGTTACTCCAAATTCCTTTAATAAGGCTTTAGTATATGCACAGCTGTTTTTAACTTCCATGGGAAGATTACAGAGCAGATCCTCCTAGAAACTATTCCCAAGCAATGAGAGGCAAGAAGGTAGGAACCAGTGTGGAAGTCCCAAAGGGAAGCCATACCCAACCAACCTGTTCTTTTTCTGGCATGGGATGGATGTTTCAGCAGGTGAGGAACAGCAGCATATGTTGTTTAGCAAGGCGTTTGACACACACCTACAGTATCCTGTCATCATAAATGGTGGCATAAGGGCTGGATTAGTGGATGATAAAGTTGGCAGAAAATTGTCTGGAACTCTTGGTGTTGTGATCAGTAGGATAAAATCTACCTGAACTATTCCTCAGGGATCAATGGTGGGAGACCATCCAATGTCTGTATTAATGATCTGGAGTATGGGATGGAGTTCTCAGCACCAAAGCTGGGATCAGTAGTCCTCTTCCATGCAATGATCTTGAAAGTATGTCATGTCTTTGAGGCACACCTAGGAAAATATCCGTGTCCAGAAATTAACCAAAATCTAATGATTTTACCAAATTTTCATTGAGTGACTGTGACAGTCATAATATTTTTGTGTCACTTTTTAAAAACTGCTGGCTATGGTATATGTCTTATGTAATTTGATGCAATTGTGTCTATGTGGTTACAGAAGATCCTTTGAATCATTTACCATTTTTTCTAAAAAAGTTTAGACAGAGGTATCTGGATTCAAAGCAGGGTCAACTGCTAAATCATGACAGATCCTCTGCTATGACAGTTGTATGAAACTACCTTGATTTCCTTTTTGGACCATTTTCTGCACTTTACTGTTTTCATTGCGGATGTACCACTGGCACACTGACCCTAAGATCTTGTAAGGAAATGCATACAAGAAATAAACTAGTAAAGCTTTTCCAATATCTTGTCCTTCCAGGTGTCTGACAGGCTGCAACACTTTAAAGCTGTAGTTGCCAGCTAGACTCAGCATAAGTGGATGTTTGCACTTACTAATACCAGTTATATTGCCAAGCATTTCATGTGGCTCTTGCTGTGACAGTGCAGAGCTTTTTGTTGTACATCTGCAAGTCACTGGAAGGGACAATGCTCACAGCTTATGAGAAATCCTAGAGATAGTAGGTAGTGAAGAGATGTGGAAAACTCATATTGCTCTCAGAGCATCTGTCCTGGGTTTGCCCAGGAAGGGTCAGTCTTGTGAGTGACCTATACTGCAGGAAGCAGTAGCCCTTGCTTCCTGAGAAACAGAGCCAGTGACCAGCTAGTTTTGAGTATTGATAGGTATATAATCGAATTAAAAGTTGTTCTGCCTCCAGGAAAAAAAACATATTTAAGAGAGAGACACCTGAGAAAAAACATTTTTTCTTGTCCTGCTGCTGCCAGAGAAGCAAGTCCTGTGCTTCTCTCTCTGGTAAGACTGGGCTCTTGCCCTACCTCCCCCCTCCCCCAAGGGGAGGGGGGGAAAGGGAGTTTGACGAGGTAATGCAGCTGAGTGTGGGGGAGGACCTGGCCTGAGCTTTCCGGGCTCGGATGCAGCTAGGGAAACATTCCAGCCACAGTGGGCAGGGGCCGGGCCGGCTCCATCTGACTCAGGCCGCGCCCTGCTCTATCACCCTGGGCCAGGCCGGCCCCGC
>VZTJ01005727.1:2171045-2195751 GCA_013397795.1 Orthonyx spaldingii
AAGAAAGGGATTTCTTTGCTGCTGTAGTAGAACCACCTATCCTTAAAAGAATACCCCATGAACCGTTATAACCCACCATAGTACCTGTGGGAAAGTTACTGGTGTGGGAGGGATTTTCCACAACAAGCAGATTTTTTTCTCCTGGGCGGCTGCTAGTTGTGAGGCTGAAAACCGTAAGAACTGCATTTCTTGTGGAAAAGTCAACACCGTAAAGCAGGAGGAAACTTCTCTCCCTAAATGAACTGAGCTAATTTAGAGGTGGTAAACTGACTGAAAGTTGAAGTGTTGTTTTTTTGTATTGTTGTTGGGAAAAAATGGAGAGGTGGGAGAAGCAAAGGTGTTCTGAAGGTTTTGTTCTGGTTCTTAATTTTTTTCCCTTCCTTTTAGGTCTGTTAATAAGCTTTCTTTATATTCTTTAAAGTTTGAGCCTGCTTTACCTACTCCTAATCCTTATCTCACAGCAAAATTGAATAAAATCTGGTAGGTGTGCTGGCGTTTAGCCAGAAACTCAGGTGAACGAGCTCAAACAACTACAGCATCACATAGGGCTGAGCAAATGCTGGGCTGTGCTGATAATCTCCATAGTGCAGCGGGGTGCAGACATGCCAGCTCAGTCCCTTGGTTCAGCCTGTTTGCACAAATGCTACTTCCACTTCTGGACCTTTGGGGTCTTTCTAATTCTGATGTAGACATGGTCAGACTATGTCATGACATGACATCAAGTACTTTTAATTTCTCTCTAAAAGGAATAAAGGTCACTACACACACCCCTAGGGTATCTAGGCATGCATGCAACTATTGTATGGTTTGAGAATATATTAAAGTACTCTTATTAAAGTATATTAAATCATTTGTTTGAACACGTCACACTGGTGTTGGGAGGATCTATTGGCTACACCCTGGCTAGCTGTGGAGCTGGCAGGTGCTGGTTAGTGAACTAAAGGTTCTGCAGGTGTTGGATCCACTTGCCCAGGGGAGATTTCCATATTCTGACTCAAACCATGTCATTGCTGTCAGCCTGAGACATCACTGCAGAGCCATCACTGATGTCATGGAGGGTGTCCAGCTGATCTAGGACAAATGACATCTCCCAGACTCTTTCAGGGTGTGACAACGATATAGTATAACAGAAGCAGAGGCATTAGTGTACCTTGTCTTACTTGGATGTGTTTGAATTACACCACAAACCCCTTCTAAACCTCCTCCCAGGGTACTTAGCACCCTACAGACTCAGCCAAGACAAGGAAAGGCAGCATTGCATTTATCTTCTTGTGAGGTATCAAATGCAAGAGCTGTCATCCTGCTACATTTCAGCAGTAGCACTGAAAGGCTGCTGAAACAAGAGAACAACTTTAGTCTTCTTTACAGGGCTTTTCCAATCAATTTCTGGTCCACACCATTTAAGTGGGCCACCTCAGATATATTTTTTCACATTCAAGCTGAGCACACTGTAACTGGCCATTGCATAATGCTAGGTCTCCTGGAGCTACTTGCAGCTCATGATTGTTGCATTTCCCGCTGTTTTGAGTATCTGTGCTTATGATTAACTCTTTCTTTCACTTCTGGGTGGCTGACAGACTCCAGCCTGCCCTTGGGAGTAAGATAAGCCATTGCTTCATGACCTGGATAATACATCTTAGCTGGATAGCAGCAAAACCAGAATGAGGCATGAAGTGTGCAGCACTTTGGCACTTCTAAGTAGTGCAGAACACATTTTCTGAGCTGTGCAGCTGCCAGAACACCACCAAACCTTTCCTCTCTCATCTGAATTAGCTTCTTACAGAAGACTGAGGCAAGCTCCTGTTTCCAGCCCTTAGTGCTAAAGCGCTTTATGGCTTGAGGCTAAGGATATGCAGAAAGCTTCTCACAGGCTCCTGCAGGCATGCAGATGGCTTTGCCTGTCTTTCCACTCTGGTACAGCACTTTTATGATAAGGAGAAAGCTTGTCTGAGCAGAATCCACAAAAAAATCACTCTGAAACCCTTGAAGAAATTCCCTAAGGGCCAGAGGTACATCACAAGACATTGTTACCTTCAACTGTATTGGAAAAGTTCCATTTGTCAGCTGTCTTTTCTGCCTCAGAGACAACAATAATTTGCAATGTTGATTAGTGCACTCTGGGAAAATCTTTAAGTAACACAGTGGTGAATATGACAGAAACTTTGTTATATAATGAAATATAAAACTCTTGTAATCAAATATTTCATGTGCATTGAAAATATTGTATATAATGGGGTTTTTTGAATATTCAGGTAATTTCACAACCAAAAGTTTATAAACCCGGCATTTTTACTCTTACAGAAACTTCCTTACTTGGTTATTCATGCATATGACTGCACATGGAATGACTGAATATGGATATGTTATATGTATGTTTATTTTTACAACCAAAATGGCTCACAAAACAGAAAATTTGCAAGTACTTAAATATTTTCCTGAATGTTTCTATGCCTTTCTTACCAAAAGTATTATGGTATAAGTATTAAGAGTATACTTACCAAGAGTATTCTTACCAAGTTTCCCTCTGAATTCTTCTAGAGTAGAAAGGCAAGGTGCATCTTCCTCTTACTGCTTTTCTCCCTTTCATAAAATCAAAGAAATCAAATGCTGTCATGTGAAAGTAGACCAATTATATTTTGGACCTCTGGAAAAAAGTCTGATCAATATAGACATGCAGACATGCAACTCTTACAGATTTGACTAATTAATCAGTTCACAGCAAAACTTATTTTTCAATTATCTTGCTACCAGATATGCACACGAGTGGAGGTCACTGTATTACTGTGAGAAGAGTTAGCTTCACCCTGTATTTATATTCACTTCTGTGTTAGCTTTGTTATTTTATTATGGATTTGTGAGGTCCTCCACCAGTGTTTTTGCAGAGCTTCAGAAGAGGGTGAGACAGCGTTTTAACAAGTTTTGTATCCTGAGCACCAGCCCTGAGCTATAACAAATTATAAAATGCTGTCAACTGCTTTGGAGTACTGAACTGGGAGGGCTCCAGACAGCAGTGCAGAGAAAGGCCTCTGATCCTCACCAGGGGAAACTCACAGTGAGGATGGCTATTCTCTCCCTCTTTTCTTCTATCTGCTCACAGATCTTGAGACTAAGGCATTTCTACCATCTAAATGCATTACTTAAAAAACACCATTTCTCCAGGAGGAGAAAAATACCAGATTTCCTCCTATTGATGCCTTTTTTCCTGGTTTCAGGAATAAACACTAGACACGGTTGGAGGTTACAGGGTCGAGGGTCATTTACTTCAGTATTTTAATAGGATCCTGTTCTGATACATCACCTCACAAAGCCCGCCATGCATGCATGCTCTTCTCCCTTCTCTTCTTCTTCTTCTTTTCTTCTGTCTCTTCTTCTTCTTCGTCTGTTACCCCCCATCCCACTCACGCACACAACTTATAGACCTAATCTCCCTGGGGGGCCAATAAGTTTACAGAACATGTTTTACTGAGAGGAGTCATGGCTCCTCAAGATAGTAGGTTGTTTGGTCTCCTAACTCTACAGGACCTTGGAGCTATGCTGAGTTATTAGACTTAGAGAAGTACAAGTATGCATGCTAATACTTGTGGATACACAGAACTGTGTAAAAGGTATAAAAAGAAATAGCAAAAAATCCTTTTGGCATCACTATGACTTTTAACTAACTTTATGAGTGGATTAAAAATTTCTCACGGAAGATCCCTCAGAGAGGACAGCCAACAGTCTGGTTGTTTTACCCCAATAGACTGTCTTGGGTTACTCCAAGTTACTCTGAGTGGTGCAAAATATGTACAGATGAAACTGAAACTACGGGATCTTTATTTTAATGCTCATCCTGTTATTTACCAGCAATATGGTTCCTCAACCTGGTATTGCTGAAGACAGGGAGCTGTGCTGGGGCATCTGCAGGGAAGACCCTTCCCCTGGAAGGCAGGGGTGGAAGGAGAGGCAGGTGCTGCAGGCTGCCTCCTGCTTAGAGCTGCTGTCTGTGGAGAGGCCAGGAACAGCTCGGGCAGGTGATAGACTTTGCTGTTCCACTGCCATTGGGGTCGGAGAGAATTTGGAACTTGCTAAGTAAATGCCCCTGACAAATGCTCTGAGTAATTGTGTCTTAAAAAAGAAAATAAATCTGAAAATATTTTAGAGTTAATTCCTGTCTGGATGCTGTAACACTGAATCTTCTTTCATAAAGTGTAGAAGCCAACAAATAGGCTCCAGCCTGGGTGGATGTACAGCTGAGATGGGATTCCCTTCAGCCCCTCTGAAACTGCCAAGGAGGTGAAGCAACACTCATGTTCTTGTTAAAGCAATAAGAGGCTGATGTAATCTCTCTCTTGGGACTTAGAGAACCCCAAATCCTGGTCCTTGGCCCATCAAATAGCTTCTGTGTATGATTACTGCATTGTTGTATGCCCATGAGAGAGTGCCTTCTAGCAGACTGGGCTGTGAGTGTGTAAAACCAGGTTTTGTCTGAGCAACTGGCTTTGTGATACCAGCACCTATGATGGGAGAGGCTCGAAGCTGCTGTCCCTCCTCCAGCCTATGCACTGTGCTGAGAGATCAGGGCATGTGATATTCCCTGTCTGAGAAGAAATCTGAATCCCAAGTGCTCCTCATCCCTGCTTCTGCTCCTTGCTGAAAAGCAAGTGCTATCCACTGCTGCTCCAGTGCTGGTATTTGAGTAAAGCACCAATGATGTGTGGTGGGTCATCTGCAGCATATGAAACACCCCATAGCATGGGCCTACATGTGGCATTGGCCAGCAGGGAGAGTGGGGTTGAAACCCTTAATTTCAACCCCAAAGGAAAGTGGGTGCTGAGCTGGTGGGATCTGGTCTGGCAGCCTGCAAGGCCCCAGCACTCCACACTGTGTAGGAAACTGCTTTGGGTGCTAAGGGCTTGGGAATGTGTCAGGGGATGTCAACAGCAATATGGCATCTCTGTGGCAAGAAGAAAAGTCTTGTAGCAGCTGAAGTACTTTGCTGTTTGTGAGTCAGTGTCTTGCAGTACTAACAGCAAGGAATCATAGAATCATAAACTCTGTTTAGGTTGGAAAACACCTTTCAGATAATTGAGTCCAACCATTAACCCAATACTGACCAGAACCCCAAGGTCCACCACTAAACCATGTCCCTGAGTGCCACATTTGCACACCTTTTAAACACCTCCAGGGACAGTGACTCTAGCACTTCCCTGGGTAGCCTGTTCCAATGCTTCCAACCCTTTCTGTGAAGAAATTTTTTCATATATCAAATCTGAACCTCCTCTAGCTCAGCTTGAGGCCATTTCCTCTTGTCCTGTTGCTCAAGCCAAGGGTGCAGCTGTATCTCTGTGTGACTGTAAATATGCTGCCTTTCTCCCATGATGCAGATGTTGCTGATTCCCCACCTGTATCCTACCTTGCACCACCTACCAGACCCTTGCTCTGGCCCGCTGTGTTTCCTGGAGATAAATATCATCCTTGAGGGTTTTCAGAATCTGGAGACTCAAATAGCTGATGGATTAAAAATGCTGAATACATCCACCTTTTTTTTCTCCTTATTTCTAGTTGAGTTAGCAGAGGAAAATCCACTGCTGCTATGTGTTGTTGTCTTATGCAATGTGGAACATATTCCCCTACAAAATGTCAAAGTGTTTCTTGAGGAAACCTCAAGAAAACAGCTATACTCAATGGTTATATATTAGTTCTTCAAAATAGGAAACTGTGGTTTGTTTTATTTTATTTGATTTTATAAACTTTAAATAAATTGTTGTGAAAGCAAACAAATTGTGCTAAGATTGCTCTTGGCTGATTTACTAGTGAGAGTGTTTCTAACTGTACAATTGCTTGTAAATCCAAAAAGAACTAGACAGTCTAGCCCCAGGCTGGGAGCTGGTTTACAGGCCCTTTTGAGATTTAATGGCTGTTGCTATTGCAACATATAAACCATTTATGAGATAAATGGCTGAGATAAAATCCAGGTATCACTGCTTTTTAGAGCTGTGGAGATACTTTTATGCCTAGAGAGCAGTTTCTCACAGTTAGTTTGTGGAGAGTGTTTGCTTTTGAAAATTCAGGGTACCAGTCCCTCTGTCTCTGATCCCATTCACCCAAAAAGAGGCAATAAATTTTGGTGCTCTGAACAAAACTTTTTTTCTTAATTCATACCCTCTCTGTTGTGTGATCTGACTTCTGAAAGAGCTGGTCTTGAGAATACCATGGAGTACACAATTCACCAAACTTTTCCTCCCACTTTACCGCCTGTAATAAAGGGAAAATGCTGCAATGGAAACTTTTTGTGATGTTTCTTCTGGAAGAAATGGTACAATAAGATAAGAGGAGCGTTTGCCTCTTGCAAGCTCTGCCTAAGGTCAGAGCTGCCTTTGAAGCCTGGCTTGGAGACGTATCACAGCATTGGAACAGGCAACTGCTGTTCTGCTGTCTGCTTTCAAATATATGAGATACAAACAGGGAAAAAATGCTTTATCACTTTTATCAATGCAATTTCTACAGGAGAAAACCCAAGTCCAAGATCTATGAATCTCATAGGATTTTGCATGATGGAATTTGCCTAGGGATGATATCTGAGAAATGAAGGACTACAACTGAGACTAAGGGCTAAGTGCTTTTTGTTTAAACTATGCTCTGCTCCCTGTGCTGGGTCTTAGATACTGATTCTACTCACTTGTAAGAGTGGCCATTGCCATTGATTCAGCCACACCTGCTAACTTCCTCCCAGAACTTTCCCATTTGTGATCTCCAGAATGAAAAAAAATATTATCCATGTGCCAAATGGGGAGGATGAGAAGACTTGGGCTATGAGCCCATGAAAGTTGTAATTCGAGTTTGCTTCTGGTGCTAAGAGGGAAGCAGGACTAAGTGTTCACCTTCCCCATGGGAAGTTTTATATCAAAAACACATTAGTATCTGTTGTGGTGGTTTCCACTTCTGGCTGTCCAGCTGGGCATCCAGAAAAAATGCATTCTGAGGAACCATTTAAGAGAAACAGCTCTATTTGAAGAAACAAAATGACAACAAAAGTTGTGTCTGAGAATCAGCCTGATGCAGGGCTAGTTAGTGAGACAGATGTAGGCTGAAAGAGGAGGTGTAGAGCAGCCATGAAGAAGATGCCCTAAAAGCCCATCTCCTAAGCATACAGCAGCAGAACATGGTTATATTGAGGATAGTGAGGAGTGATAGCACTTTCTGCATCATGGACAGGCTGTTCCTAGCAATAATGTGCTCTTAATGGGGAAATATCTTCCATCAACCTGAAAGATGGATAGGTGGTTTTGAAGAAGAAGGAAAGAAGATGATTAATGCTGATACAGCAAAACTATAAAAGGTTACTGAGCAGAGCAAAGTTAACGATTTTTGATCTGTGTCACTGAAAACTACTCTCTAAGGTGCTTCCTCAAGCAATTCACAGCAACCTCAATGCAGATGACAGTAACTGAGAGCAGAGAAAGGGTGCTTTCAACAGTAGCTGTCTTAATTTAATGAGACACACGCCTTTTAAGTGGCTTGGACATTTCTGAAAATAGTGTCTGAATGCAGGCATGCTAACACATGGTAAGGTGGATGAGCTGCTCCCTGCAGTGTTTAAAATGGCATTCAGCCTGGCAGCTGTGCTGCTCCATCACTCCAGAGGGCATCGTCTTCCTTACAGTACTTTTGCAGCGTGCCCAAAAGGTTAGCGGCTTGGGATGGGTTTATAGTGGTGGTGGTAGAGGTGTTTTGGTTTTTTCAATTATTTGTTTTCTGTATTCTTCCAAAATACTCTGCTAGAGGCCTCATCTAGCTCAGACAAAATGTGCAGGGTTTCTGCAGTAGCTGCCGCTGTACCAGGATTATCTCTCCTATCCGGCACTGTGCTGAAGAGCTGTTAGTTAAAAATGGAAATCACTTGTGTTCTCTGGCTCTGGAACTGAATTTGATGAAGATCAAGAGACTTTGGTGATTAACTAAATAGGCCAGTTATTCAAAGGTAGCATTTCTGAAATAAAGTATACCAGCGCTTTCATGTATAACTGGTACATTTCAAATGCCAGTCATACAGGGAGGGAGTGTTAGTGTTGGACCCACATTCTTGCCAAGAAGATGATGGGGGATGAGGCTCTTCATGAAGGTTTTGTGCAGTAGGATGGATGGGGTTCAAAATTCTTACAAACTCCTTTATTTACTTTGCTCACCTTTGAGAAAGATTTCCTTTAGGGAACAGGCAAACAATAAGAGCTAATACAGCTTCTGGATATCAGAAATTTTCTGCTTCTGGTGGTTATGAACATCACAAATTACTCATGGAAAATTCAGACTGGAAATAAAATTAGTGAGTATGCTGTGACTGTTTCTGAAACTGTTCCAAATGGCCAGCATTCCTGTGTAGTTTCTTTCAGCCCAGGTTTTAAAGCATTTTGCAGACATTAATTACTTACACCTACCATGTGGCGGGACAAGAGAAGAGATGACGATGCAAAGAAAAGTAAGAACAGGATGAGACAAGTCTGCATGACTGTTAGAAGACACCCTGGCTAGGCTGACTGTCCCTAATGCTTTGTGGCCTTCTGTGAAACGATGCCAACTTCCAATTATTTTCAACTGAATCCCTCAAATGATACCCACTTCAATGGCACTATATACATGAAGGAGACCAGTACAGGAAACAGAGTGGTCAAAAGATATGTAATTAAGACCAATTTTCTCTTGAAAAATGTATCAACTCTGGGACCACTTATAGACAGATACTTAGCAAATGTTTAAGTGCTTCAGCTATATGGGAATTGCAGGTCTGAGTAACTTTAATTGTTCTTCATTGCCCCTGACCCAATTATATAATCACCTTTAAAGAGTTATTTATCTACTGAAGTGTCTTCTCACTTTTAAAAACCCCTATACATTAGTGACTGAAGGGAGAGAAGGGAATATCCTCTTTACAAAGTAACCATGGCCACAGTTTCTGTGCTGGACCTCTGGAAGACAAGATGGTGTCAAATAAGACTGTCAAACACTGGGGGAGCTGCTTTATCTTCCTGTTCAAAGGCAGAGTAATGCCATGTACCTGGGGCATTGTCCTTGTCCAGTTTCTTCCCAGCTTCTAGTAACAGGGACTGTACAAACCCCTTGTGCAACCTGCTCCCATCCTACATTAATTTCTCTCTCTCTAGAAAGCTTTTAGCTATTGAAAACACCCTTGCTGTAGCTAGAGACCATTAAATTAAGTTTTTTACACTGAGCACAGTGAAGAAGGTGTTCCCTTCTGTGGGTGCTGATATCTGTCCCTGGGGCCACAGAGCTGTAATGGGTTTCCTTTGATGTTAAAGCTGGCTGAGAGCAGTTCTGCTCTTCTTGCTTTGGGGTACTCCCCTCTTCCCTTGCTCCTGCCAGCCCCTGCCTGCCTGAGGCTCTGCAGGGAGTTCAGCACAGTGACTGAGAGCTTCTTCTCCACTTCTCTTAAAGGGGCTTATCAAAAGATAACCTCAGACATGGAGGTCAGCCCAGCCCTTGAGGTATTGATACCAAACTGCTGTGGAGATGCCAGGGGCTTTCCCACCTGAGGAAAACACTACATTATTGATACTCTGCCTTACTCCAGTTCTATCAGTCTAGCTATGAACTCTTTGCAGCTGCATACTCCTTGAAGCACAGAGCCCAAAGCAGTGTATGACTTATCAGGTCCCATAACTCCTCAGCGAAGTGTTGATTTTTCCGTGTGTTGAAAGCACACCTCTTCGTATTTCCTAGCATGGCCCTGGACGTGTCTTTTCTTCCATAAAAGTGGTATAGACTGATTTGCATTCAGTTTGTCCTACTGTGTCTAAATATGTATATTTTGTCTACATCCCTATATTCACCCTAAGTGATCTAGAGTGTACAAAGCATAGTTGTTCTTCTCATAACCTCTGTGCAATGGGTTTATTTCTTCCCGAAATGAAACCTATACTCAATATCAGATGACAGAAAAAAAATGTCCTAAAGAAAGCCTGTTTGCTTTTTAATTAAGTCTCTTAAATGTTGAGACCTGTGTAAATACTCTACTAAAAACTCTGAATCAATGTGGGGATTTTTTTTCTGGAGTAGGTTTTTTGGTTGTTTTATTTATTTTTGATTTTTGAGCTTGGGGTTTTTTTAGGTTTTTGTTTGTTTGTTTGGTTTGGTTTGGTTTTTTTTTTGTTTTAACATGGGGACAGAATTTGACTTGGCATGTTAAAATGCTTGATTATAAGGTACATAATCCATCATCATCATTCTCTGAATTATGCTCCTGTTTTGCTTGCTTCTGGAACTGTGAGGAGATTTGTGGAGATAAGCTCAAAGCCTCTGGCATAGATGTCCCCCTGTCCTGCCCCACACAGTGAGGGCAATGATGAGATGTCACTGGCAGGATGTATTGCTGCCCCGGGGTGAACAGCAATGGACAAAAATGGCAACAGCATTTTTTGATCCAATGTCAAGGTGCATATTTGAATACTGGGATCCAGCTTATTGTTTTAATTTTAGTAACAGAGATATGAGCAGAACAATTCATTCACCCTAATCAATTCACATTGCAAAAGAAGCCAACTATATAAATAGATCTACTATTCTTCCTACTCTTGTGTAAAGATCTCTCCTCAGTACTTGGAATATTAGAAATGAAACATAGGACTTAATTTCACAGCAGTGTTTCCTTTATTAATTTATTCAGCAATTTCTGATCTTTCACAACTGGCCTATAGTGGTCTTCCTTCTGTAAGTCCATTGACAATTTCTGATATATGTTGTTGTGAAACCTGAACTGATCTAGGCACTTTTTGCATTCTGCCAAAAACTGAAAACAAGCAAGACTTCAACAGAGAAGGTGCAACACTGATTAGGGGAAAACAGTCTGAATGAGTCTGATATCTTACATAATTATAATTGTGTCGCTGACCGCTAGCTCGCCCGGCTGGTCGAGGGGCGACAGTACCCTCGCGTGCCCGGACACAGGCTCTCACGCCACACGCGGGTGCGCGGCGGCGATGCAACGCCTTAGCCTTCTGAGGGCAAGTTCGAGGCAGGTAACAAGTCCCACAGCCCAGGCTGGGGCTGGCAGCAGCCGATAGATCAGGAGCGACGCGGAGGCGATGAAGGAAGAAGAGAGGACTCGTTTGTGGGCTAAATCCAAGGGTTTATTCTCTGCCCTGGCGGGGGCAGAAGAACTTACTGCGAGGATGGGAACCACAGAACGAGCCCCGAAATGACCGTTACAGGGGGTTTTAAGGGAAGGGGAAAAGGGGGAGGAGAAGGGGAACGGACGAATGGGGTGCATGAAGGGGGAGGACAGGAACCAATAAACGAATTACAAAGGCGGGACATATTTGAACAAACCAACGGGTAAAACAGAGTAACTGAAACTTCTAGCAATACATGAATATGAAATCCACCATATGAATATTTAAATCAACTGTGAGGGGAGAAGGGAGGGGACGGCACCTTGATGGACAGCGTCCATGACGAGAAACCGCCTCCAGCCCGCCTACCTCTCAGGACTCACTGTCCCAAGAGGTCTCGTCTACCCAGTCGGCCTGATCTAAAGGAAGGGCAGGCTGAAAGGTAGTCTCCATAGTCATAGGCGGCCCAGCCGGCGGCTGCGCCACTGACTGGATGACCGCCACATAATTGTGAACCTCTTCAGTGAGACACTTCATATTTTGGCAGCAAATAACATTAAAATAGAGGCTGATAAAGAATTGTTGGCTGTAAAACTGGCAAACTTTAAGGACACATGTGAAGCAATGCAGAGAAAATGTCTCTTTACCTCTTTGAGGATTAACAAGCTGATGGAAGATGGTGGCATAAATGTCATGTTTTGGGGTCAGGATGGAATATTTGTATCCTATGGAATGTAAAAGGTAATTATATTAATTCAGGGAAGGTCTTAAACTTTTCATTTAGTAGATTATGACCATCTCAATTTAAAAAATGTGGAGAAGGTAATAGATCACATCTATTATCCATTCATAGGCATAAACCAATGAAGATAATGTTGAGAACTGTGGGAAGGATTGGTGCTTATAATAATATGCACTAATCACTAATAACAGGGCACAGGAATGCTCTCTTGACCTGCATCAGTGAAATAAGATAAATTTATGAGGTGCCTGTCAGTGTAAGTTTTTGCTCTGCAAAATCTCCTGAGGCTGGCAGAAGATGAGTACAGCCACTACTGATGCTTCAGGAGTTCATTCCCATGTCCACCCTGTTTACCCATTCCCTTTTTCCCACAAAGGAAATTATGGTAGATAAAGCATCCCAGATTTCCCAGTCTTGTGTGTGAGTGCCCTTGGTAGTACAGTTAGATGAGGTCAGTGGTTGAATTATTTGCTTTGATAGCAGAGAATGGCAAAATGTGGGCTTACACCTACAACCGTCTTGCCTTACCCACTCACCCTTTCTGAAAGACCTTTTTCCAGGGACTCATAGTTAGTTTGAGTCATTCTTTCACTTTATTTTCCTTAGCTACACCAATTAGGTGAACTGAACTAGAAGTTTGTATGAATGAGAGTTGAGAGATCCAACTAAGCATCCCTTGTCACTGGCATCCTGGGTAGCTCTGAGGAAAGGCAATAATTAGGATCAAGTCTGTGCTTTGAATTAGCCATAGGATCCCACACTGCACCCTGTGCTGGAAGCCCAGCTACTCAGCATCCCAGCCAACCAGTCACCCCAACTCTGTGCATTAGCTTTGTCTGGGTAGAAGAGACCACCTTGAACCCCACTGAAGCAGGACAGCAAAAGCCATGTCAGATATGAGAATTGAAGCAGTTTAGTATTGGAGGCTGAGTTGTTCCAGTGTGTTGCATCCCTTGACTGCTCTTACAGCAGTGCCGTGTGTAGTAAATCCCTTTCTATTTCTCACACTGAGTAATTAAGTGGAGTTTTTATGACACTGAGTTTCCCAAGACTCTTAAGATCTGTGGATGTTACATAAAATGGGCTAAGAAATAAGCTACTTCTCCCTTTTGAGAAGAGTTGGAGTGTTGTTGACTTGTGAGTGGGATCAGGAGCAGTAGGTGCTTAGCATCTGACAGAATTCATCCCATCAGTGAAATCTGATTGACAGAAAGCGGGGAAAAGTGTTTGATATTTGATTAGAACATGCAGTGCAGGCCTTTACATCCTGCCTGGTCTTGTCTATTTCTCTTGCATTTCACTGATAACCTTGAAAAATGTGCAACAGGGAAGTATAGTTGACTTTTGGAATCTATCCAGAAAATTTCTGAGTATTTACAAAACTAAAGTTCAATTCTTAACTGCAGTATTTGGAATTCTTTTCCATATCTACTGAATTTCTATGAAACAGTCATACTCAAAGTTTTTAGACCAGAAAGTAATACTTGTACAGTGGAAGACAATTGCTAGATTTTCTGTAATTATGCTGCTGCATGTGGAGTACTGGGAAAGCTTGCTTTTTTGGGGAAGAAGAATGAAGCATTTCTTTTAAGATTATTGGAAGTTGAGCAGTACAGTTTGCTGTCATAATTACATTTAAACTGTAGAAAGAAGAGTTTTGTAAAAATACTTGTGAAAAATTTTTCAGATAGGAAATTTTACTTTCTTAGCAGTTGATTTTGGACTTGACTTCAGACAAGTTTAGTAGACTGAGTACAGCCAAGTTTCAGACTCTTGTATGCCTCCTGTGGCAAACCAGCACTTCTATGAAATTGGTTTTTTTATTTTTATCAGGTGGCAATTTCACATAAACTGAAGCAGGCTTGCTCATTGTCCATGCATTGTAGAAGACAGTTTGTACAGAACAGCCAGAAAAAATGGGGAAACTCCTATTTTTCTCTAGAAATTTCACGATTCCATTTCACTTTTTTATTAATTTTTGGGAAAAAACACTGATAGGCTTTGTCACACAGTTTACTCTAGGCCTTTAAAATTTGTTTTTCTGGATTTAAACTCTATCCTATCTCATTTACACAAGTAAGCCCTCAGCATTCCCATGTGCTCCATATAAAGTTCTTGTGGTTGGCAAGGTAAACAGAATTAGCCATAGGGTCCATTTGAGCTTTCTATCTGTTTGGGTGAGTGCGAATTTATAACATACTTTCTTTTAGGAACAGGAATAAAGTCCCCACCTCATGGAAAATTCGCATTCTTGTTGGTTGCTTTTTGTGGCTGCCTGTTTAGTGCAATGATGTGGCAAAATGATTGTATTGAGGGAAATTGCAGCGCTGGCCTTCAGCCCTTTCTGTAAACCCTGGTGCAAAGAGACTTCCAGATACTACTTCTTGCCAAGTAGTAATGAAATTAGTTCATAATGTGGTGCTATAAAGCAGTTGGCTCCACAAGGCCATTCAGCCGACCATGCTAATGTAATAAAAACCATGAAAACTTGTCTGCATTTAAAAGTGAATTTGGAAAGCAGGTACCATTGAGATAATTCATAGAATCATAGAATGGTTTGGGTTGGAAAGAGCCTTAAAGATCATCTACTTCAAACCTCCCTGCCATGTGCAGGGACACCTTTCACTAGACCAGAATGCTCAAAGCCCCATCCAACCTGGCCTTGAATTCTTTCAGTGATGGGGCACTCACAACTCTGATGTTGAGCACATAACTGTCTTTTTGCCATCTCCAAAATTTGAATAAGCTCAACATATCACTTCCTTCTGGTCTACCAAAACGTGACAGGATGCTCAGAGGAGCTAGAGGGAGTTGTTGATAGAGCTGTAAAGTAGCTTGGAAAGGGACAAAACCAGGCTTGCCAGTGATGAGCAATGGGATTGTGTGCTGAATCTCAAGGAAGGGAGCACTAATGGGATCCCTCAGTCTGCTTCATACGGTGTTGGCTACAACGTACCACACCTGAAATGTGCTCTGAACTGGAGGACCATGACTGACAGAATGATTAAATCCCAGCAGACCCTGAAATTGTGCGGGCTCTACTGCTCCAGGTGGATCCCTACAAATCCCTAGGACCCTATTTGGTTCACTCAAGAATCCTCAAAGAGCTAACTGATGTTATCAAATAATCTTGATTATTTTTGAGTGGTCTTGAGAATTCAAAGAGGTTCCAGCTGATTGGAAGCTGGAAAACCTTCTCCTTTTCAAGAAGGGCAAGAAGGGCTAGAAGGATGGCCCCAGAAACTACAGGCCTGTCAGTTTCACTTCAGTGCCTGGGAAAGCTATGGAGATTATTCTGGGAGGTACTGAAAAACGTCTGAAAGGTAACAGAAACTTTTATCCAGCCAGCATGGCTTTGTGAGAGGAGAGTCCTGTTTATCAAATTTGTTTTCCTTTAATGACAAGGTAACCCACGTAGCTTATCAAGGGAAGCCAGTTCATGTAATCTTTTTAGATTTCAGTAAAGCTTTCCATACTCTCTCTCACAGGATCCTTCTGGACAAAATGTCCAGCACAGAGCTGGATAAACTCATCATGGGATGGGTGAGCAACTGGCTCACAAGTCAGGCACAAAGGGTGACAGTGAATGGGGTGACATCAAACTGGTGACCTGTCACTAGCGGGGTTCCACAGAGCTCCATTCTCAGCCCTGTGCTCTTCAGCATCTTCATAAAGGACCTGGATGCAGAACTGGAAGGGATACTTGTATCACAGATGATACAAAACTGGGAAGAGTTCTGCACTGAGGTGGCCTCGCATTTAAATGGTATGAAGTTGTGTCAGGGCAGGTTGAGGTTGGATATCAGAAAAATATTCTTCACCCAGAGGGTGGTTGGGTACTGGAACAGGCTCCCCAGAGAAGTGGTCACAGGACCTGCCTGACAGAGTTCAGGAAGCATTTGAACAATGCTCTTGGGCTCATGGTGTGACTCTTGGAAACAGTGCTGTGCAAGGCCAGGAGTTGGACTTCATGATCCTTGTGGGTCCCTTCCAACTCAGCACATTCTGTGATTCTGTGATAAAGTGTCTAGGTTTCCACTACCATTAATGAAGATCTAGTAAAAGCAATCAATGAACGATTCAGCTGACCAGCCACTAAGTACCTACTTTATGGTGAGCTGAATTGCTCTTCAGGCTTCAGTGACTGTAATGGGAGTATAGGAATCAAGTAACCCAAAAGTACCCAAATTTAAGTTAATGTTTCACACTGATTCTTGTACTTGATGTTCTCTAGTCAACCAAGAGCATCAGACAATTTTGTTTGACCCATTTTAGAAATCTGCCTTGGGGGATGCATGAATTTCCATTTACCTAACAGGAAATTAAGTTTATATCTTTAAGATAACTATAAAGTTAAGGAATCCTAAAACTCTCCAGTTGATTCAATCCCCATATGGTTATGACCAGAACCTAAACCAAGATAAGAGTTTGAATATATGTTATCTACTACTTCAAAAAAGACATGGGAAAAAACCCACCACATGTATGTATAACTTCAGGCTCAATCAAGAGCAGGAAAGGTTTTTGCTTTTCTCCTATATCCGTATTTAAAATGAATTCTGTTTTTCATAAAATACATAATCAGTGCTGTAAGATGTTGTCCAAGCTAAAAGTTTAGCAGAACATAAATGGTTGGGTTTCTATGTGTCCTGTACATATAGAGCTAAAAATGTATGTCTCATTTATGTATTATTTATGTATTATTAATCAGAAATGCCATGTTTAGTTGTAATAATCTCCAATTCCTAGCAGGAAGACAAGTCACCACACAAATTAAAGAAGTGAGGCCAGTATAATACTCTGAGTGTTGTTAGAAGATGAAGGATTAACAGGTTCTGTGGCTCTGGCCCAAAATGGCACTTCATGTTTAATTGAGAAATCTCTTTTTTAATGTATGGGCATGGAACATTCTGACTTCTCTATTTTTCACAGACATTAATTTAACAATACTTTCATTATTCCTTTTGTTATGAGTAGTCTTCAAGATACTGTAAAATGCCAGGATACTGGCCTCTTCTGTAACTCTAAATATAATCTTCATTATTTTGAAAACATGAATGATTGAACAAAAGGTGTGTGATCAGTAGGAGTTTTGTAAGGCATTTGATATAAATCCAGATTTTTCATTTAATGCAAAACGTGTGTCAATATCAAATGATGCAATGGAAATCAAGCAACCTAGAGAAGTCAAAGCTCTTCACAGTTTGTCTCTGGTGTTCACTCACAGGACTTCAGTCACTAATTGAAATGATGACAAAGATCCTTTTATGCTCTAATTATTGACGTTCACCTGACATTAATTCCTCTTTACTGTCCAGTAGATGCACGATTAATTTTGCTGCTAGGCCCTATAGTTTAATGGTTTCTTCTGGAATGCACATCAGAACAAATCAATCAGTGCTGGGAAGTAATGAGCTTTACAGGAGCTTGGATTTAATGGAGCAGAAGGTGCATCCGCTGGTAGCTGTTTCTCACTGATGGCACAAAAGTTTGTGTGAACTGGGTGAAGTAGATAACTGAGCTAGAGATGCTCAATTATTTATTTACAGAAATTTCCCTGGCCTGGCAGAGCTCCCAAAACTGATCAACTGCTATCTAATTCCTACTGAAGACTGCCCAAGGAAAGAACCAAGCTCTATTCAAGAAGGAAAACAAGTATTGGTTACCTTCCAAAAACATTGTGTTTTACATTCTGATCTTCTCTAGATCATGTCTCTGGTCACCTTGTGCCTAGTGATACAATGTGGGCACCTAAATCTTGAAGGTCTTAGGCACTCACCAAGAGCTGCAGTGGTATCACTCGCTCTGTCCTAATCTTCATCTTCTATAACACCCTCCTGAATATAAAATCTGACATTTAAAATTATATGTTACCTCACACGTGACTATTCTATCTTTTAGGACTTCTTAAAAATAATTATTCATGTTGGGAATGGGCAGACTTTGTTCTTAGAGAAATACTTTAACAATTTCACTGTTCTTTTTTTTTCTCCAGATAAAAGGAAAGTGTCGGCAAGAGAGTGCACTTTGGTGCATGTTTTTTTGTTTGTTTTCTTCTATATTCAGTTTAAACAGACTTACACATTTGTATGTTATGCATGCACACACACATACACCACTATGTTGGTAAAAAAGCAAGTCCCTACTAAACAGTTTTAAATGTTTCTTTTTAGCTAAGATACTATTTATATAGCAATGACAAATTAAAGAAAAGCCTCAAAGACAAAATGAGACTTCCAGCAGAATAAATAGTTTCCTTGGAACAGCAGGCAAACCACTCAGTAATAGGGTGTAAAAGGGTTGTAAACTACAGGCCTGCAAAATAAAATAAAATCCTTTCCTCCTGGCTAAACTGGTGAGCCACCACTCTTCAGTTCTGCTTGTAATTTGGGTGACTCACCAGGACTTTGCAGTACCACTACTTATTTGTCTACAATTACTTCATAACTCTTCAATTATGTAGGACTCCTTGGATTCCAAAATCTGCTTTAGGAGGACTGTGATAGCAGGATCTTTTTATAGACCTGGGTTTGCAGTGAGCAATCTGTGTTATCAGATGGAGACGTTCTCAGTAGTTGTGCTGCTCAGGTGGGCAGTGCCACCAGAGCTGAGCTGTGGCTGAGCTGTGCTTTCAGAAGTGGAGAATTCCACTAAGACAAGGTTCATACGACATGGGGTTGGCAGAGTATGGGGAGCTCCGTGAGCATGTGCGTGTTTGTGTGCAGAAATTTGGTTGAACACAGATTTGGTGAATGTGAAAATAATCAGTCTTTGCATAAGCTTAGGTGAGATAATAACACTGCACGATGCATACACTAATTCCACTGGCTCATTGTGATTTTTAATTTGAGGCTAAGACTGGAAAACAATAAAGAACTCAGCTCTGTGCTTTGGCATCATTGCCTGTATGCTCCTGTCAGTGATTACCCAGATAATTGTTCAAGTGCAGCAAAATATTTTAGAATAACTCTGCTCTAATTGTTAATAATGATATTTTGTCTCAGCAAACGTGCCAAAGATCAGTGCCAAGATTTAAATGTTAATTTACAGTCAATGAACAAGCACTGATTAAAGAAATCCGCTTATTAAAAGAATGCATGGGTTTATATGATGTGGAAAGGCTAATATTTTATTTCTCTGATTATAATCTTGCATCTACCTTAAATTCTGGTTTTATAGGCTGTATTTAGCAAATCACTTTTGCTCATGAATAAAATTAGCTTCTCACAAAAGGCCAGCTGCTTCAGAATGGGATGTGATACCTGGTCTCCTTCATACCTCATCTTAGCAGTCACACACAAAGCAGGAGAGATGGTGGTTGTGTTTCTTTATACCTGACAGGAGATGTGAGTCTGCCTGGAGTCACAGTGCTTCACATACAGAGTGGCTGGAAGTAATTGTTATTAATAAAACTGCTGAGAGCTCTGCAGCTAAACCTCGCTATGAGCATTATTTCAGCAGCTTCATTTTGGAAATAAAAGGACACATCTTTTGCAGAATGACCTTTTTCTTTCTGCAAGGAGCTCTATATCTAGTAATTATTCAGTAATTATTCAGTCTTTTCATATCTGAGGTGTGTTACTATGTGTACACAAGTCTTTGTGCATCAGAGCTTAAGCTCAAGCCAGTAATGCATATGTATAACTTGGAACAATCCAGTGTGAAGAAAACAACCTGCAACTCCAATGCACACCAATAATGAAATTGAATTCAAAAACACCAGCCTGCTGAGCTTAGGGAGAACAGAAACCTAAATAACAACCAGCTGTAACTTCACCCAGCTGCAGCTCTTGTCAGGTTATTACCCAGAAAGGAGTGGGGCAGATCTTCCCATGTGCCACCTCCATGAATCCATGTGGCTCTGCAATGAACTGGGGTTGGAGGTGGCCCTGTCCCCCTGTCACACTTCATCACTTTGCTTTGGTTTGTTACCCAGCCAGACACGCCAGCTCTAGGCACTAAGCAGAGCTGGGCACAGGGGGCCTGGGGAGGGGGGAGGTCACCAGTACTTTTGGGATTAGGGCAGTTCCTGCATCACCTGGGAATAGGAACAGATGGGACAAGAGCCCCATGTGCTGGCACAGGAAAGAACGAAATGTGGAGATAAACTTGAAGCTTTGGAAATGCATTCCCATGGGTTGTGTTTCCAGCTGAGTGGAATTTCTTGTGGGCAAGAACACATGACTGTTGGCAACTTCCCTTCCATGGGCTCTGGAGGGATGACAGGTTCAGGGAGGTAGTGCCTTGGTGAACCCTGCATGAGGAGCAGCACCTAAGGAGCAGCATGTTTTTTGTGAGCCCTGGATTTCTGCAGTCTTCTTGTCTGTTCTGTCTATCCAGTCTAGCCTGTGCTATGTGCTCTAGGATGACCCTGCTGAGCAGGGAGGTTTGACCAGATGACCTGTGTGGTCACTGTGGTCCCATCCAACCAGTCAGATTCCATGTGATTTTGTGATTCCCTGCAGGAAGGCTGTGCACCCAAAGCATGGAACAACTTCTTGGCTGGGACTTTGGGACCCCCTGGCAGAGCTCAGTGAAGAAAGGTTGTATCCATGACAACTGCTGGAGCTGGCCTTTGCCTTTGATGGGGTTTTTTCTATCCCTCTAAGACCATCCTGAGCCACAACATGACACTACCCCTGGCTGGTGCTGCTGGTGTTGCCTCGGCCCCAAGGGTGAGGCCATATGAAGCTGCTGCAGGCATGTTCTCTTGACACAAGGCAAGGGCAAGAGGCAGGGAATTAAAGTGATCAACACATGGCTGCAGCCTGTTTGGAATTAATCCAAAGCCCATTAAAGGCAATGGAAAGACTCCAAATTTCCACTCTCTTTTAAAAACTATTATCCTTTATTTCTGTCAGGAGTCTCGTTTCACAGTAGATGGCATGTGCCATCACAAATCACTCAGAAGAAGCAGCAAGCACTTACTTAATATAGGGTATCTAAAGGTGTATATTCAAATGTTTCTTTTCTGGCCAAAGCACATAAAGCTATTTCTGGACAAATTTTTCTTCAGAATACTGCCTCTGTGTTTCTCTCATCAATTTACAGCCTCTCCTTCTGAAGTCAAAATCTCAGACTTAGGACTTAATGGCAGTCTGAAAAATGTCTGTTATGCTATCTACACATATCTTCTAATAAAATAATGACCAGTGTGCTGGAAAATAACTTTAATTTAAAGGTATTTCAAGTAGGTAACAAGTTAATCAAAGTAGTTGTGACTCTCAGGTGTATGAGTTGTTGCTGGTACGTACCTCTCAGCTAACAAAGTCCACAGCTATGTCAGTTTTCAGTTGAATAAAGCTGCCTCTTGCAATATGTCTAAATCCCAAATACAGGGATAAATCCAAACCCTGTGCATACTAACCAGCTCCATTCCAGTTACCCAATAAAATGCTCTGTATTATAAAGGTGCAAATGCTACCTTACCCCTAAAGAGGCTTGTTCTTCTAAGTCTCTTCAGGTCATGTCTTCAGGCAATAGAAAACTCCAGCTACCTTCAGTACTGACTATTTTTGAACAGAAATCTAAGATTAATCAACCCAACAGATTATATTTTCAGCTAGAAGAGAATATACAAAGCAGGCGCTCCAAGAGATGAAATTGTCCCTGCTGCACTGAGCTGTGGGATCTCCAGCAGGTCTGTATCTTGTATAAATCCCCAAAATTGTCTACTTGTCTAGTCCTCCATCTAAGTGTTAATATCCCTTTTGCCAGCTGCTCAGCTGAAAATCAGCAAGAAAGATGCCCTTCCTCAAGCAGGTCATGCCACCAGTGCTCATTCAGGATTATATCTCCCTCAGAGAATAACTTCTCTTGGTTAAGTAATAATCCTGCTGGTTTTGTTAGTAGAGCAGGAAGGACAGCTCTTCTCTGTACCACAGACACTTTCCTCCTGGTCAGGACAAAAATTAATCCTGAGGGACAGCTGAGGATGCTGTGCCAATAGCAGAGGAAAAAATGTACCTGCCATTTCAGCCAGTGAGACCAAGTTCCAAATTGGGATCCCTTTAGGCCCCAAATCAGCTTGCTGTTTGGTCTCCAGGGGACCCACTGCTGGTACTCACATCCCCTCCAGAGCTGCAGTTTTCCCTCACCTCTGTCAAGGCAAAAAATTATTGGCACAAAATTGGGCACAAAAAGGGAGAATAAAGAAAAAACACAAAAGCTACTAGGAAAGGAAGGATCATTGGGGGTTGACC
This sequence comes from Orthonyx spaldingii, assembly GCA_013397795.1. Taxonomy (NCBI): domain Eukaryota; kingdom Metazoa; phylum Chordata; class Aves; order Passeriformes; family Orthonychidae; genus Orthonyx; species Orthonyx spaldingii. The sequence continues at coordinate 2,193,092 of VZTJ01005727.1, forward strand.
AAAATCTTGCAAGAGCGGTGCCCTTCCTGTTGCTCTTTATGGGCACGAGAGAAGGGTAGAGACCCAGCTTGCTCCTTACATCCATGCTGGTTCTCTGTTTGTGGGAAGATGTTGTTCAAGTGCATGTCATACTGCAGGATCAGACCTGAAATGAGCGAGAAGTGATGGCCACTCAGGCTGTTGGAAGTGCATGGAATTTAATGAGCATCTTTCGCTAAGCCTGTAAGCTGAACGTGATGTGTTTCTGCCTGCTGAGAACAGGAGAGACACAAAGCCTTATTCACACAACAAATGTATATAATCCAGGAAAACAATTTTCAATTGTTTACTTTTGTATCTTAGGCTAACAATTTCATTTTTGGGTTCCCACAACACAAAGAAGAGAGAAGACCTTTGTAACAATTATTGTAATAAATGCACTTTTTACTTTTTTCTCATGAAAACAATATGTTTTGAGGTTCAGTTTTCTTCATAGCCCCTCTGGCTTTCTCATATGCGCTGAGAACCCCTCCTGCCTACGACTCAGACATGAAAACAGAAGGTCTGCATAAGGTCAAGTAGATTAGCTGAATAAACCAAATTAGGAAATGAAGAATCATCACTTTTCAAAGCTGGCTTGTGACAGAAAAAAAGCATTTTTCTTCATTATTTGATTTTCATAATCAAATACACTCAAAATTGTATTCTTGAAAAAAAAAGAATCAATCACCTAGAAGTTGAGCTAAGGTTCTGCTGCTGTTTTGCTAAAAGTACTTGCATAGGCAAGGTACAGGTGGCTTTGAGCATTTACTTAACTGCATCAGCTGTGGTGGCAGCTGCAGAGACTTGCAGAGATGACAGGTGGGTCTCCAGGACATGGAGAGCTGACACGGGTACTTGTGATACCTTCTGAAAGAGCGGTGTGCTGGCACAGAGCTCTTCATTTGAACTGGAGGCTATTTCCAGATGTCTCCCAATCCTTTGAGACACAGAACTGATGCCTTTTACAATCCCTGGATGCAAAACAAATAAGTGATCAGCTCTGGGATTTGTGGTGCCTGCCATGCAGAAGTGGGAGGAGAGGCAGTAGCTCCCAGCCACCCCAATGCAGGAGCCACAGGGTCTGAATTTTGCCTTTCTCTGTCAACTGCAGCTGGAGAGCTGTCTTGACCCAAATAATTACAGTTTTAAATTGACAAAGTAAAATTATCAGGAAATAGAATGAAAAATGTTAGAAAATATATTTTAGTTCATGCCCTGGGCAAAGGCTTGGTTTCACCCCTTTTCAGATATGTGCCTGATTATACAACTTTATTTATATGATAAGTCAGAGATAGTTCCTATAGCAAGAAGCTTCCAATTTAAACTGACAGAACAGAAAATAATTAGAAACAAAGGGACAGAGAGATTCCCTTGTAAAGATCTGCAGCTTTTTACTTACCTGAAACCTGATGTCAAAAAGCTCTGTTCTCTGCCATGGATTCAGTTTCTGGGTGCAGAAAGCAGATTTGAGGAGCCTGGGGAAAAGAGAACTAAGCATTTGCTTGCACAGGTATTAAATGTGGAGATGTTTTGCAGGTGTAAGGAAAATGTATCTGCTGTCAGGATTTTAGTAGTTATAAAATTTTCTCATCTGCTAAAATGCTTGGGGTTGGAAATTAATACTATTTGGAAATTTAGAGTTGTGAGGTGTATCGTCATAGTGCCACGAAGCAAAACTGCTCTTATCCTGTGAAATGCAGAAAACATGGAGGAAAAATATGCTTACTTGAAGCAATTTATTTGTATTTCATAGAATAGTTTACAAGATGTTTATTCTTAAGTATGGCATAGAGCTTTTTCAAATCTAAAAAGAAGAAACTGGAACAAGTGGCTCTGCTTCAAAGAGAGCTGGTCATTTGCCCTTTTGTCACCAGAAACCTGACTAGAATGGGAAGCATTCCCCCAAAAATCAAGGTCAAAAAGTGAATATTAGTAGAGTAACTTTGCAAAGCTTTGGGCAGGAGAGAAAGGAAATTTACAGTACCCACACCAAGAGGTGAGTTTGAAAGAACCAGTTATATGCTCAGCCTTTATTTCCTGACATATAAACTTTCAGTCCAGAGAAATTCCTCACTGCAAGTGATGTCAGCTCAGTTGTCTTCTGTACAGCTCATCTGTATGTAAGTCAAGGCTGTTCCTGGTGTTCACAGCCAGGTGCTAAAGTTGGCTAATGAGGAAACGTATTGATCTGTAGCATTTTCTTTCAAAAGCAAAGCAGAACTGTGAAAATGAAGTGATCCCTCTGCTCTAATATGACAGCTTTCTTATCTGCTCTCCCCTGTCTGCCATTATTCTGGTGCTCCTGGTACACTGTACCCTGGAGACTGCAAACAAGAAGTGGGACAAATTCCATTTTTATTCACCTCAGGTGCAAATACTGGCCTTCATATTTCTTAGAATGTGACCAGTTACACAACATTAATTAACTGATAGGTTTTTAATTTCTTATTTTCTTCTGAAACTAAAATTTGATTTCTATATTTCAATAGAAAGTTGAAAATCTTGCCTGTGGGAACTGCTTACAGAAGAATCCTTCTGTACCCAGCAACGATTCTCACCACATGGTAATATTAATCACTTAGTTAGATCTCTTGCTAATCTTGGGAAGACTAAAGAGAGAGGGTGTAGTGGTTTGAGTT
>VZTJ01005731.1:3568-105078 GCA_013397795.1 Orthonyx spaldingii
TCTTTTTTTTTTTCTTTTCATAATTTTCAGTTTATGTAATTAGCACAACTGAAGATCAGTATTTTAACCCTGCTAACTAGATACCAATTTTTCAGTTTCACAGGAAAACTTAAATCCAGTGTAGTCTGACTCCTGGGGTCTCAGCTGATGCTTAATAGCACTCTTTTCATGTCCCTTTTATTAACTGCATCATGGACATCACATGATACATCTCTATGTACACACACAGTTGTGTGGAACATATTTCTAGGGAAAGGATGTGGAGTTATAAGCCAGATACACCAGTGCCACAGGCTGCAGCACCACAGGGACACTCAGGTCAGCTTTCAGCTCTCTTGGCAGGAGAGCTGGGCCTTGCTGAGATTCATGGTGCCATCACTGAATCAAGCTGGCTTCACTCAAGTGCAATTCTGGCCACATTACCTTTCAAACCCATTTTGTTTTGCATTTTCTAAAGGCAGATTTTGGCCCTGAAGATCACAACAATCTGTCATGTCACTTACCAGCAGCAGTACATAAACAAAATTGGAGTGCTAAATATTCCCATTGAGAAAACGGAGAAAGACGTGAATGTAAAAGAAAAAAATAAAAACCTAATTAATTGCAGCACTTTCTTTCCATCGCAGCTATTCAAAGTACTGTTTGAAATACACATTGGTCTTTAACAGAACCCAGTTCCCCTCCCCACACAACCAAAACACATATGACTTTTAAATTCATTTACTTGTTTGCTTCAATGAAAGTTTTGTAAACTTTTTGTGTTAAGTGCTGTCTTGCAAGTCAACAAAACAGTTATTTTTTTAAGTTCTGAAATATACCAAAACTTTTGGAACCACTGCTTTCATTGGATTTAAATGTACTTGATGTCCAACTTTTAATTGCTTCTAAATATTCTTGAAGAATTATTTTTTTTAACTGATGGTTTTAATACTAGAGATAGTGTAAGTGGGGTGAGATATTTTAACTGAAACAGGGTGAATTTAAGATAGACCAGATGCAAGAACAGTTAAAGTTGAAACGAGTTTTGATCCGTACTACTGGGTTAATAAATTAGATTTAGGGGATGTTTAGATTAGATATTAGGAAGAAACTCTTTGCTGTGAGGGTGGCACAGGTTGCCCAGAGAAGCTGTGGATGCCCCATGCCTGGAAGTGCTAAGACCAGGCTGTATTGGGCTTTGAGCAACCTGGTCTAGTGGAAGTTGCCCCTGACCTTGGCAGGGGGTGGAACTGGATGGTCTTTAAAGTCCCTTCCAACCCAAACCTTTCTATGATTCTATATGCCACATAGATTTTTGCTCCAGTAGTGCAGTTGTAGGTGCTGCAGAATTTGGTGTAAAAAGAGAAGAGGGCCAGTGAATGACAAGATACATGACCATTTATCTTTGAGCACCAGCTACTAAAACAGCTTAAGTTCACTTATAAACTTTTCACACAGGTCAACAAAACCTCTTACCTTCCTCATTCAATTCTTTGGAGCATTGCTGATACTGTTGTGGGCACATTAACACCATGAGAGAATTACTGAGGTGAGTTTAAGGTATACCATGCTCAATTTTAAGGGATGCTCATGTAACATCAAGAATTCTTGATATGATTTTTGAAACACATTGTTTTCTTGATGTGCAATATAGTTTCAGTCTGGTTTCACTTTGTATTTTACATTCCTTTTAATCAGAAATGAAAGCTAAGACTGAAAACAGGGGGTAAAAAAATGTGCAGGAACCTAAAATGGCAGAAGTTTTCAAGACTCTGTTTAATACTGAGAGACAATAGCTTACATTATGCAAAATTACATTGCTTAAGTCAAAGCTCGGTTTGCATTTTTAGGACCATAAAAAATCCCAGTGTGAAACCACAAACTTCTGCCTTTTCTTTTTTTTTTTTCTTTCTTGTAACTTAAAAAATATCCAAGTGATTTAAACCATATTCTGTAAAAACAAGTTTCTCCCATTCCGAGACCTTGTGTGCCAAGTTTCAGCACACAGAAAATTTTTATAGGCTGAGATATTAACCTCTCAAAACAGGAGCATGTAATGGAAACTCTGTTAATCCCTTGACTATTGGGGTGTAATGAGGCATTAACCTACTAGCTCTCAGAAGTGAAAGGGTCCAGTTTCTGACCTCAGTTATAGCAATCCACATTGAGAGGAACTCCTTTATTTTCAAGTACTTTATGCTCTCTCAAAAAATTGTTTTCTTTTCCAAAACCGGTGCTCCTGGGAGAGAAGCTCTACAAATAAGAAAACTCAGATTTATGAGCTATAGTGTGTTCCTGAAGGTAATTTAAAAGCTGTAGATAATTGTGACTGCATAGTGCAGTTTTACAGAATCATACACATTTCAAAATTATGTACTAGCTGTGTTTGCAAGGGGTAACTGTCTCATTAGCTTTGAGATATTTAATATTATAGAGAAAATCCTAAAACAACTGGAAAAATATGAGTGTCTTATCTAACATTTTTCTATGGTATAACTTTTTGAATTAAATTCATCACTAGAGAAAATATTTGCCAGTCCATAATCTAATCATTCCCCATTAAGATACAAGATCCCTGCTTCTAAAACTTTTTCAGTTTAGACTCTGATTTCAGCAGCACAAGAACATTTCAGTGTAACAGGTCTTAAAGGTAAATAACTTCTGGAAGCAATTCAGTATGAAATATTATGGGATTTAAAACTTACTATGTGATTATCAACTCAGTGACACTAGACTGATGGGATCACTGTAGAATGTCAAATGCAAGAATAAAGGATAATTAATTCAATAAATGGTAATGTATTTAGCACATACAGACAATTACTAACACACTCTAGGGCAAAAGTTTAAATACTTGATATGTATGTCATACATATGTCACAGATTTATTCCTGAGCACAAAGGTTACCCCTGTGCTGCAATCAGGAGATGTGACTCTGGTACAGACAGACGTACCTGCTGTCGCCTCAGCTCAGCTCCCTCAGGTAACAGGGAAGCAAAGACATGACAGCAGAAGCTTCAACCCCACGAGCAAGAACCTGCTTCACCCAGCAGCAGTGAAGAGCCCACATTGAAACCCACACCACCACATGGTGCAGCAAGAGTAGATCCCTATGTGGAGTAGCTGAATTAGGTATGGGATCTTCAGGGAGGTAAGGAATAAATGTCTACCTCATATCCATCACTCACCAGAGGAGCCTGCATCTGCCTCAGTCTTTAGAGAAACCAGATTGTTCCCCTGGTTATGCTTTTTTGGAAAAAAATTTAGGAAAGCAAGTATCCTCATAACTATTAACTTGATAGGTAAGATGAATGACATAATAAAATGCCATTAAAGATTAAATTAGTTTGGTTCATTAGTTGCCACAAAACACAACTTGTTCCAGCCTCACTTTGGACATCTTGCACCCACAAGAGCAAAAGTCTTGAAGGGATTTGGCTTTTCTGGAAACATTCAGAGCCTTATAGCTATAAAACTGTGGAATTACTTAGTATATTGTATTTGTACTGAATATATAATATTCCGGTGTATAGGATGTGTTACTACATATGACAGTTACTGTTTGTTTATAACATAGATTCAAACAAAAACTATCTCAGAGAAAGAAGACAGATATTCTCTGTTTCAAACTTTAAAATTTTCTCATATGCATGAAAAGTCTTTAGAGAAATATATTGAAATAAACTCTTTTCTGCAAACAATATTGGGTTTGTGAATCAGACATTTCTGATTAAACAGTGTTCATTAAAATGAAACTCTTAGCAAGTCGCAATGATAACCCAAACATCCTTTCAGTCAGATGACACCGTAATGCTTTATGAGGAATTCGGACATTGGATCTTCCATTATTTTTACTAAGAATAATGCCAGGCAATCTCTGCAATGAATTCCAGTGCAAGGTATGTTTATATATTCATGCAACTTCAGTAACAACTTGCAACTAGACATTTAACCAAGTGAGTGTCTGTGGACAGGAAGAAAGGAAGAAGAATTAAAAAAAACCAAACAACAACCAAAAAAAAAAACCTAACAAAAAACCACCAAACCTTTTGAACCAGAAAAACTTTTAAACATTTATAGCCTTGCCGACACGGCCTTTCAGAGTACTACTGAGCATTCGAGGTATGAGTTAGGCACTAAGAATCATGTAGTCACAGAATCATAAAATCCTTTAGGTTGGAAAAGACCTCTAAGATCATTGAGTCCAACTGTTAACCTGGCACTGCCAAGTTCACCACTAAACCTTGTCCCTAAGGGTCACATCTCCATATCTTTTAAATACCTCCAGGGATGTATTATAACCACTTAGATTCCTGGGCAGCCTGTTTCAATACCTGACCATTGTTTCCGTGAATATTTTTTCCTAATACCCAATGTAAACCTCACTGGTGCAATGTGAGGTTGTTTCCTCTCATGGTATCACTTTTAACTTGTGAGAAGAGAATGACCATCTGGCTACAACCTCCTTTCAGGTAGTTGTAGAGAGTGAGAAGGTCCCCCCTTAACCTCCTTTTCCTCAGGTTATCCACTCCCAGCTCCCTCAGACACTCCTCATAAGACTTGTGCTCCAGACCCTTCACCAGCTTCATTGCTTTTCTTTGGACATGAGTTCAGACCTACTAAAATGTCAAGTTTTTCTGAGCTTCTGCTGCAATTTTAATACAGGTAGCTGTATACTAAACAGAGGTATGAAGCTAGGTGAGAGCTCTGTGAATTCAATTTTAGGATTTAGCTCTCCAAATTCAGTTTTGTACCCCTAAATCCTGTGAAGCCATTTCTCTGTGACCAAAGAGCATTGTAGCATACCAGGGGAATTTGTCATCTAATTCTCGCAGCAAGCCTCCAAACCCACACTCCCACTTCCTTTCCATGGAAAAAGGGCTGTTGGATGAAGGATGGTACATGCCAGGATTTTTTCCTGTAATAGAGACACGATATGACAACAGAGTGGGAAAGTTCTCACTGTGTGCACGTTTTGAGTGAGGAGCCTGAGGCTCAAACCCTGCGGACAGCCTTAAAGAGGGGTCACATCATACCAGCTCTCAGGGGAAAAGCATGTTTCCCAGTATTTTTATGTAGCAGCTGCCACATTTGGGGCACTACTGTAAAATAAATAATAATCTTTCGTAAACTGAGGTTGACACCCTACTCCAAGCTCAAACTATTAAGCACTTTGCTTTGCTATTGCCTCAGAGGCAGAAATAAAGAGTGACATATCCCACATGGCTAAAATTCCTTGGCCTTTCTCTCTGTCACATAAACATTATTAAAAACATGTAAACTTGGGGTTTTTTTGCTGCTGTTGTTTTGGTACTCACATTGTTATTTTGTTTGTTTCCGTATTCTACTCCAACCCATTGTTTTCACTTATTACCCATGCTACAAACAATAACCGATGAAGCAGCAAAAGCCCTGTGCAATTGTTTGGGGAGCAGCAGTAGTCCTGTCGTGTTGCCTGGATTTCAGCCCAGAGTACCAGTTCAGCATGCAAGGCTACCAAAAACAGGCTGCAATAGCTCAGATCTGCCTCTCCCACCTAGAAGGATTGGGGAAACTCATAGTTAAAAAGGACCATGTGCAGGGAAACTAGTAGTGAAGATGCAAGTCCCCTTGAGCAGGAGCTCAGGGCTGAGCTGAAAACAGCACGTGGCTCCCGAGCATACTGTGCTCTTCCAGGACCTGTGCAGATGTATAGTACACAACTTTTGAAAGAACATACTTCTACAACTCTCTACAGTAAAGGTCAAAACATCCATTTTATTCTGGAAATTAACATTTCAATAAAAGAAAGTTATTGTTTTTATTAATGTTGTTGCTACATCCAAATTTAAGCAGCAATAAAAAGACACCAGTTCCAAGTTCTAACTGCCTAAAGCATATCGCCAGAAACACTGAACAATCTTTAAAACTGTGACTTGGGCAGCCAGCTTTCTCCCAGTAATTATTTTCCATTATTTTACTCTGGGGTATGGTGCATCGGCTTTCCAAAATCATTGTCGCACAAATTCATTTTGCCATAAGCAGACAAGATCTTCACATTAAAATCTGCAATCCATTTCATAGAAACATAAATGTATTTACTGTGAAGTTACTTGCAAATGTTTGTTTTAAAAATTTTGCAGCCTTGAGAATGTTACTAATAAAATGTTCATGTTCAAAACATGATGGACTTAAAACAAGTATAAAATTATTTAGACAATTTTTACTCATCCAGAGTGAACAATACACTCTTTATTTCAGAAGCATTTAAAAAGAAGATATAAAGCACACAATAAAACGCTTTAATTCAAATATCAAAATAAAGAAACAGATCTGCAGCTTAAACAAATCATTCCCTTTCTCTTGTTCTCTGAAATAAGAAGTATTCACAGTGATGATATAAGAACCTGCAGAAAAAGATACATTGATTAGATTAGATAAGCATGAACAGCAACAGAGATCAAACTTGAAACCAGCATGCATATCAGCTATGGAGAGCTATTTTTATCATCTTTGATTTATACTCAGCGATGAGACTCAATTATGAGAAGCAGAAATATCAATTAAGTGGGAGAAAAGTTTTATTAATGGGACAATAATGTTTTTCTTGCTGCTCGAGTTGTCCGTTTGTTTCTAACCAGAGTAAAGCATCTTTGAACTTTACAGAGAAATTAGGAGCTCTAAATTACTTTCCTCTGACAGTGAACTGCACACTGCTGAGTTCTCAGTGTTGTTTCTGCAAGGAGTCCATCAGTGTTCATTCACAGCCTCTCCCCTCTTTGCCATCCTGGCTCACCCCTGGCAGTGAATTTGCAGCTCTTACCCCAGGGCAGCTCACCCAGGTCTGCTGCACCCGTATATGGGAACACCAAGCTGGAAACTCCACCAAGAAGTGCAGCCATAAATATATTCTAGCTATAAAGAATGCAGCATTGCAAGGTTTGTTGGGTTTTTTTTCTTTTTTGTTTTTCCAGTTTTACATCTTAGACAGTTTACGCTTTGACTCTCAAAACAGATTTTATCCTAATAAAGGCTTTTATTACTATTATTCACCTGTCATTACATGGCATTAGACAATTCAGTAGTATAGCCCAACTTTCAGAGTGAGAAACATTCCCATTTGCTTTCAAATGGGAATGGGAAGACAACATAAACAAAACATTTCATTAACATATAGAGATGCAGATTTATTTATTAAAAAAAAGCATTGCCAAGACTGCCACCTACACTTAAGAAACTTTTCTATGAAAACTCACTGGCATGAGTAAAAAGGAAAAAAAAGTCTATGGGCATGAAACAGTCTTCAGTCACAGTTTGATTGCCAGGCGATTGACAAAATAATTTGTACCCGTCGATTTTCATGAAGGAAATTTTTACAATGGATTTGCCAAGCAGATTTTTAATTTTAATCAGTAATGAAAAAATGACAACATGGATCACAACAAGACATCAGCCGTTAAATGGGCTTTCGCGATTGCTGTCAGGACGACTCCATTAGACAGCCATACCTTTGTGGGCATCAATCACGCTCTTCAAACTCTTGTACATCTTCGAGATTTAATTAGACATTTAAGTTCTTTACTAGCAATTTGCAAAACTGTCACTTACTAAAAGTGCAAGACACCAAAAAAAAATTTTAAGAGTGAGACCAAGATTTCTTCTGAGCCCTGAGAGATTGTTTATCTAATTCCTGGGAGCGGTTTTAAAGCCACCAGTTCCCTTGGCTGAGCCTGACCAATGCCTTTGAAGGCTGATTGCTCCCATAGACTGAAAGGGAGAGCAGAAGTGCCTCAGCCCAGCTGCCTCACACCGCGGTGCTGCAGCCAGGGAAGCGCTGCCGAAGGACCGGGGCTTTGTGCAAATTCGCTTGATGCCGCTTGCAGTCAGGTGCGGCACAAAACACTTCTCAACTTTCTGGGGAAACTGCTGTGTCCGGGTTGGGAAAAGCTAAGGAATGTCTGAAACGGCGTCTTTCTAAACCATGTACAAAATCAGCCCCTCGGTGTTGTCCACGACGGAGGTGTGCTCCGGGACACTGAGCCAGCCGCTCCAGTGCTCACAAAGGGAGCACCTGCCCACCAAGACGTCCGTTACCAAACTTCGGTGCCTCAGGGGAATTTGCATCACTGGGACCGGCTTTTCTGTTTGTTCAGAGATGCCGGGACAATTCTGAAACAAAACCGCAACTTTTTAAATGCTTTTTTAGTTTGTTAGGGTGGGATCTTTGTCAGCATTTTTCCAAACAGGTCTTCACAGATTTTGTGATGGAGGGTGATGGAGAAGTAAAAGCATCAGCTAATAAAATTTTAGGTTTTGGTAATTATCTTCTCCTTCAGATTCCCAAAGCAAAAGCTGTAGTCTCCTTTAAATGAACTTTGGCATACTACATAGCATTAGATCAATAAATATAAAAGGTGGATTGTGAAAATGCTGTTACTCATCAGTGAAAAATTTGCCCTAGGCAAAGAAGTACAGTATAGAGTTATTTTCAGGCTAAAGTTTTTTTTAATGGGATTTTTTTCTCTCTTTGGTGGTGAAACGAGGGGGCAGGGAAGCTCAGTTTTCCTACAGATCTTCATCACAATGAGGGATGGCATCAAACTTCAGCCATTTAGCACATAGAGCCTTTTATTAGTCACCAGTCTGAACTGATACAGGAACATTTTTGTATTTTGCAATTATGCTCTTGCAAAGATTACCTGTTCTCACCTGCATAAACTCCTTGTTGCTTTACTGAGGGAGACGGATGACTTGGTATCTTATTATTCAGGCAAAATTAGCTCCTTGCATTCCCAAGCAACCACAATCATTGTCATGGCAATTTTCATGACTCTCCTGGGTAAATATAGTACCCGTTCACATCAGTGAGAGGGTGAGCTGTGGCAGGGTGACAAGACGGAGGCAGTCATATATTTAGGAGCATTAGGCTGGTGAATGAGGGGTCAGCCCTGCAGAGAGGAGGGCAGCCAGGGCAGAGCCACTGCTGGCTGAGCTTCAACCCTTCACCCTGGTCTTCATGTGCTGGAGCTGCAGAGAGCAGTGGTGAATTCAGGCTTCTGTGAGGCTCTCTCTGTCTCCCCCCACCCCAAGCTTCATGAAGCACTCCTGCATCCCTGGGAACATGGGCAGCAGCAGAGGCAGGGTGACAGGCATCAGGAAAATCAAAGGAGACGTTTGAGCTCAGGGGGAGCAAGTCAGGGCGTTTCTCAAAGTGCTCAAGGGGACGTGCCGCCCACACCACTCATCCTGGCCAGAGGAGCAGCAAGCAAACAGAGCAGGGAAGAGAAAAACAAGTCATCTCTCCCCCAGAAAAATCAACTGGAAAGAAAGTGCCAGGAGATCCTGCTTTGTGCTGCCTTACCTTGCAGCTGGCACAAGCACATGCCTGGTCAGCAAGTACATACGGCAAATCAAGGAAAACTAAGAGTATGTTACCTGCAGGAACTTTGCAGTTTTGTGGTACCCAGCAGTTCGTCATGGTACTATCATCCAATCCCTTCGGTTAATCATCAGTACCTCGGCACTTCTGAGCTGGAGAGCACAGGGGTGGCATGTGCATCGCAGACCTGCCTTGGCACTGACACACGTTCAGCCAGACCTAACACAGATATAATCAGCAATGTAGCCACAAAACACTGTAGCACTTTTCATCTTCCATGAGCTTCAAAACTCCATCGCTAATTAACCTCTATATTGCAGCTATGAGTCAGGTGTCTGGTAATAGTATCAATATAAATGACTTTTCAAATGAGATGCTGAGGCTAACAAGAAACATGCTGCCAGAGACCAGTGCTCATGTGCTACACCCCGAAGTTTGACTCCATCTCACTGCCATTTTTATAAATTACTTTATATTAAGATGCAGGTTTTGTAAATAAATATGTGCATGCTTATGTGTACATATCAAGTCTTTTTCTCCCTCTTCTTGGATACACTTGCATAACTCTCATGTATGTATTGTAATATGTAGCATTCTTCATATTAAACCTCTGCTTGCTTCAGAAGTAGGGTCCTATTTCATAGGCTTTTTCCAATTTGGAGAGATAATGGCTGCAGGACTGAGAGGGTAAGGAGTGGAAAGGAAAGGAAAGGAGTGTGGCCACGCAGCTGGCATGAGCAGCTGAAAGGCCGTGCTGCCCTGGGGCAGTGCACAGCCATAGCCCTGCTGCCCATCTGCACTGACCTGTGCTGAAAGGACCCACGTGCTGATGAAGTGAGAATTAGCTCCCAGCTGCAGCACCGGGATAATTAAACCACCCCAAGCCCTAAGGCCTTCCAGCGCCGCTACTTCAGGAGTGTGCTTGCTCCTCTCCCAACACACTGCAGCCCCTGCACAGTATTTTTCTGACAATAAACCTTATGGTGGAAAAGATCAGTGAAATCACCTGGTCCATCCTTCCCCTTGGGAGTACCTTCACTTTCCTTATTCAAATGCTGCTTAAAAAAGACTTCCACTGACTCCATGGGTGGTTCACCTCCCTAAGGCTTAGACAAAGTCCATGGAATTGGCCAGTAAAGCACGTTGTTAAGAGGATGCAGACAGCAAAGCCACTTTCTCTTTGATGCCAGGCCAACAGGTTGCATGCAATGCAGAGGCCCCAGGAACACACCATGAATCAATCATTTATCACTGCCCAGAGGCTTTGGAGAAGGGCTCCCACCTGCCACAACCATCCCGCTCCTGGCCCCACTGTCAGGCCCATGAGGCACACAAGCAGTGAGCCGAGGGCCAGGGCAACCTCCCCATCCTCCCAGACTGATGAGCTGCCCAAGGCCTCTTCTTCCGGCTTGCAGAATTCACCAGCATTTTACACTTTTGGCTCTTCAAAACTGTGCATTCTGTCTTACTCTGCAGCATGAGTCAGAAGTTCCTTTCAATGCCCCATCTGAATGTATTTATTCCCCTCTATTTACATCCTGTCCTTCCAGCTTTGGACACCTCAACACTTCCCATGCCTTCAGTGTTCCACAGCAGCTTAGTTCAGCCAGCAATGAGGGGAGACCTGAAGGAAGAACAGGCAATAGCCTTAGCCAGAGATGCCCTTACAACTTCATGATGTTGCATATAATCAAACTAAGAATCACTAATATCATTATATAAAAATGTTTGTGGTTATCCGAAAGAAGTTAACCTGGTGCCTAGGATAAGAGCTTGATTTGTAAATTTCTCTCCTGGTTAGATATTTTCAGTTTATTCAAAGAAATTAGCTTGACCCAAAAGTAAGCCAATGCAATAAAAAATTGTCAATCTGATAAAGATATTTTTGAGGTCTTTTTTTCAGAGTATCTGACACAAAGCTCATTGAAGATAACAGAGTTTTTTTTACTGGTCTGGATGGACTTCATTCATGCAGCTCTTATCTCCTTGAAACAGTTAAGACTGATATTTATACTGTTGCTACGCTAATTTTTTGATCTTCTAAAGTCAGGTTTGTAACTGATGGTTTAGTTACATTCTAGTCCTTTCTGTGGATTTTGCCATTTACTTTACTAATGCTACAAAAATCTCATCCTTGGACTCCACCAATTTTTAATAAATCTACATTAGCAGATGAGTGTTATACTTCTGAGTAATGGATGTAAACTTAATATTAAAGATATAAAATGATTGTGTGTAGGCCAATGTTTAGCCTCCACTAGATCAAGGAAAACTAAAGTAATTCAATAGATCTAAAATTTGCAATTTGACATAGAGCTACACTGGAGACTGTAGTTTGTAACTTCCATACATGAAGTAGATGAAGGTGGCTCTAAATACATTATTTTCTCAGCACGTCTACAGATTAGACTTATTTCAGTGAAAGTCATGATCACGTGAATGTTAATCCTGTGTAAACTGTTCCAGGACAAGCCTTGCTTCACTTTGGATATTGGTGATAAATCAAAGCTCAGCAGAGGTGAGCTGCAATTTTATATTGGATGTATTGATGTATTTGGTTTTGTTATCTAATTCAGCCTGTGAGAGAATGAGCAATAGTCACCCAACAGAATCCCACATCTCTAGATTAAAGGTACTTTTACAGTCAGTTAAGGCTCTCTGATTACTACCAGCTAATTTCTAATGAGGTTGGGCTGTAATTTGCAGGTTTGCCTCAAGTCCAACTTCCTCCATCCTCAAAGCCAAGTGTTGCATCAAATAAACCTCAAAATTCCCACTTAATTTTGACTTCCACTTAACTCCTTGACTATCTGCCACTGCTCACGCCCATTCCCACAGCTATTATTTATACAAACACACAGACATGCTTGCACTTCAGCAGTAGCATAACGATCTTGTGCAGAAAAGGGTCTTTTTTTGATATAGAAATGTTGCGGCGGAATTCATCTTCTCCCACAGGCTCTCCTGAAGTTTCCATTCCTGTGAATCTAAAACCAGAAGGAAAAAAAAAAATCATAACTTTGAAAAGGAATCCTTGAGGACTCTGCTAGAATTGCTAAAAATCCATGGCTTTGTGTTCAGGAAAACTCACATTATTAGGTTTCCTGAAGCCTCTGATAGTATGGGCAAAATATAGGTCCAGATCCTTGGCAGATGTTGAACAGCAGGGTTATGCTGCTTTTCTAAGCCTCATCTGGCCCATTATGATTTCCATGCAACTTTTTTTACATGTAAGTACCATTCATATCCAGGAGCATTCGGCATGTTTTCTTTTCTATATTCTTTTTCTCTGGTTATCTGACTCACTACCAAAACAAATAAACGAAAATAACCCTACACACATGTCTATTGTATCGTATCCACAAAGGATTCTGTTATTACATATGCAGAAGCGGAACTTCTAGAAAATAAAACACGAAACAGTTTGAGTCTCTAAGGCCAATTACAACTACTCTGATTTAAAAGGATTATAGAGAAGCAGGCTCTGTGCAATAATTTCCAGTCTAATTACAATTTACAAAGAATCTTCATTGTTGTCAAAAATATTTAATGTGCCTTGGCATTTAGCAAATAATCTAATTCGGTTGGTTTTTTTTTTTTTTGGTCACACAACATGATCGCACACAATTCTCCAAGCTGTTTACAGTGAGCAAAATTATCCTTGCAGCTAGATGGCTAGATCCTTCTGAATTGGTAATCAAACATGATTGTGATTGCACTGAATTTTTAGTGCTGTCACAAGTGTATACTTACTAATCTCACGATGAGAATAGCTGCAAAACCCTAAGCTTTATGAATAAAATTCTCCATAAGAGCAAGAGAGAGAGAATGACCAGTCTTTAGTAGGATTATTTGCTGTCTAATAGAGGTCAGAACCCCAATACAGTTTAACAATATAACAGGCATACACCTAAATGGATATGTCAGTTTTTACAGTATTAAATTATTTAGCAGTAATTACCCCAGCATGTGGATACTATAAATGTAGGTCTTATAAGTGTGAGAAAATAGTCTGCTTTGTTCATTCAAATTGATGGTTTGGAGACCAGCTATAAAAGTACCGATGGTTGCCAGCATTCTACGTGGTGTGCAAGCAATTGGATAGGGACTTTCCTTGATAAAGGAAATTTTAAAATAAAGCTAATTGCAAAGGTATGTGAAGAATAGGAAGTGGGGAGCTCTCTCTATTCATGGGACTGAAAAAGTGTGACTGACGTACCACAATGGGATTGAAGAGACATTCCTCTCTTCAGCCAGAGACTCCTACTTTTGGCTCCAGAAGACCCCATGCTGAGTCTAACAATCCATTCAATATTGGCTTTTCTGCTGAGGTTTCCAATACAGATGAGAGTCATTAAGACAAGTTTTAGAGGTGATAGGTTTGACGGGTTCGTAGAAAATAAAAATGCCATCTATTGTTATGTAATATTCAACCTTGATTCAAAGACCAACAAAGAAAAGCTCCATTGACCAGATGCCAGCAACTAAGCCATCCATATTTCAAAGAATATGTATGATACAAGATTTTTATTTGCAGCAAGGTCCTTTGGATTCTGCGGCAAACTCTAAAAGCTACAGCTGCTTCTTTTAGTATTTTCGTGCTCACATTTTAATTAATTAAATATAAGTCTGAATTACACAGTTATTAAAGAGACATCTGCCTTGTTTACTTTGACACTAGAGCTTCACCTTGAAGAATTTGGGGTGTACTTTGCCTTAACAAGATAAGCATTTTATGAGTTCTTTCTCTTAAAAAGACAAACAGTGATATAATGTGAATTCAGCTGATTCAACAAGATCCTGTATATTTAAGTAACAGTGGTGGTATTTCAACATTCATCTCTGCTAACAGCAGAGCTAACAGCATTTAGGAAGAATTTCAAAATTCACATTGCTCAGCAATTATTCCAGGTTTTCATCAAATTCGGGAAAACAGCACTACATAATTTTATACTCAAGATAATATTCACTAACATCAAGTAGTCTTGTTATACTCTGTGATAAATTCCAGGTGTGTGAGCTAGGATTTCTATCCTTTGAAAAATGGGGAAAAAAGTACCTATGTTCTTTACTCAACTCTCCATAGACAAATGGGCAAAGACAGATATTTCACAGCAGATTCAGAAATAAAGAACCTCAGTCCAGTAGTTTTGTCATATCAGAGAAACTCTTATCTGACTCAGTATCATGATACCTACATATATCACAAAACTTCTGCATAACAATTGTGTTGCGGATTCAAAATCATGCAGAAGAATCCTATAACCCATATAGATCCACTCAGTGGATGGAGATGGGGTAGATTTACTCACTTTTTAAAAAAAGTTATAAACACAAAATGGATAGCAGGCATTTTGTTGTTATGACAATTTGGCATCTTCTGAGCAAATATATTTGCCTACTACCTATACCTCTTCAAGCTGTCAAATAATTAGACAACCACTGCCCTCTCCTCATATTACAAAGTTGATTAAAATGGCAGAGGCCAGATGCCCAGCTCACTCACAGATTCTTTAATTAGAGGGTCTCCTGAACCTCCAAACCACTTGAATGGAAAAAAAAGAGCAATTAACACTTTTCCAGGGCTTCCTTCGTCCATCTGTCACTGCACAGGTGAAAAAAAACAAAAAAAAAAAAAGAAGAAAGAAAAGATGATAATGGATCCCTTCTTCAGAAAACACTGGACTCTGAGTGTGCCTCTCCAGCCAGTCCCTCAAAAACATCCCTCCCTTTCCCTGCCGAAGATGAAAAGCCTCTAGGTTTTCAAATATGCTAAATGCACAGAACATCATCTAAGGGAGAAAAATCATGTGGAAGCTACACAGACAGGCACAACATGTCTTTAATCACCCCCACTTCCATCAGGCAAGAAAGCCTCACAAAGCTTGGTTGGTTAGATGCAAGGGCTTGACATGTGAGGGCATCCACTTCCCACCCCCATGCTGCCCCCCCAGCCATCCACGGTATCAAATGAGATCTGTTATCAGCCTTAGTTAGATCATAATGAAATAATTGAAGGACTCAGCTGAGGGTGACTGCAGTGTAGTGAGGTGAATTAATTTTCCCACCACAGCAGGGCATGCCAGATCTGGCCACGAGCAGGTCAAGCCATTATTTTTTGTGGGTGTGTGAAAGTGATTGACTGGATTTCTGCACTTTGGGAGGGTTTGTGGAAGAAAAACAAAGGTGCACCTCAGCCTTTAAATGGCAGGCACAAAGGAAGGTAAAACAGTTCCTAAATTAACACAGAAAGAACCTTTTTATTCAAGATTAAAAAGAAACTTCATGCAACTCCAGAAATTTCATCCAGCATCTGTAAAACAGGCATTTCAATCCACTCCAGGGAAGATAGGTTTTGGGTTTTTTTAGGGTTATAATAAGTTTATGGCTAAAATGTTAGCAATATGCAACTTCTAATGATCACTATCACAGCTCCCACTCCCATAAATGGGGCCGCTGCACTGAAGATAAAACATTTAGTGTGACTCAGAGAGGTATTTTGGATCCAAGTGCTTTGAAACATTGTACTGAAGGCCAAACAGCACATTATGTGCTCAGTAAAGTTAACCAAATGTCTATCATTTTTTCCCAGCTATTTAGGCTTGGGGACAATTGTGATTTTCAAAATTTCCTGTGTTTTCATAGGCTAAAACAAAATTGCTGCTTTTGTGAATTTTGCTGAAAGCAAACAGCTTTATATTTTAAAAGAGCTACTCATTTTAATCAGAATTCACATAAAACCTAGAAAGGCAAGCTGCCTTGCAATTCTGATTTTTCTCTTAAGAAGAAAGTACCTGAAAATAAAATAAAATTTCCGTGGTTTTCTCTGCATTTCAATATAAAATTTTTACATGGTGTTAGCTCAGTATTTACATTCACTAGCAATTAAAAAAAAGTGACGCCCTACTACGGTACTATAATATTTGGTAAATATTTTTAGTGGGTTTGTTTTAATTTTTAAGTCAGTACTACTGAAGGGAAAAAATAGTCTGAGTTGTACATTGTGTTGTATAATTTTTCCAAGAATGGTGTTGTGAAGAAATCATCTTACTGAAGCCATCCTTGGAATCTGCTTCAACTCACAGAAATCCCCTGTCAATTTCCATTGTGGCCATGAAGAGGAAACACAATGTCTTGCCTCAAGAAATGGAAAATACTTATTGAAAAAGTTCACCAGTTCCTAGTGATGATTTGAAAGACGAGTAGTTGGAGACCAGAGGAGTCTTATACAGGAATTAAATTAGGTAATTGAACAGTAAAACAGTGTTTTAATGTAAAACATTCAAGGCGGAAGTGACTACTGAAAACCAGGATTCAGAAGATAACTGCACTACAGACCATCCATTTTCCCCTCATTTTCTTCTTGAATCTAGAACTAATCAGGAACAGGGTGTTAATTACCTCCTGTGTTTGGATTGAGGGGAGAGGCACATTTTAAGAGGTGAGTTTGCTAATTCCTTTCTGTTTCATTTTTTTTCCATAGCATTTACATAAGAAGAAGATGAAGGAAGGGAGAATTATTCAGATTTCTCTTCCAAAAAATAAATGAGAAAAAAAATTCTGCAAACATCTATATAAACCCCAAGCTGTGCTTTCCTAATTACAGAAGAAGCTGAAACACCTCTAAAATACCCTTAGCAATTATTCATCTATCTTTCTTTTTAGCAACTTTCCAGGTCCAGTCACCTCAGAGGTTCCAGTGCAACCTCCTGACAAGCTGAGTGAGAACAAAGTGATTATTTAGCATCAAGAGAATACAAAACCTAATACTACAGCACCTCAGCTGAAAAAAAATCCACACTAAAAAATACATTCCTCATGAGATACTAATACTAGCTTATACCAATATTTGGACTGCAGCAGGAGGTCCCAAAAACTCTTCTTCAAAGAAAAGGAAGGTGTTGCCACATTTTTACTCCTTTGCCATGAAATCTTCATCAGTAGAGACAGCATATATTAATGGCTCATGAGAAATTTTATGTCAAACCACTTTTAGGAAGTATTGTTTCTCTGCAGTGTCTGTATTTTCTGGTTGTTTTATGTTTATATGTATCTACCTATACATGGGTATGTGTATAGGTGTGTGTGCATATATATATGTGTATTTCTCTCCTATGTCTCCTTGCTGATGAGCCTATTACTCTGTCTCATTAAGCCTTGAGCTATTACTCCCAGTCCCTCAAACACAGGAACCTCTCTGCTGCTGAGCACAGTCTGGGGGCAGAAGAAACCATCAAACTCTAGCTCCAACACTGATAGGACTCCATGAAAGATTTTCTGGACAGCTATGGTGGTAGCCAAGGGATGGGAAGGAAAGGTAAGGGTACAGCCTTTTCTTAAGTGGGGAGGAATGACAAGAACACTAGCAGATGCCCATATTAAAGTATTTTCTGGGCCTCATACATCAAATTTTCCCCAGGCAGCCCAAAACTGAGGAAGCAGAAAGTGGCCTTTTATTCATTCATTGTCCTGTCTTAAATATCTGTTTCAAACTATGTTCCTCTGCTGTTTCGTGCTGCTTCCTGTCCATGCTGCCCATGAGATGGAAACCTCCTTTACCTCTGCAATCCGCTGACAAAGCACAATACAAAAAAGCTGTTCTCCAGGGTACACACCTGTGCTTTATGACACCACCTTTTCCCCCTCCCTCCTCCCTCCCACTGCCATCCTCTGATGTCTCATACACAGAATTTTGTTGGCCTGAGACTGTAAGCCCCTCCAGGCAGGGACCTTGCCTTTTTTGTGTGTGTTTGTAAGGTGCTGCTCCTCTCCCTAGAGTTCAACCCTTCATTGTTCTTCCATTTTTTCAGCAATGCAGAGCTTTACTCCCTCTCTGACACAAAATCCTACTTCAAAAATGCATTCAAACTGTTGTGGGTCTTGAAGCTCCAGTAGCAGCAAGGCAGAGTGTTCTATAAATGGCATGAGCACTGATTGGTAATACCATGTGTTAATTGGCAATATCTGCCTTCAGTAGGCTCTGCAATATGTGTTATATCATACTGACTAGTTTCAAACCCATGATAGTAGGTATTAACTGTTTGCAGGATAAATGTGTGCTTCTTTGCAGGAAGCATGTGAATTTCGTAGTTTTGTTTAATTAGCCTTTATGGCCTGTCAAAAGCTGGGAAGTGAAGAGAGCATCCATCGAATGTGACATGCTGTCAAAACCAGGCAAAGCAAGTATTGTCTCCCCCGCTGTATAGTTCCTTCAGAAACATCCCCTTGAGATAATCATCTTAGCAGTATCAAACTCTTGGCAACCCTGACCTGCTCCAGAGCTCACAAAAGGCAAAAGGAGACTTCCCCAGAGTTCACTGGTTTTCAAGCACATCACTGTTGCTCCTTTGGACTTAGCAGTTAAACAGGACTCAGTTCCCCCAGAACTGCCCCAGCTGAGTAAAGAGTGACACAGTTCAACAGTACTCTAGGCTGTGGGGAGATTTGCTTGTTTGTTTGTTTGTTTGTTGCCAAACCAGAAGGGTCTTCCCCTGACCGTGGAGGCATTTTCTGTACCCCGAATCCATCATCCAGCACCACTTTTCTCTGCACTCCAGACCCCTGGTACTGCTCCTGCTGCCCCAGCCCTGCTCACTCCTGCTCCCATGGGCTCTGAATGGCTTTGCTCAGCAACTGCAAACCCAATATCCCCTCCCTTGTATGCTACCAAGGAAATCCCCCTGCCTACATGCTCAGGTCTGACCTGGCATGTGCTATCTGAAATCCCTCCATTGTCTCTTCTATTTAAGGGGCTCAGTTGGTTCTTCTTCAGAGCTGGCAAACCCACTGATTTTAATGAGATCTATTATTATCTTTGGATCAAAGGCTCACTTGATGGCAGCTATTTGCACCTTCCACCATAACAGTAATTTAAAGGTGACCACAGGCATCTTCTGTTTACTCCTCAACAGTACCTTATCTTTTTTCTGCCCAGATTGGAGAGGTTTGTGGGCACATACTTGACCAAGAATGAACCTGGTGTGTGTCTTCACTGTCAACAAAGTGTGGGAGGGGTAAAAGGGAATCTCAGTGTCATAATCCACACTATTTCCTGACAAATTCAGGTAGAATAAATGTTTTCATTTTCATCCTCTTGTAGGCATCACTCTAATCTCTTCACTTACACAACTGACTTTACCTAGCTGGCATCCAGTAAAAACTAGAGCATCCAGTTCACCACAGTGGCATTGGAATATATCTGTTTTTTACCTTGCCTAAGCCCCTGTTGCTGGGGGGAATTACTGGTTTTACTGGGCTGGTCTATTCCACTTCAGGAAAGTCAACTTCATCCTTTCTTCTCTCCTTCCATATACACCCCTGACACAGCTGCTTTAGGCTATGGATTTATGGGAAAATACAACTTTATTCTAACAGCTGAAGTCGTAATTTGGGCTATTTCTGAGACAAAAGGTGGGCCAGAAACCTAGTCATTTTAATAAACAGCCACATTTTACTCTACACAGGACTGAGATGATAATCAGTTGATTACATCTGAGAGCGATATCTAATTTATAATAGTGGTATCACAGACTAGATTTTCCAGGCTGTCCAGTTGATGCACAGGAGGATGCCAGGTCTCTGGCATGTCATTTTTCAGAATGGGCTCCTGATAAGCAGTGTTGTATGTTAAAAGCCATTAAACATAGTAACAACTT
This sequence comes from Orthonyx spaldingii, assembly GCA_013397795.1. Taxonomy (NCBI): domain Eukaryota; kingdom Metazoa; phylum Chordata; class Aves; order Passeriformes; family Orthonychidae; genus Orthonyx; species Orthonyx spaldingii. Next base: position 23,562 of record VZTJ01005731.1, read on the forward strand.
CTTCTATCTTCCAAATATCTACTAAGCCAGGTGCAGAGGCACGTGGCTGAACCTAACATACTTTGCAAAGTATTAACATTGAATATTACCACCATTTGTTACAGGACTACAAAAGATGAAATAAGGAAAATTAGACACTTGCACTCTCTCCAAGAGCAGTGGTTTCATTCAGTCTGTTTGCATGACCTATAAAGAAATTCCACGTAACTATTCTTGTCAATCATGTTCAAATAGCTCAGCCCTGCCCTTTCTGTGTCACTCTTCCTTCTCTCCATTGTGCTCACAACCACTGCTGCCACCCTCACGGCTATTAAAGCAAAACATTCAACCACAAATTGTTAATTTCTGCAGTTATACACACACTCTCTTTTTTCTATTTCATGAAACTACCGTGTATCTCGTTTATTTTTTATAATCGGTTCCAATTAAATATCACTAATTCAGTCTTAACATCTCATTTTTTACTTAACTTCAAAGGCAGTGAAGCAACTTATACACAAAATTAATTATGTCTATTATCACTCAAAGAAATCCACTTAATTCTGTCAAGCCTGGCAAATGATATAAAAATGTTGGTTTGATAATATTAACATCAACAACTTAAACTGTATTTAAACTGGGAAGGAAGAAAATAGAAATAATTAATTGCTCATCACAAATCTGCCCAATATGGAATGCCATGTGCTTCTGCTCATCTAATAAATTAGTTTGCTTTCTCTGCGCTATTTTTTGTGAGGTATGTAAGTAGGTAAAGGAGCATGTTGAGAAATGAACAATCAGGTTAACAAGGAAAGTGACTAAAAGTTAATAAAACCAAAGCCAAAATACTGAGGAAGATATAGAAGGTTCAAAATGTTGTCCTATGTGAGCAGGTTTATAAAGTGTTCACCTTTTCCCTCCTGTTCTTCTGTTTGTATCATTGTCGCTGATGTGAGAAAACTTATGATAAAAACAAAACAACAAAGGAGAGGAACTGAGACAATCACATTGATTTATGTGCTAAAACCTGTCAAGGGAAGGACAAAACTCAGGCAGTCTCAGACTTCCAATGGTACAGCTACTGTGATGAGTTTACTGGGGCTCTGCATGGGAAGCAGGTGTGTCTGAGCAGACTGATCCCTTTACATGGCACCAGCGCCAATGTGGAGGGGAGCAGCTCTTAGCAGCCAGCACTCGTGCTTGCTCCAGTCCACCCAGAGCCCTGGCAGCCAAAGGGTGTCACAGACGCCTGCACGGGTGGGTGTCACAGCAATCTAAAGAGACAGACCAGAAATGAATTTCACCACCAGAGATTAGCCAGCAAATTAAACTCAATCTCCCTGTCGGAAAAGCACAGCGATGGAAAGTGCCTTCCCCACGCTCCCGAGAGCTGTTTCTGCCCAGAGTGCCTATCCAACACCAGCTTCTGCAGCCCCAGTGAACCCAGAGACAGGAGATGTCAGATGTTATGGCTGAGCAGAAGCCAGGAGGAGATGATGCACTGTCAGTGCAGCCCTTAGAGAAGGGATGAAACCTCATTGAAAGCCAGGGTCTGCAAAAGCCTCCCACAAAACAGAGAGCCACATCTACCACAAGTGAAGTTCATTACTCTATTTACCCAGAGGGAGCAATATTGACTTATACAAAGGGATGGTCCAAAGTCCCGCATTTATTCCCAGGGCCCAGTCTCACTTAGGTGTTTATACTGCCCCTAAAATAAGCACTTCACAGTAAGTGTTTGCAGAGTGAGGTACTACTTACCTATTTTGTGACACCAGAAAATTCCCCTCTTGATTTGCCAGTCCACATTCTCACACATTTTTCTCACTTCATCTTCTTAGGCCATGTTAACCAAGTGCATACCATGACCAGAGCTGGCTTCCAGGGTGATCTTTCTGACCGAAACTTTGCAGTTTTCAAAGAACCAAAAAAACACATGAGGGTGAGGAGTGGAGGTTTCAAAGCTGGGTATGGAAATGAAAATACAAACCACTGTAAATTATTTAAATACTTTGGCTAGAAGTACTGAGTGTAAGGAAGCCGAAGCACAGAAACCTCCAGCTCAGCTATGACCCCACAAACAGGCAGGGGTGCCTGGGAGCCCCAAAATCTGCTGCCTCAGAGGTGTGGCTGGCACTGGCAGCTGTAGGGCACTGTGGGGCCACAGGAGATTCACAACAGCAGCAGCGATGAAGCCCAGGACCACCCCAGCACAGACAGCCCAAAGGGTGGACAGTAGAGAGGGAGCATCGAGGAGCCAGGCTGGTTTTGATGGAAATCTGCTTCGCTGTCCAGTTTTGAAATCATTTGGAAGATGTGTTAGAACAGGCCTGTTCTTTTGAAATGACTGGGTGCCAGCAAACAAGTGTGTTTTTAACAGAATAAATGTTTCAGCACAAAAGCTTTGACCAGATTCACAGAGGAGCACAGTCTGCTAAATGTCTTCCTCAGCAGTCATCTATGGGATATGAGAGTCTGCTTTAGCCAGAAAAATAAAAGCCCAGCTTCTTAACTTATGGTGCCTCAGCTCACACCTTGTACTATTATAGGTCAGCCTCCAGCATTTAGTCAAGATAGCAACCTGTAACAAGACCTCTGCTGATCTCAGAAATCTATCTATAAGCCTGCTCCAAAGTTCAGAGAAGATGGCAGGAGATTTTCCATAAGCCTCAGTGTACAGAAAGACCTTAATGAAGAGCGTGGATGTTCCCAGACAGTTTTCACACATTCATGACTGCTTTTCCACCCACTGAAAGGACTGATTTTATCTTGTAATGCTTGAGTCCAACCATGACATGTACTGATTGGAAAATCTCAATGCATGAAAGAAGAACATCTGCTAAAGAGGGATACAGGATTCTGCCCTGACTCAATCCCTTCACTACATTTCAGCATTGAAAAGGGGATATCATGCCTCCATTGATTGCCAGTACTGGATTCTCAAAGCAAAGGAATATTTTCTACTGACATAAAACCCCCAGAGGCATTTCCTAATGCCAAACTCACTTCCTTCCCTGCAAGGCAGAGAAGGAAGGAGACATGTCTTGGAGGGTGTTTGAGGATATCATCTCCATTTTGTCCCCAAACCTCAGTGGCAAAGATTCCCTTAGCAGCTGTTTCAAATCACAGCAACAAAGCAACATCTAACACAGGGAAAGGACAGCCAGGAAATTCAGAGTTAGTCTCCTACCAAGCGGATCCTGAAGCAGAAAAAAAATCAGTCTTCTGCATCTAGTGTCCCTCTACAAGCCTCTACTTTCAGCAAGGAGAGCAAAACTTAGCAAAAATCACCTAGAACAATAGACATGGATAATTTAATAACCACTTGGAGGATGAGAGATTTAAGCTCTTGAACCAGCAGTGAAAGCAAGCTTGAAGTCAAAGCCTTTCTCTTTGGCAAATGCCCAACAAGTAGCTATTCCCGATTTGCACACACAAAGTATGTTTATATCTTTCATGCAAATTCCTATGCAAAAGAGGGGCTTCACAGCAAAAATTACCCATCGCCCCTGTTCCCCGTGATCCCTGCTGGAGAGCATGCAGTGTGCTTGAGAGATCTTGTCCAGACCCACTGGGAGGCTTTGACAAGAACCTTTGCTAGCACATGGTCCTAAGTGGTATCAAAAATAGTAATTCAACCATCTCTAAGCAAACAAAACAGAGACTGTAAGAGACAAGAGCCTGCCAAATCTGAAGTGATGCATGTAACATTTTTCTTTCAGGGAGAAGGGATGTTTTCCCTTTCATCTGTTTTCTGTTTGTTCATTTGGTTTCATTCATTTACAAGAGTCTCCTTTTAACCAAAGGGGGAAAAGTTGATGTTTATTTACATCCTCTCTGCATAATAAGGCCCTGGCCCTCACACACATATGTATAGTCCCACTGAAATCAATGGATTACTAGCCTGAGAAAAGTTAAATAAGTAGCACAGTCCCTGAAGGAGCAGGGCATAAAATATCTACCTATTGAGATAAAATAATTACCTCTTAAAATAACCCAAATAATCAGATTCAGCAGTTGTCACCCTTTTTTTCCTCATTTAATCTATAAAGTTGTGTTCTGTTTTGTTGCTAAATCAACACAAAGTTATCAGTGGAGTGAAGGAGGCAGTACCCAGTCTGATTTCCACACTGCCCGACATTATAATCCATTATAAGCCCTTTGTTATAATCATCATAACAATATTAAATAAAAGATAAGGACCGCTGTCAAAAAGTTAATTATCAAAAGCTGGAAATCACATAGTGAATCTGTCAGTCGTCTGAACTGGACGGGGTCATGAAAATGAAAGGGAAAGAATGCGCAGTCCACAGATGATGCTTACATGCTAATAAAAACCAGCCAGGCAAACACATATATGCACAAGCCTGAGCAATTTGTCACCCTGGGCTATCATGGCTGCTCCCCTGCCTATTGTAACAATGCCAGCATTCAAAATAGTCAGAAAGGAGCTTACAGGAGCTGAATGCCAGCACATGTGTTTTTCCAGCTGGAGCCGAGTCCTGGACCAGCTTCTGAATTCTAGTTTAAGTTTCTTACTCTCTCCCTCAAACAGGAAAAACACATAATGCAAAGACTGAAAGCCCTAAAATAAAAATGTTGAAGAGAAACTAATGCTGGAAAGAGTCCTAAAAACATAGCTGCGAATCTGGAAGTGTTAACCATCCCCCTGCTGCACACATACCTTCCCCTCCACAGAGCCTCGCCGAGGTCTGCCTCCTCCCAACGCCGGGGACCAGGGAGCGCAGACCCGGCGCACCCTCCCTGCCCCGCACCCATAGCCCGGCACACGCCTGGCCCCGCTGGGGCTCTCGGCATGGGAAGGGCTTTCTAAGTATGCCTCAGCCTGGTGTTGAGACACTTCACCTCTGAAAATTTCAAATGCTCTCATGCTTTCACTGTTTTGGTCTTGCAAATTAGCAGAGCTTCCCTCTCAGCCCCTCGCCTTCTCCAGCAGTTATGGTTCAATGCGGCACAAGTGCATATTTAAAAAAAAAATTTAAAAGACAGTTTTCATCCCTCTCCAAAGTTTCCAGCCATCTACTCCAGGCATAATCATTTCAAACTCTGCAGCACTTCACATTTGGTTAAAACCACTTCAGTTTAGAAGTGATTAGAGGTTGAAGATTTGCAGTTTAAAATTTAAATTAAACTGTTTAAAATTATTGGAACACTTCACACATTTAAAGCAAATAATTTTTTTATATTTATTTATCTTTCCTTCCCAGTACTTCTGGATTTTCAGTAGCAAACTGCAGAGCAGAAGCAGCTATTAAAGAGTCAGAGAGGACCAGAAATCAGATTTAGGTTTTTAAATCCTAGTAACTTATAAAGGACAAAGTTGTGGAAAGGACTGTGTTTCCGCAACAGCAAGGACAGCAAAAAATATCTTTCAATACATAGAGAGAAAATCATGGGAATGGATAATAATAGTGGGTGGTTTAAGTCTTGTGCTAAAATATTACTTCAAATCATTTGCAGCCAAATTCCTTTATTTATAAAAAGGCCTGTAGCAGAGGCAAACAAGCACACTATACTGTTTTATCATTTCTTTTTCGTTTTCTAAGATTTCATACTTTAGTTGGACAAATTAACCCTTTACTCCAAAATAATCTCTTTTTCTTTCCCCCCCAAAGATGCAGACAACATCCCTAAACTTATCAATTCTCCAGTTTTATGTGGAACAACATATTAGCTGTATTTGACCTGCAACTAAACTGCATTTCCATAGAAATTAATCCTGAGTTCCTCCCAACGAGCAGCAGTGTTTGTGCCAAATTGCAGCTCCCAATTCATAATAAGAATGGCACAGTGCACACCCGTGTGTGAACCTGAACGAAACTGAGCCATTACACAGAGTACAGCCTGATGCTTTCAGCTCAGAAGCTCTGACAGAGCAAGCCAAAAAATAAACTATTTTCTAGTGTGCATCACTACTGAAACCAGTGTTGAAAGGGTGGCACCGACCTTTGGACGCGTATTAACTGGAAGTGTGGGCTTGTGTTGTTTCTCCCTTCAGGGAAGGAGGTGGGAAAGGGGACAAGCCTCATATGCAATTCTTTTAGTGCCCTTAAAGGTACTTTTATATATACTGATCACTGGCTTTCATCAGTGTTCCTCTGGCTTCCCAGATCAGTGCAGAACTAGAAATAATCTTTATAGTTAACAAAGGGTAATTTACAGTTAGGTTTTTGTGGTGCTTGAACTGCTTAATGCTGTGAGTTACAGAAAAGTAAAGAAACATAAAACTAAGTGAAAATCAAACCCAAGACATAAAGCATCATATTTAACAAAACCATCAAAAGCAGTTTCATCCCTCTCTTACACATCCTTTCTATTACCAGTAGCTAAAAAACCCTGTTTCCTCATTAGGTTCATTGACAGATATGTATATATGTATGTGAAAAAGTAGATATACAGGTTGGATCAGGACTCTGGACTAATTCTTCATGGATGGAAATCTATGGTAAAAAATAAAAACAAAAAAAAGGGGGGACAGAAATAAAAGAAATAAAAGTTGGGTTTTTTCCAAGTACCCACAAGTAATACTCAACACTTGTACATTTGGTATTCAAATCTTTTATGATCTTTATATTAAAACTGCCTACTTGCCACATGCCTTTTTAAGCAGTACTAGTCTTTGACACACACACTGAAATCTACCCAGTGTGTTAAAGTTATTGAACTGTTGCGAGCTTCCTGACAACAGTGCTCTGCTAATGCCAGTTTTGATTCCACTGACATTAATCTTGGTAGGGCTGAGATGCTGTTAATACTCACTTCCTAAGCGAGGTAACCCCTTCAAAGGCTGACACACACCACCTCGCCTTGTTCATCAAATATATAATCTTACTAAATGCTGTAATCTTAAATCCCAACCTAGAGTAACTAACAGTGCTTACATTATCATTTTTCTTTAAAGTTCATCTAAAGGGAAAAAAAATTATCTATTAAAGAATTGTAAATTTCAAAATCAAAACTTAGGACCACCACCTTCTCCGTATACTGCACCAAACTTCTTATTAAGCTTTAATTTTAACACAATCTAAAATTATTTTTGCCTTTCTGCCAGTCCTCCCACACTTCCATGCACACAACACACATGAATCTTCCAGAAGGTCCCATTGAATTTTTAAAAGGTTCTTTTTTTCCCCCATTTGACAACTTTACATCTTCAAATTAAAAGGGGTAATGTAGTTATAGCATGTGATGTAGAAGGAATTATAAAAATGGTTCTTCATTGCCAATGCTACTCAATGACAGCTCATTTTCTTGTGCCAATAGGAAGAACAAGATTAGAAGTGACTCTAATTCTTACTCAGACTTCAGGCCGGTGAAAGTCAAGTTAAAGAAATAAGGCTCAGTCTCTGGAGGGCAAGGGTACCAGTCACTTATTTCTTGTGAACACTTGCTGACATGTGCACTAAGCACAATAATAATAATTTTATTTATAAAGTGCTCCCCCACTGAAGTGCTTGGGGCATTGTACAATATCATCAAAGCAATTTAAAATACATTTTAAAACATAGGAAATAATGGACCACCCTCTAATAATAATAATTTTTATTTAGAAAATTATGACAAGAACACTGGCCTGATGTTAGAGATTCCCATCAGCTACAGCAGAGGAGAGGAAAAAGGAGAAAGAAGGAAAAAAGAGGAGAGGAAATGAGAGGAGGGAGGGAAGAGAAGGGGAAGAGAGACAAAAAAGAAAGATAAAGAGGAAAAAAGGAGAGGAGAGAGAGAGAAAGAGAAAGAAAGAGAGAGAGAAAGAAAGAGAGAGAGAAAGAAAGAAAGAAAGAGAGAGAGAGAAAGAAAGAAAGAAAGAAAGAAAGAAAGAAAGAAAGAAAGAAAGAAAGAAAGAAAGAAAGAAAGAAAGAAAGAAAGAAAGAAAGAAAGAAAGAAAGAAAGAAAGAAAGAAAGAAAGAAAGAAAGAAAGATCGATCTCTTCAGGTTTTGATTTACAAGTTTTAAGTCTCCTAAAGCGTCTGTTTTAAAAAATCACACATTTCATGTAGTGCTGTTTTCCTATGTATAATGAAAATCATAAGGGAATAATATGACTAACAAATTACAGTCAGGTAGTTAATTCTCAACTCCTGTTAGCTGGCATCGATGCTTCAATTTTCCAGACTAGCTTGAATTACTTAATTTCCTAGCTTTCACTGTTGTAAGTGGTATTCCTTATAATAATGCAGGACCAGTTGGGTATTTTTTTTCCTCTCATGTATTTTATGTATGTAAAATTTTTAATTAATGTTTATTTAGGGATAAAAAGAAGAGTTTTTGCATCATGGGAATGGCCAAATTTATCACACATGCTAATCTACTAGTGTCAGCAAAGTTACCCTGGGGATACGTTTGGCTCTATGTATCACACTATCATATATAATTCCAATAATGGGCATCTCCTGGGGAATAAGAGATAGAAATCAGAAGGAGAACCAGGTAGTCCAGGGTAGGATGCCAGAAGATGGTTTGGCAGTGCCTAGTGCTGGACATCTCCTCCCTGTGCTGGCGTGGACAGGCAGAAACCCTGGTGCTCCCATAGACAAGGGCCCCAAGGCCGTGGCACTGCTCATGATCCAGGGCTCTGGGTACAAACAGGCAGAACTGGGGATTTGGTTGTTTCAGAAGACCAACTGTGAAGATTCTCACTGTGGTTATCACCCATGCAAACTGATTCTGCAAAGCATGTTCAGAACCGCTGAAAATTTTGACTAAGTGGGACTGAGAAGGTCAGATAGGTTATGCCTTGCAAGGCACAATCAGAGAGCATAGATCAGATTCCTAATTAGGACTCTACTAGTTGTTTTGAAAGGATAGATAGGTTTAACAAGAAACTTAGCTGAATGTCCTTATACACTCTATATTGCTGTCAGTGTTTTTGCACCCACACTTAGAGGTAACAGAGAGAACCAGAATTTAATCCGACTGCTGCAGTGAAATACAATTAAAAATATTTCCATAAATACATTAGCAAGAACACGAGGGCTAAGGGAAACCTCCGTCATTTACTAGGTATGAGGGGAAATAGAGTGACAAATGATGAGGAGAAGGATGAGTTACTTAATGCCTTCTTTGCCTCAGTCTTTAATAGTAAGATAAGTTGTTCTCTGAGTAATGAGCCCCCTGAGCTATTGATAGACAGGGATGGGGAGCAGAAAAAAAACCCCATAATCCAAAAGGAACTGGTCAACGACCTGTTACACCACTTAGACACAAACAAGTCCATGGTGTTGGATGGGATGCACCAAAGGCTAGGAGCTGACTTTCCCATAGCACTATCTTCGGGAAACTGACTTTCCATGGTTTGCATGGATGTACTCCTCCCTGAGTAAAAAACTGGCAGGATGGCCAGGCCCAGAGAGTGGCAGCGACTGGAGTTACAACCAGCTGTAGACCAGTCACCAGTGGTGTGCCCCGGGAATCAGTGTTGGGGCCTGTCCTTTTCAATATCTTTATCAATGATCTGAGGAGGGGATTGAGGGTCCCCTCAGTCAGTTTTCAGATGACACCAGGCTGGGTGGGAGTGTCGATCTCCTGGAGGGCAGGAAGGCTCTGCAGAGGGATCTGGACAGGCTGGACCATGGTGTGAGGTTCAGCAAGGCCAAGTGCTGGGTCCTGCACTTGGGTCGTAACCTCCCCCTGTGCAGTGCTACAGGCTGGGGGCAGAGTGGCTGGAAACTGGCCCAGTGGAAAAGGAGTTGGGGGTGCTGGTGACAGCAGCTGAACATGAGCCAGTGTGTGCCCAGGGGGCCAAGAAGGCCAACGGCATCCTGGCCTGGATCAGCAATAGTGTGACCAGCAGGAACAGGGCAGGGATTATCCCCCTGTACTTTGCATTAGTGAGGCCACACCTTGAATCCTGTGTTCAGTTCTGGGCCTCTCACTAAAAGAAGGCCATTGAGGGGCTGGAGCGTGTCCAGAGAAGGGCAACAGAGCTGGGGAAGGGTCTGGAGCACAGGTCTGATGAGGACTGGCTGGAGCTGGGGAAAAGGAGGCTCAGGGCAGACCTTTACACTCTCTACAACCACCTGAAAGGAGGTTGCAGCCATGTGGGAGTCTATCTTCTCTCCCAGGTAAAAAGCAATAGAACAAGAGGAAATGGCCTCAGGTTACTCCAGTGTAGGTTAGGGACATGGTTTAGCAGTGTACTTGGCAGTACTGGTTTAACAGTTGGACTCAATGATCTTCAGGGTATTATCCAACCTAAACAATTATATGATTTTCAAGAAAAATTCTGGATAGATTCATTTTCATACAAGCTGCTGAATAAATCACCAAATTTGCTCCCAAAATTTCAACAGTGTCAAGAAACCCGTTTAGTCAGTCTGTACACTCCCAAGAGAAAAGATTGCAGCTTTACTTACATTTTGGACAACCCCAAGCAACTCTTTGTACTCAGCAAATAAAAACACATTCGTATAGCATTGACTGGCCTCACTCTCAAATGCGCACGTGTCCAACAGGCAATCAGTTCTGCTCAGGAATAAAATTGAAATTATTACAACCGACTCACCGCGTGATTTTTTTTTAAGCCTTTTTCTGTGTCATTTGCACCTTTTCACTGAGTAAAATTACTTTGGTCTTTAAATTATATTTTCCTCATTGAATTTCCATGTTGCATGTTCCTTTGCATGTTTCATTGCTCAGCATTATCATTCATTAATGTTTCAGCTGCTTTCTTTTGTCTGCTGCCCTTCTCTTGTTAGCATCAAGTTTCTTTGCTAGTCAAATAAGTTATCCCACTCTTTATATAATGTCTTGGTTACGGCTTTAAAAAAAATAAAAGCAAGAGGATAAAAAATCTTCAAATGGCTTATTAGAATTCAGTATGACTGGCAAGTGTCACTTAAAAAAGAGATACTGCACCTTTAATAAATTTAATCCACGTCTGATTATAGAGGAAGAAAGCTCTTTTTTAATCTTACAGGGCTGGAATATTGCAATAACTGTTCCATCTGATTTTAAAAATAAGATTTGCTAAAGGTCAACATATCTCCTGGCCACATATGCAGCAACATTGAAATTTCCTTGGCCAGGGAATAAAAAGATTCTATCATTAAAAATAAAAGCACAAGGACATCTTGCAAGCCCATAGGGTTTTTAGAAAGAGAAGGAGACATTTCGTTATCAACTAGCAATCATAAGATTTTTAAGCAATATCTCTAATCTGCTTCTTTTCCCCCCACCCCCGCTCCCCACAACCCCCCTTTCCTTTTCACATCAAGGTCTTTTTATCTTCCAATTTTGCATCTAAAGATGAGGTGAATGCCATTAGCTCAATTCAACCTCAAGTGTAGTCAGATGTGCCTGTGATTTCTGAAAAGCACTGTCTAAGGTCACATTAAAATGTATAAGAGCTTTTCTATTCCTGAGAAGGGGGCTTATTACCCATCCATGGTGTAAGGGAGTAATGTCAGTGGCCATAGACTAGGGTGAAAACAAAAGAGATACCAGGGCTTCAGGCTTTTGTCAGAGAACCTCTCTGCCTCCCTTTTATTTCTGTCTGAAGCCCTACAGATAGCGCCACAGACTGTAAACTTGGGCAACGCTGGGGGAGAGAAAAACAAGTTAAACAGGCTCAGACTCTCCTCCCCTGAACCCTCATCTTTAAAAGCTTAACTCTTTCTACAAAAATAAAATCTGAAAGCAGCACTCCCCACCCACTGAGGGGTTTTGCTCCACTCGCTTCCCAGATGGGATCGCCAGCACCGTGGGGGCCACCAGAACTCCAAGCCTGCCAGAGGCAGTGGCATCCACTTTGCTTTGCGCACACCAGTGTTCTCGGAAAAGAAACTTGGTAAATGCTCCTTGGGATTAGAGTCAGGACAAGATCAGAGATGCCAAATTTGGCAGCAACTTGGAGTGCATTTTTTTTCTTCCTTTAATTTAAAAAGGGCTGCCAAGAAAAGTTAATGAGTGTTTACCTGGGCATGATGTCCATATTTTCCTGCAATTGAATTAAGGAGCTGTCACTCAGGGATAATGCGAGTCATCAGTAAAAAATATTACAGTACCAACAGTTTCTGTTTTCCTTCTTTCTTTAGGAAAAAAAAAAACAGTCAAAAGAAAAATTCAGTCACAGGGACTTTTCAAAAACAGATATTCATGGCCTGTTTTAAAACACTTTTCAAATGTAATTGTATATTTTAGACTCAATTCCCGTCTCAGACCTTTCTGTGTGATGTTACAGCTTTAAGTACCTTGTGGATATCCCTTCAGGGCCATGTGCATGGCTGACTTGCAGCAGTCTGATGTCTTTAAGAGACTGCAGGCATGCTCTTTCTACTGTACAACTCTGCACTGAACTCCCATGACCTGGTACAGAAGATACACTCTCTTGGTGATCTACTGCCGAAGCTGCAGGTAGGTCTTTTCTGGAAAAACAAGGGATTATTTCCACAACTTCAACTGCCTTTTGCCCTAAGGAATGGGCAAACTAAAAGCATGAGACAGGTTTTTTCTTCCTTTTCTTTTTTTCCCCAACAGCAGGTCTGATTCATCTCCTCTCCAAAGCACATTAAACACAATCTAATTTATAAAGGGTGGGCCAAATGTATTCAGGGCATAATACTTCTGAATGCTACACTAGGAGTTAATCTGACCCATAATTTTCCAGCTTGGTAAATTTTCCCATCTTGCAACAGTGATGCCAGTTAAGTGACTCACTGTGATGAGATAATGTAGTGACTTAATTACCATTGTGAACAATGAAGTTACCGTGCCATTTGTGCACCTTAAAATGGCTCACAAGCTAGTAAAGGTAATTCCTGGCTTTACTGTATACCATGGAGCATATTAGAGGGAGTAACAGATTGATATATCTCCTTCTTTGTGAGTAGGGTTGAGACCTTCTGCAATATTTTTTCATGGCACTATATATTTTCAAACCTTGCCTCTGAACTCATTAGCTTTTTCCCATGCAAGCAACTCCCTGTGAAAAGGGAGCTAAGGCATGTTTGCAAACTCCAGGCAGCAACACAGATCTGTAATGCAGTCTGCACAATCATTGTGGCATGCAAAGAAAATCGCTCGTGCAAAGGAGGCTTTGACGTCTCTGAGATGTGTTTTGTCTCGTAGACAACATTAGCTTGAGTGAAAATCACTCTGTTTCTATGTGCTGACAGTGCAGTTGACATGTACAGGTGATCCCAGTATAGGTTTCATCTATTCCAAGTACAAATAGCAACGAATATTCAGCACACCAGGCTTTTAGCCCAGGCAAGGCAAAACCTCTCCTCAAGTTGCCCTCCTCAAGATGGTACCCAAAGGCAGGAAACCTCTACACACTGCAGAGACAAAGCAAGCCCTTCTAATCCTTGTGGAAAGATGCAGTGCGCTGTCTTTGTCCCTTCTTGAGAAAAATTGCCATCAGTTGGACAGCAACCATTCCTGGTCTCATGTGACAATACGTTAAAAAAAATTGAGCTTTTAGATACATCACTGTATTTACCCTATTTGTCCTTTGGTTGTGCCAGTGTTGTCACTTTCCATGAAGCCCACAGAGCACAGGCAGCCTTTAGCCTGGCTTCAGCATGTCAAGGCAACACTCAGTACAAAGCACACCTGGTGCCTCTCACAGGACTGAAAGCACTTCCTCTGCAGACTCCAGCTAGCCTGGGATCAGAAGGATGAGTTAAATACACAACTTCAAATATAGTCAAAGTTTCAGTAGGCTACTTGGTTGGTTTCCACACCCCACATGCCAAATACATTCTCTAAATTACTTCCTTATTTGTCATTTATGTACTTTTGAATTTTAATGAATAGTTCTCTCGTTCTTTGCCAAACTCCTATATTCATAGAAAGCTGGCATTTCACAAATATCAAAGAGTGCTGCTAAGTGAACCAACCTCAGAGAAACTCAGGAATCATCATTCAAATTCCTTGTTAAAACACAAAAACAGCTAAATGACATTTATCTGTTAAAATACAAATAATACTTCTGCTTATCCCTTCAGTTCTCCTGCACAGCCTTAGAATGTCTCCCGAAGTGTTTGGGCTGCAATTTTGCTGTGATGCTTTGAGCTCAGGTTTTAAAATCTGCAGCAATATGAATCAGATTGGGATTTCAGTTTTCTGTTGTTCTTTTTAATAGGAAGGCTCATAAAGAAATTGACCCCTCTTTCTTTTTTGGCAGCCATTTGACAGTAGATCATCTTTCTTTTAGTAACCCACATCACTGTTTCCACAGTAATACTGCAGTATTTCGACAGTACTGCAGAGCACGGACATCAGCATATTGATAACTAAAACAACATGAAATATTTGTATCATATTCATCTAGTTTTGTTCTATTTATTTATTTCTTTAGAAGGAAGGGGTTTTTTTCTGATAAGAAATCTCTGACTTAAGGAACAGCTATAATTTTGTTTAGGGAAGATGAAAGACCTCCTCAGAGATCAAGGAAAAGAAACAGGGAAAGAAGCAAAGGTGAAATCAACCCAGGTGATCTTTTTCTCCGAGCTTTCCAATACAAAGCATTGGCAAAGAAAAGCAAAGACAGGTATGAGACACTGATCACTGTATCCTCCTGCAGCACAGAGAAAAAGATTTTAGAATCAAAAAGCATTCAGCTATCTTCTGTGATGAGAGATGGCTGCTTTGTTTAGATGGTCTCCACTAAAACAGAGAGCGACAACTTCTCAGGTACAAAATTGGCTTGTTATGTGGGCTTTAAAATACTCTGAACGGAGAAGCTTTTACTGACTGCAAAGCATCAAGTGTGTGCTTTTAACACACAAAGACAGAAGTTGAGGATCTGAAATCAGAGATGAATAATAAGAGTACTAAAGTCATAAAGTGGCTTTATGTGAATGGAAATTCTGTATGGGAAACAAGCAAGAAGAACTAGAAGTATCACTAAATAATGGAATATATGAGTGCAAGTGAAACCTTGTAAAATGATTCTCATAACCAGAATATCAGTACAGACAGGTTCAATTTATATAGAAGAGATGCAATGGGAAGAGACAGAGGAGCGATGGTTTTGTATGTGAAAAACATCTCCAATGCCAGCAGATGACAATATGAAAATGGAGAATAGGGTAGTGAAGTTCTTGGACAAAGACAAAAGGAATGAAAATCAAAAGGGAATCTACAGGAGGTAAACGCTATAGATCACCAAGACTGGAGGAAAGGAAGAATAATAATTCTTGGACCAAGTCTCAAGATACTTGTAACCACAGGATACCCTCCCCACTAGAGAGTATAATTTCCCAGATATTTACTGTGCAGCTAGAGAGAGATACAGGTTACATCAAAGAGATTTTTAAATAGTGTGGGAGACAGCTTCATAATTCTGACAGGAGAGATTCCAACTGGTAGAAAAGTCAACCTGGAAGTAATTCTTCCTCAGAGGCTTGAATTAATCATGTAGAAGCGACCAGCAAAGAAACTTAAAATTAGTTAACTACCATTTTCTTACCCTGAGAGAAAGGGATTCATGGCAAAGTATAAATTTTAAGAAGCCATATTCTGAGTAGAAATGTAATTTAAACCCAATTCTCCTGCCTTCAAATCAATGACAAAGCAACCATTGCTTTTGTTCTTTGATGCTGGCTTCATCTTCGTCTAGAAGCCAATTCACATTGAGAAGAGAATTTGCAGCACACCAGTAATTCTGCACCAAGGGCAAGGATTCACATATGAGATGTTATAGAGACACTGTCTGAGACACCAAACCCAGGTGCCAAATCTTACCACCTAGTCGAGAGAGAGACATCTCCCCAGGATACATCCAGCCCACCTAAGATCTGATTACCCTCTGGATACAAGTAGGATTCTATGTGAAACACCTTAGGCACCTACAGTTAGAAAGAATTCATCCCCTGCTGGATCCTTACGCGGATGCTGTTATGCACCCACTAAGAATATTTTTATGTGAAGCAGTTAACTCTGACGGTATCCATATGGAGACCGGATAGGAAATAGTTTCAGTGTTGCATACTGTATCCTACTTTTCCTATCTCAAGAAGACTGACGGATATATTAAAATTCATCTGTGAGAAAGCAAGCTGTGAAATCTCAAAGTACATAGAAAGTGATTGTTTTTAGGGTCTACATTAAATTCTCAGCCATTGTTTAATCACTGAATAGTGGTCTGGGCTATTTTTTCCCCTTTTTGCTTTTGAAGCTAGAAATAAAGCTCTCAGGCAGGAGGGCAGAGGCAATACACTGGCTTTTCTTATTGACATCTTTCCAGCTCTTTTTCTGAGACAGATTACTTCCCTGTCTTCTTCTCAGTATACATTCATGTATACATTTCCCCTCCGTTTAAATTAATCCTTAGTCAATAAGAATGTACAATTGTAGTGTACACCTTATTCCAGAGATTCTTTTTATGCCATGTGTAGTATCATTAATAATTTGCTATTTCTACTATATATGTCTTACCTGGGATTTCATTTGCCTTTTTTACAGCCACATCATTGCCAATGGCTTAGGCATATCTCTGTGGTTTAGTTTGCAATGGTTGAGATGCAGGCATTTGTCTTCTGTTTAAATGAGTCTCCTTTTTTCTTGCAGAAATTCTTGTTACTGTTTCCTAAGGGAAGTACTTTGCACTTTGTACTACTAAATTTAAACAAATTTCTAGTACTAATATTCTCCAGATCATTTGTATTTCTCCTTCTCCCAGCTTTTGGAAGCACAGAGCCAGTTATACAGTGATGATGGAAACTCTCATGGTTTCTTGTAGCATGAAATCTAGGGCTAGCAGCAAAGCCTAGAACACAGAGAAAAATCTTCAGACTGTGTAAATCAGCAAAGCTCCTTTGATTCAGTTTTCACAAGGATGTGGCTCTAAATCTCTAGCATGTGTTCAAAAAATGTAGTCCAGTTAATGTGGAAGAAAATCCAAGTGCTATTGTTCTTTTGAAGAGTGAAGATTATTATTCATGAAATGCACTGGGACAAGAGAAATCTCATAAAGAAAAAACAAACTGAGAAAAAACCAAATATGCAACATTTAAAATTAACTTGAAGATTTTTATCTTAGTATGGAAAATAATTTTTCTACCATAGATTTTAGATGTTAATAAGTTTTCCCTTATGCAGACTAACTTGAAAAGAATACAAATTTCATAATCTGGATTAAAATCATTCCTATTCTATTTGAGATATACATCTCGTAATCAAGAATATCCAGGTCCCCCTTTCACAGGCAATGCTATATTCCCCAGGGGTTTTCCATGCTGAAGTTAACTTATGCAGGTAGAAAATTTAGACAGAGTGAGACTTAGAGCACTAACATGCAGGGCTGGAATTTATATATGTGAAAAAAATGGGTGAACTAATTTTAAAACTGTGTTTGCTAGATGCACGCAGTCTCTTAAGGGCTGTCTGTTGCCTCTCCTGGGCTCTCAGAGCTCTCTCTCTGTGAGCTCAGAGTTGCAGCCCCTTACTGGATAATCACCAAGGCAGCTTGTGATAAGTATCACACACAGTGGAGGAAGCAGTTCAGAGTTTCTGAAGGTAAGGTAAATAGGCTTCCATTAATTAGAAAGAACACTCTTTAATTACTTTTCTAGCCTGGACTAGCCTATTCTAATATATATCATAATTCAGAATACAGTAACTAATGTCTATAGAATTTTCATTACAAAGGATGAAGAGCTAACTTCTTGGGAGCCAAAGATAGTTATGCCATTGATTTTAACAAGGTCAAGAATTCACCACAGATAGATGAAGCTGTTCCTCACTAGCTCTCTGTGCTTGTGTGAGCAAGAGCAAGTCACTGTTCCAGACTCCTGTGGTCTCTCCCACGGCTTGTTTTTATATTCAATCCTATAGCATAGGGACTGTCTCCCAGATTTGTTTGACTGCACTAAGAGGGTGGAAAGAGCATCACACAAAAGTTCTCAAAGAAGTTAAAAAAGGCTAGTAAAAATTTAAAATAAATATCAGCAAGACTTCTGAGCACCAGATATATAGGAACATAAAACCCACCCTGGATCAGACAGCAATCTGCCCAGCGTGTGCCCAGTGAGATGGATGCTTGGGGAAGAGGCAGAGATACAGCTCCAGGCTGGGCCTTGTCTGCAGTTTACCTCCTAAGCCTCCCTCAATCAGTTCTAAAGATGCCATGAAGCAGAGTTTACTTCTGAAACATATGGTTTAGCAAACACCGCTGGAATTTCATGAATACGTCTAATTCTTTTTTTTAACTAATTTTTGCTTTTCACTTCCACTATATCCTATTCTCCATTTTGATTATGTACTGCACAAGAAAAAGGAAGGCTTTTTTGTTTTAAACCTAGTAATTTCACTGAATTGTGAAAATCAGAGCCTAATCCTCCCCTAATGACATTCTCTGCAATATTAATTATATACCCTGAGAAGTTCCTTTCCAAGCTAAAAAGTCCAACTCTTTCCAGTCCACAGTGTATAGAAGGTATTCCTGCATCTGGTAAAACACAGCATATTTCTCCATAATTGCATTCAGTATTTAAGATACAGATATGCCATGAACATGCATAAGAACATAACGATGCTTCTTATTTTCCCCACTATTCTTTACCTAAACATTCCTAATCTTCCCTCTGCCTTTCTTGAACTGACCCATCTGAACAACTCTGAAATTATTTAAAAATCTCTGGGCAGCTACACAATCCTGTCCATAGATATATATAGACATGAACAGATAAGGATTTTAGGGAGGATTCCTCCCTCCATATAACTATTTTGCAGTTAGCACAGTTGAATTTCATTTGGTATCTAAAAACAGAGTCTCTCTGGATCATGGCATACTTTGATCAACGCTACTAAATGAATGTTATCAGAAGTCAATTTTGGTAGATAACATTCTCCATAATTTTTTTTAATAATTGATCCTATTTTATCCTACTCAACTCCAAATTGTTCAGGAGTCTGACTAGGTTGCACAGTCTCACTAGAGTTTCCACTGAAAATGGGAAGCAATATTGAGGGTACAATAGATCATACTGATGCAATCTTATAGGAGCAGACAGCATACAAGAAGACACAGTTGATGCTCCATGTGGCAATTACAGAATTTAGCTGTAGCACTTCGGTTGAATACTTGTACCATCTCCTAATTAAATGATTCCACTTCACAGGACTGCCATATAGTCCTCTGATTGAGTAAATAATGGACTCTACAAACTTCCATCACCTTAGCAAAGTTTTTTTTTTTCCTTTTCTTCTTTTCCTTTTGGTCTTTGATGATCCCTCTACTTCTACATCTATTATAAAGTAGGAAATATAAGAATGGAAAACAATACTGAAGAATAAATAAGATGTTATGGAACTCACCATCCCTAGGCCACATATGTTTTCAAAAAAAAAAACACCTTCAGATATCCTTACTTAATTATGTGCTATATTTCTCCTGATTCTGATCAAAGAAAGCCTGCATTCTTTTCCAAGAATTAAGATATTCTGTATAAATAATGTGAAGGATAACTGAGAATATTCTCCAATCACTAAGCCGAGGAGGGAATCATTTAGTAAGTAACGGCAGGAGCCTGATGCCATCCCTCCACTGCACAGGCTATCAGCCAAAGAGCACCACACAGCTGCAGTTTTACAGAAGGATTTTTGGAGTTCTGTGATGTTATTAAGAAAACCCTGTTTTCCACTTGTATTCTCAAGACAATAAAAGCTTTTCAGACCCTTTATTATATTTATAAATAAATAATCTAAACTAGCATATAAAGACATATTTTTACAAGTACAGATATAATATTAAGCACATAAAATATATAGTTATGCTTTTGTAGATATGAATAAGGGTATAGGTATTCTATAGGGCCTATATAAAAACATAGGGAAATTATCTACTGTAATGTAAGGAACTAAAAGAGTTGTGGCCACAATGTCCAGTTATTTAATAATTTCACATAGAACCCATCAGATATACAGCTATTGGAAAATTATGAAGAAGTCACAGTTAAATTATTTAGAAACTATCAACATATATGACATCCCATCATTCTCAGGTTGTTACTTTCTCCTGAAAAAAAGGGTGAGACAAATTAATCTTTTCTGAAGAACATCCCTGAACTAGATGATAGGTGAATTGCCATAACTTTTCCTATGCTCACACATCACACAAGGCTCATAGCTTACTGGCAATTTTATTTTAAAACAAGCCTCATATTCTATTTAGGATGCATCAATAATTGCCACTTTTAGTACGCAGCCTAGGACTGGCTTTTACAAATTTTTCAATTTCCCTTGTAAATCTGGAGAATCCCAAAATTAGGTTCTCTTCCTCTGTTTAGAGAAGGGAAACAACACATGGCTTACAAAATGTTTGCCCAGAAGGAGAGCACTAACCACCTGAGTACTGCATGGGTATTACAAACTAAAGCCTATGAAAGTTTTTTCCCAAGAGTAGCAATGATTAACACGACCCATCAGGACTTGATTTATCAGCTGGGCTGTCTGTGCCAGTTACAGGCCGTGAGAGCGTTCGTGCTCTCGTACACACGCGTGCACCCGCACACACAGCGCACTTGTTGTTGCAACGTGCTATTAAGGTATTTCCTTCCTTTCGTACAGAGAGCATTACAGAGGATTAACCAGCTCTCCCTTTCTTCCCAGCACACTGTGATCCTCCAAACTCGGAATTCGTGTAATTCTGAATTTCAAACTGGAGGAGGTTTTCCTCATTCTGTGCAGATCAAAGGCAAACAGGGGGGAAAAAAACAAAATTATGCCTCATATACAATGCAAGGGCCTCTTCATTTCTAAGTTATGCAGATGACCTCTCCGCAAAAATAACAATCTCTAGGAACTTGGAAGAAGAAACTGCAGTCCCAGTTGCTTTGACCTAAATAAAGTGTCTGTGTAATTATCTTCAACAGGGCTTGCCAAAACATCATTTTATACTGTTCAAATGCATATTCTAAGAGGGGATGGAAATTTGAGGGACAGGATGGCAAGCAAAGTACATTTTATTTCTCTGAACAATTAGAAAGATTATAATAATACAGCAAATACTGTGCATCCTGCCACTATGTGCCATCTTCCATCCCAAAGGATCTCAAAGGGACTTGTCACTAATTCCATTTTTCTCGTTCCAAAAAATAACATGTCAACCTTTAACTATTTTGTTCCATGCAGTACAATACATACTTAAATTTCCTGCTACCCATTTCATTCTTATGACACTGCCAATATACATTTGTTTGGGGGTTTTTTCCCAGTGTCTTGGGATTCCATAGAGTCTTGATAAACAGGCACCTTTGCTTAAATACAAGCCAAATTTTTCTCATAAATCATACCTTCTTCTTCATTGCAGGCATTTTGCAAACCTTTTGCTCAAATATTGGAGATGATTGGGCAATTTTAGTTATGCAATAAGAAAAGTGATAAAATCTTAATTTGAAAGAATTTGCATGGAAGGAAAATCTCAGTTCAGTCAGTGAAAACTGAAATTAAAAAAGGAAATTTAAAGTGAAATTTTCTTTCTTTGATGAATACTTGTGTCCAAAAATTAAACTTTTGAACAAAATGTATATGAAACAAATCAACAAAACTATTTTAAGTTGATAATTCATTACACAGGAAAACATGATTTACAGATGATGTAAGAGTTCAATAACATAACATCTTTTTCATGATAGAAGTACAGATTGATTTGTGAGATACACACCCCAACAGCTGCCTGAAACAGAAGATATGTCAAAAAAGTAGGAGAAATTTATTCACCATTTGAAAATGTTCTGCAGTTAATAAAAGCTGAAGTTCAATTTCCTCAAAATTTAGAAAAATGAAAAAAGGGAATAAACATCTCAGACTTTCTCCTCATTATCTTAAGCTGACATTTCCTTAACCTGACAAGTTAAATTCAAGAGTCTTTAGGACATGACTGTTTGTAACTTTGAGAGGGATTTTTATAGACAGAAAATTATTCTCTGACTTGGAGTCTGGCCAGGGCACTGCAGAGAGAAGCATCTTGAGAAAAAGCGATCTGGTCAAAACAAGGGATACACTCATGCTAAACTGTTTATAAAAAACCCTCTTCCTGGCACCAAGAGAAGCTGTCAGACACTACCACAGTGACCATCACAAACAAAGCAGTAAAGCATTTCATCACGAATGTTATCCCACACTGTGCAATTTCAGACAATAGACACCAGTTTGTTAGCAACGAGTTTGAGCAATTTACCAGGAAATGTGAAAGCTGGTCAAGTAGAGAAAGGAAAATATCTCCAGCCTATTACAGAAAAGTTCAACAAGAAACAAAACAGAGGATCTCTCACAAACGTGATCTTACTGGGTTGATATCCAGATGCATGCCAATAGTCCATGTGTTGTTAGAGCTTTATTAGAGCCAACAGTGAAAGGATAGGTAAGACAAAAATTGAAACTTCCAGAGTCCAAAGCATACAGTAGGTGATGAACAGCAACATCTCAAAACTACCATCAGCAGACCCTGTTGGGATCAAATACAACCTCATGAGAAATAATGTATTTGTGAGGAAGATCCGTGTTTTGAACAGATAAAGCTTCAATCATGTCACACAGCAGTGGCTGGGTATATGATACACACAAATCACAGATACACACTTATTGCAAACTCGGGACATTAACATGAAGGTGGTACTGAGACTCAATCAGCAGGATGTGAAAAGGAGCATAGCAGAAAAACATCCAGTAAACATCAGAGCAGACTTTCAAAACACCCTGCTAACAGAAGAACCAAGTACAAGCCAGTCTCTTATCATCACAAGAATAAATTGCATTGGCACCAACATCAAGATGCCTGCAAGGTAAACACAAGGCTTTGTACAATACTGGCATGAGAAAGTAACTCTCTTAAACCCAGAAGAAAACACATTAATTCTCCAAGCAAACTGGAAGCTCACAAAAGCTATCAAAGAAAGAACTTGGTGTGGAACAGTGTTAAGTTATATAATTGAGGAGAATTTTAAGTCTATAAGAAAGTGCTGCTAGCCACATTTAATGTTGCTAATTTAAGTACAGTGAGAATCACATTAGGAAAGGTGGCTTCCCAAGAAGGGATATTGTGAAGGGATATTGTGTTTTGATAGGCTGCTTATGTGATAGGTTTATGTATCTTTTATATTTTTATGCATATATATATATATATATATATAATATCTTTAAAATCTCTTCTTTCAAGAAGTGCCTTATGACAGAGGACACTAACTATGTGTGTAGGAAGGACTAAAAGCTGAATTATGCACCACTTTGGCTTTCTCTCTTTTTGTGCTTGAACATCAAACACCAAGGACATCAGTTCACTTTTAGTTCACCTTTTTTCACTTACCAGATAACACATCCTTTCAGGGAAGTATAACTTCTGGGTGCTGTCTCTTCTCCTTTCTTCCCAAGAGTGCAGTAAAGATGAAGCTACTAATGTCCTTCAAATGAAATGACAACAGCTCTAAAAGAGAAGACATTGTCTAAGGTTCTGAAGAGACATGTTACATGTCACCTTCTATGTTACCTGTTAGTGCTGTGCAGACTTCTTGCTTTTTTTTCTCTTTAAAGTGAACTTCACATTTGTCTCTAGAAGATCCTTTGGCTTCTGTGGGCCTTTGTTTTGCTGTTTATTGGGTTTATATCTGCAGGGACAATGCACGCACATTTTCCCACAGTGTTTTTGTACACTGTGACCCAAAATTTAACACCTCATGTCTTATTTTCTACTGCAGAAAATTCCAATATTTTGAATTAACTTTTCCGTTGAGACCAACTTCCACTGAGCATAGGAACAATCACACAGCCTGTCTCTATGCTGTACTGTGGGCAGAAATGAACGATCTGCCAGTGTCCTCAGCCAACCACACTCCACTCAACCACAGCTAACAAAGTATTAAATCTGACATAAGTCCAGCTGATAATGAACCCAAATATGCTGACATCAAGAAGGCAGACAACTGTCCCACTGTTTATGATGTTCCATTTTTTTACAGCTCAGCAGGGTTATGTCCTCCTACTTGTCAAATGAGTGTGCAGCGCACACGCCATATCAATACACCCACCTACAAGAGGAAGCCAAGCGAATGGATTCATTCTGTGTATCTACAGCCACTAAATATTTGCAGTGAGTGAAAACACATAGTCAGATTTCAGCTTTCCCCTGCTAAGACTCATGTTTAAATAATTTTCAACTTCCTTTTTAATTATGTGCCTTGAAGCCTGCTTTCCAGATTGAATCTGTACTTGAGGCAGACTGGATCTGTGCTAGAACAGCATGTCTCATTTCAGCAGGTATCTGGTAGGAGATGGCACCCAGAAAGCTGCCTTCTGCAGGAGAGGATGAAATGCAAGAGGAAAAGCTGGGGGGCTGAGGACCCCAGTATAAGCAAACAAGGCGAGCAGATTTGAATATGCATGTTGTGCCTGCAGAGCAGCAAATCGCCAGAGGTGAGATAAGCCTCTGATTCCCAGCCCCAGTCAGCAAGAACAGCTTGAAATAAGAGGGTAACTAGAGCCAGCTCAGCCTTTTGAGGCCAGAATTTGCCCTGTCTCAGCTCAAATTCAGAAAGACAAGTATGGAAGCTGCTGTAAATGTCCTGAAATTTTGGCCTGTCCTTTTGAAACGATATAAATCATGTGAGAAGGACCAGCTGAGGAAGTGAAGAAGACAGACAGACTCTGATAGCAAATAACCCCATCAGGTCTTCCCATTACACAAATCCCCACCAAGTGAGACAACACCCAGAGGGACAAAGAAATCCATTCGTTGTTTTCTTCTGAGTAACTCACACACCTCTTGTCCAATGAACCGCTCTTTCCTGTACACCCTGAAAAATAACATTTTATGATTTTATGATCAGAACTTGTAAAAAGCATCACATTCAACTGTCTCTGCAATATAACTATGGCTGAAGATTGAATCTAATGTCTGACGGTTATGGCAGCAAATTCCTAAAATCCTTTATCATTTCTCTTCTCCATGTGTGATTTATATAAGACTGTTATTAAAGGATGGCTGTTGGTTGTCTGAAGTTTAATTTCCAGAAGCATTGTCTTCAAAGCTCCACTTCCAAAAAAGCAAATAAGAAATTTGTTTCCCCACTGAAAACTGCTCCTGATTTTGGGCAGTATTGGAATTGTTTATTATTAAACCTTCTGTGTGAAAGTGATCTTCCACAGGCAAACAATCCCAGCAGGTACCAACAATATGCACCTACAAACTTCCAGTTACTCAGTGTGGGAGCAGAACTGAAGAATTTCTTCCTTCGGTCACAACTGTTTTTTCCCTCTGGCTATCTATAGCTTCCTCTGCAACAAAAGTGATATTTGCTGTCATGGCTTCAGCGTCACTATATAAGTTAAAAACATGTCCTGTCTCCATTACATGATTACAGGCAGACTTTCAACTCTGATAGTCTATGAGCTAAAGTCGAGGAACGTGAGCCAGCTGTTACAAAACAGTTTTCCTGGAAAATAGCCACCGGACCAGCAGTCAAACTAGGACATTCTACATACAAGGAAGAATAAAATATAAAAAAAAAAACACAGCAGTACAACACATGATTTTAATAAAGTCAGGAATGCCATGAAATGTCCAGAAGAAAACATGTCTATACTAACTACTAAATTTGATGAAATCCATGAACATTCACTGCAAGAAGAGCACCACAGCACTGAAAAACTCACCCCAACATCTTCACTTTCTGTTAAAATCTGCTGCAGAAATTCAGGTGTCTTTCTGTCCTGTTGAAACTTAGATACTTGCTCATCTGAGTATCTGAGGATATCACAATATGTGATGTGTCTCACATCCATCACATGTTCTTTGTTCTCTCATCATCTCCCCATGGAGGAGGAGAATGTGGCGCCAGGCCTCTTGTTTTCCTAGGGTTTGTTGGGATTTTTTTCTGGTTTTGTCTGCACATGTTTCTGCATACTGGATAAAGCAAGGTCACAATGCATGTCTCACATTTGGAGTGGAAGACTGTGAGGCTTGTGATAGTCCTTGCTTCTCAGGCTTTTGTTTTAACTGATGGATAGCTTCCCTAAGGTTTTGTTTCCCTCCCAGACAAGTTTTATCCAAATAGAAGAGTGCTCTCTTGAGCCAGAGGAGCAAAACTCTCAGTGTCCACCACCAGAATGTCATTTATGTAGCTTTCTAGAAACTTCAGTGAATAAATCCCGGGTGCTTCATAGAGAATTCAAGAGAGGAGTTGTGGCTTGGTCCCCTTTATGATCAGAAATTACTAAGTCTAATGATCCTCACACTATGAACCATGAAAACAACAGGTACTGTAGCTTTTATTTAACACCCAAACCAACTTCTGCAACAAATGTTCACACTATTTTACTTCAGGAGAGAGCTCTGTTGACTAAGATTGAACTCCCATGTGTTCATAGGCTAGGGATTCAAAGCTAGGAGCCTACTCATCCTCCCAGGTGTCCAGGTCTTATGCCAGTTTCCTCATGCCAGCATGAACACAAATCACACCAACACTAACCACAGACCTACATACAAATAAGAACGAATATAAGGACTTACTGACCATAATGTTATGTAAAATTCAGGAGAAGCAGTTGCAAAATGTGGCAACACTGCATGGCCATGATTACTGGCATATACCGTGAGAGGAAGGAGGATGTTTAGTCAGCTTGTCCAGGATGTAGTGAGCGTTGCTGGCAGCTGGGAAGGACAGTTTTAGGCAGTCAGGGAAATTGCAGGTGGAATAAACATTTTGGAGGGTCCGGGTATCTGAGTTGCAGGAGATTGAGCAGCTGAGACGACACAGGGTCTGTGAGTACTCTCATCATAGTATGGAGGGGCTTCTCTTAGACTGTCTCCAGATGACCCTGTGAATTCTGATGGTAAAGCAAAGCCATTCTGACATGCAGAACTGACAGTGCAGAAGCCAAAGCACACGGGAGGGCATTGCTGCTTGTTTGGGTTTGGCATTTCAGTGATTCTGTTGCAAATTGCCCAAAGGAACTGCTGTACCTGGTGGCTGAGGTTCACAGTGTGCAACTGAAAAATAAGTCAAAGAAAATGAAGAGTGTATGTGTAAATACACAGTTATCCTAAAGATTCAAAACAAAGTTAATTGTTCTAGAAACAAGAAAGCTTACATTTAAGACAATAAATACATCAGGTCATCCAGAATAAAGCAGAGAATCACATGTCTAGCATATGCATATCACGGTTTTTAATGTTATCAGAGGGGAAGTACTTTCAAGAAATGTAAAGTATCCTGATTCATCTTGAGCATAAGTATTCCCTAGAAACACTAATCAGTTAGGTAAAAATCTACAGAAGAATATTTTGCACAGACCCTTTGTCCCAGATATGAGCGCAACAGGAATAATTTCATGATAAGCTGTACTCTACCCTATGTTCCCTAAACAGGGCTCAGTATAGCATCAGTCCTAACTCGACTTTCATCCATGAAAGCATCCCTCTCACCATTTTTTTAGTACAGATATGAGCATTTTACTGTACATTGCAAATATCAGTTCAAGCCATCATATTCCTGTTGTGCTTCTAAACATGCCCAGACGTGTTTGGACTGGGCAACATGGGTTATCAGTTATGTATTGCAAGCAAAACACTGACAATAAAACATGAGACAGAAAATCAATATGGTTACAGACAAATTAATTATCAATGGTATACGGAGTTAAAAATAATGGAATGAGATCATCCACTTAGTTATTTTCAGTGATCTGCACCTCTGTGATCCTCTTTTGAGTTTAGAAAATTCTCCATAGGTCTGCAAAAGCAGAATAGTTGCCTGTTCAGTCAAGCTCCTTTCTCCTTCTGCTTCTGGAGTGTAAACTCGAACACCCTTCACCCGATCCAGTCACAGCCCTGTGTCTCTGATCACATCAGTTCCTGCCTTGCTGGGACCTCCTGGTGCTCTCATGCCTTATCATCCCAAACAAAATGAGCACTTCCAATTTCCAAATTTTTCCCCCATTTCCCATTTCCTGTTCAGGTGCCCAGCAGTGAAGGCCGGCTAACCACTCTGCTGACCCTCACCTCCCACAAAGCCCTGCTCTTTCTCATTGCCTTCCGATCATTTCCCTGGCTTGGATTTCATTCCCATGCATTCCTTGTTCTCTCCTTGCTTCTTTTGGCCTATCCCCTATTTTGCATCTTCCACATCACCCAGGCTTTCTGAACTTCTTCTTCAAACTTGTTTGAAGGGCTTCCATATCTCCATCCCACCTGCAGCTCCCACAATCTCCTCTGCTACATGCCTTTAGGTCAGGTTTCCAACTCGAATTATACAGTTACAGACTATCCCTTTCCCAAGACAAAAGCAAGTGTCTTTGGGCCAAATCCGGATCTGATATGCATCAGTTTGGCTCTCCTGATTTCAGAGGAAGGCTGCAGGCTCCAAGCAGCTGAGCAGCTCACAAGCAGCTTCGCCCAAGGGGATGACTGCACCACATCACACTGAGAGCTGAGAGGTTCTCATTACCCCAGTAATGGCTATGGCTAGTTCTGCCTAAAGGCCAAAGACAGGAGCTGGTATATTATGTTTTTATAGTTGTGGGTCATTCACAGTTCTGTCAGATACATAATAATCACAACAGACTTTGTTTGGCTGTTTTCAAAAACTTGGAATTGCTTGCGGGAAAAGGGTAAAAAGCAACAAAAGGACTTAATTAAAGCGTATTCACTGAGGTCACCGAGTTATGACACATACATTTGGTTAAAAAACTACATTTTTGTTCGTTGTCACAAAAACTGGCAATTCCAATTTACAAGGCCAATTTCTGTCTGCTGACTCCGCTGTTCAGTTTGGAGTTTCCCTTAGTGCCAGCATGTAACAGCGGTGGCCTCCCATAACCAATATTTATGTAGGACAAAGTGTGATTTTCCAGGTTCTCCTCCCTCCTGGATTACCAAACTTTAATTAACAGGACTCGGAGGTCACTAACTCAGACTTTCCACATTAAGAGATCCTTTCATCAACGAATTACGGCTCTGGTCGTGCCGCAGGCGCAGCCCTGGGACAGCAGTGGGTAATGACGGCGAGTCAGCCCAGGAGCAGCCCTGGGAGGCTGAGCTGCTCACAGACAGCACATAGACCCCGCTCCTGCCCCTTCCTGGGGGCAGAAAGCTCTGTCTACCAGCAGCTGCCTGCAGCCCTGCCCGTGACAGCCCCGCCGTCCCTCGGAGCCTCGGCCCGTGGGAGCGGGGAGCAGCTGGGGAGCTCCACCCGCGCACCTGGGCACAGGCGGGTTCGCAACATCCTCCCTCCTCTGCACGGACACAGAGATCTGCCCCGACAGGTTCCTCTCCCCAGCTGCAGAATGACTGAAATATTCTGCAGATGATAGGTCTCTGAGCAAGATGAATGAATTAAGAGCCAGGGCCAAACCCTCAGCTGTGGAGACTTAGAGCCACGCTGATTTTATGCAATATGGAGATTTGCTTTTATGTTTGGTTTGGGGTGGTTTTTCCCCCCTATATTTCGCTGCAAAACAAAGCTGTTGTCTAGTAGAAGTAAACCTTAACTGGAGATTATTCTATTGATTTGGCCACCCTTCTTTTTTACACATTTTAACCTGATAGATTTTAAATTTAAAAATTCATTGCTTACATAACTTCCAGTGTGCCATCCTGACTAACGAAAGCCAATAAATCTCAAAGTAAAACCCGCCTGGACAATGGTGCTACAAATGAAGAAAGACGACACTTAGCAGAAAGTTGCCAGGAGAGGCTGTGAAATGCCAGATAAAAGCCAGGGACGTATCTGAGGAAACAAGGAAACTACAAGAGATAAGAAGGCAGATATAGAGATTTAAGTTCAAGAAATAAAGCAGGTTTTTGTAAATCAGGACAATAATATAAAGACAAAGATGAGAGAGAAAACCAGGAAGAACAATATGGAATTTATCAAGACAACACTGAACAAACAAAACAAAACTTGAAAGTATGGTAGTAGAAAGAAAGCACAAGAGAGGGAAATAACGTTTTATTGCAGTACTGGGAAAAAGACAGAACTCTGTAAGTGACAGGGCACAAATCATTAAAAGAACTGAAGTATTCTACAGAGACTTGGAGTCCTGCATTTATAGCAACTAGCCAAGAAAAGAGTTTTTGCCTTCAAAAAGCACCTCTGAATTCACAAATGAATGAAATGCGTGGCCTGACCAAAGCGTACAGTAGGTCAAGGCACTGGCAGGCAGTTGCCTTTGATAATCCATGCAACAGCCTGTCAGACAGCAGTGTGCTCTTTCTGATGTCTGTTTGGTGTCCTGTATAAAAAAGACCTGTTGGTTCCCCTTGCAGGAGATATTTGTCTCTCTCGCAAAGGATACCAGGGCAGTTGGCACAACTGATTCTCTAAGCAAAGATGCTGAGAGATGACTGGACACAGATATTTTTAAAAATTTTTTTTATTTTTTTTTTTTTTTTTTTTTTTTTTGTGATATGGGCAACAGACATAGAAATATTCTGAATGAAAAAATACAGCATCACAATTACTAACATATAGCACAACCCCCACTGGGAAGGCCATTGAAGATCGTTTCAGAAAATTTTAGGAAGCTGCCATGAAGTGCATACACCAGCCTACAATGCCAGCCTTCCAACATTTGATTGTCAGCCCCCAAGTATGGCCAGAGCAGCAATGTGTGGGTTCAGAACAAAGGTCTGCATCTTTTTTCTCCAGCAGTGCCCAAATACAGGAGGATGGGAAGCATCTAAAATCAGGGCAACATGTACAACATTTCTCTAGTCTTCCAGTCTCCAGCCCTTTGTGCCGCAGGAACTTCCTAGGCCAAAGATGGCTTCTCTGTATTCAGGAATCCTCAGAAGGTTTCCTTTCCTCGAGCTTGCAAAGCCTTCCCTTTAAGACATGTAAACCTTTATAAAGATGAGTTAAGGAGTGCTTGAGTTTACCTGCATGCAGAGTGAAAAATCACTTCTGACCTTCCCCAGCCATCATCATTTCATCCATCCCTATCAACAAACATGTTTTAACAGACCTCAAATATCTTTTTCGTGGTCTGCAGAGACTTTTTTCTTAATTGTTCTCTTTCCATATGTTGCATTTTCCCTGTGGACCCTCTCTGAAAAAGAACCATGATGAACCACTTGAAAAAGCAAGTACCACCAATGGTCTTTGGAGCTGATCTGAGGACCAGTGGAAAGCAGTTTTGTACTTGTGTTAATGTGGGGGTGGGGGGTTTAGTGACAGGGGAAAGCAGAATGGAAAACACAAATTCTTTCAGAAAAAGAAGGCAAGAGAGATTTGAGAGTACATTGAAATTAACTTATTTGGGCCTGACATAACGTGTAGCAATGCAATGCAGGTGTAACAGCACTTCTGTAATAGAAATGTTCTGTACAAAGAGAAAATCAGAAGAGGTCCCCTCGACTCTTATGAAGCCACATCATGCTGAAGCAGCTCAGCAGAGTAGGCAGAAGATGCCAGATCTTAGACCAACCCATCTTCCCTCCTGTCTTATCACATTGGTCCAGGTTGCCACTGCACCAAAAGTCAAAGCCCCTTAGGGGATAGCAGCAAGATCTGCCTTCTTCTGAGCTACTTGGGTAGATGCATTCCCCTCTTTCTCTATCTCAGAGGAGGTGATTTCTCACTGCCCTTATCTTAACCTCCATTAAACCATCTTTAACTCCACAGTGCCCCTTAATTTTAGTAAGATCAACCAGAGATTAAGACACTCTTCAGTGCAGGAGTGACCCTACCTTCCACTTTTCCCTCTAAAAATCAAAGCCTGGGAAGTATTTCACAGATATTTAACAGCTGGTACCTGTTACCACCCCTTCACAGATATTTAAGAGGCTAGTCTGTTTACAGTATCCATTTATCCTGGTCCAAGCAGTCAAGTGTTACCCTGCCTGGGGAGAACATTAACAGTGGCAGAGCACTAATGGACAAATCCTTACAAGGAAAAACAAGAGAAAACCAAGAAAAAACTCTTGCAAATCCTTAAATCTTCAACATCACCTACAACCCTCTGCCACCAGCTCCAGAGTAATTGCTAACACGGTGGGCATGGGCTCCAATTAGGGACTCTGCAGAGGGTAAACACTTGGGCTGGATCTTGGAGCTTCTGCCGATTTTTACCACCTACAGATCTGGTATGAGATCTGCTGTTTTCCCGCGACAAAGGCGAGAAAGAGTATGTCTTATGCATCCTGTTGGCATTCGAGCAAACATCGTGTTTAATATTAGAAGCCGGTATGCATGTGGTTGCTTAGGAATGAGAAACATCCTTTTGCTATGCCCTCCGATATGCACAGGGTTGCTGTGGGATGTTTTTGTGCATTCTACTTGAGCAGTTACCGGGGTCTAGAGTCCACGGGAACATGACATTGTAATCTTGGTCATGTTTTATTTATGGGAAGTAGCGCAGCAGATAGGGTGTGTTAACAAACAAAGATGATTGCTTCAGGGGCACTCTCTCGTCCTGAGGTAATTAAGACAAAGTAGTTTCACTGGTTGGGGGATTCATACTGCAGACAACCTTTCCCTTGCTAAAATGATCTGCAGCAACCAGGCCAAAAAGGCTAAATCAGAAGCAACGTGGGTAGTGTTTTATCTTTGGTTAAAGGTGCATCATTAAATGGCACTGACATAAATTATACTTCTTAAAAATCCATATAACATTAAAAGCTACTGAGAAGAAAATGTCATACTCAGAGATGTGCAGATTTGCAGCTGGAGAAATATCCCAAGAATTACTGCTGTAGCCCAGCATCTCTCACATCTTGAACTGAAAACAGTAACTGTCAGCAAGGCCACCCTAACCACAAACCCTGAGAGATGCTGGCCTGACAAAACATGTAAACTCAGAGTCAGGCTCAGCTGTCAAAGAATCTCAGCATCACAAGGGAAATCTATTCCACCATCAAAGGTCACAACTCAGAGACCT
The DNA here is from genome assembly GCA_013397795.1 of Orthonyx spaldingii. Taxonomy (NCBI): domain Eukaryota; kingdom Metazoa; phylum Chordata; class Aves; order Passeriformes; family Orthonychidae; genus Orthonyx; species Orthonyx spaldingii. Next base: position 56,376 of record VZTJ01005731.1, read on the forward strand.
ATGGCTGCTCACATTTGTTGGTTATTTGCAAACTGTATGGCTGTGATCACAGCCCTGCAGAACTTGCTCCAGAGAAACAGACAGAAACACACACAAGGCACAGCACAGGTTTCACTGGGAGGCACACAAACACCCTCCTCTTTGTCCTTTGCCTCTTCTCCCTTCTTTTACTGCTAGCCCCATCCCTTCCACTGCAGCAGGTCCAGTAAGAAAACTCCCCCCATCTCCTTCTCACTCTCCACAGCAGGTCAGCTGGTCCTGGTTATGGGCAGGTGCCTTGGTTGGCCAAGGTCGGGCTGATCCCACATGGTCTCATGCAGTCACTCTGTGCTCACACCTCACACAAGGTGGAGGATGGCCTTGCTCCCTGAAGTTTTTAGCTGGCCCACTGCAACCAACAGGACATTTTTCACTGATGTAGGCAAGCTCTGGGTGAAGTTTCCTTGGTAGAAAAACCTAATTTCTTACACCTTGAGAGGTAACTTGCCATAAAAACATGTCTCCCAAAGGATGTCCCTTAGGACTAAGGATTCAGATCAAAACCCACCAGAGCTGAACGCAGAACTGTACAAAATTTCTGGTTACTTCATAGAGATTTTGTATGACCTTCAACAAATAAGTTCATCTTTCTGTGCTTCAGCTCCCCATTCACAAAGCTGTTAGATAACAGTTTTCCCCTTACTGTTTATACATACTGCCCAAAGATATTAAGTCTCTCACAAAGGCAGAGGTAGCAAGCTCCAGCACTGCTTTTCTGAGACAGTTTTTATAAGCATATGGGGCATTTCAGAGGCATCAACAATAAAATAATTCATTTTCAAGATTCCCCATCTTTCACTAATAGGCTACATTTGCTGTGTAGAATGCTTACAGCAGTGCTGCTGTCTTCTGTCACCATTAACCCAGAAGAGTGGTCTGCTCAAAGCAGAGACAATTTGAAAGGAAAGAATAAATACACTTAATGAAACCTGACAGGTACCTTTCACACCTTTCCAGGGAAAGACATTAATTGCCCCCTTTGCTTTTAACTGTCCTACGTTGATATTTTAAAATAGATCAATATAGTACAAAACCAGTATCTTGATTGCTTGAACTGTATGTTTAATTAGGCTAATTTGCATTTTTCTCTGAGTTAATTTAAGGGCTAAAATCAGGTCTGGTGGAAGAAGGGAGAACTCTTTCAAAGGTTATGTTGTGTTAGCTTATACCAGGACTGAATCTAGTCCACAGGTCTTTTCTTATGTGTGATGAAGCCTGGGTGAAGGCAAGGTTGACATGGAACTCCCTTGTTTAGTAAACATTTAAAAAAAGAATCCTTGCTCTTTTAAGATGCCATTCAAGGGGGCCATGATCACTGATTTGTGAGGAAAGAAAAGGTTTGCCAAGGAAAGATTCTGAGAGTGGCATACGGTGAAATTCCTTGTAAAGGTGCAGTGGATTTGTTTCTTCTTCCAGATATCATGGAATCATATGTAACCACAGAGGGGGAGACCACCCTTACAACATTCTTTTCCCTACTTGAGAAGAGTTATCTTCCTCCTTCGCTTTGGCTCCTTCTGCTCTTATTTGGACAAACAATCCAAAATATTTCAGTATTTCCTCATCAAACATATGCAAGTTTCCTTTGCTCCCTTTAGGTGAACCGTCCAACTGGCCTGCATTTTTCTTGATTTGTATGAGCTGAACCCATAGCTGGTTGTCCAAAGTCCTCACCTCAAATGCTGGGCAGAGTGCACATCATGCCATTTACAGGCTATTCTCGTTGATGCCTGCCCTGGTGGTATCTGTCTTTTTGTAAAAGCATATTGCTGCCTCCCTGTCACTTATGATCCTTCATATCTTTTTTTTTTCTCTGACCAGTGGCTGTTTAGTAAGTTAGTCAAATATTAAGATCACTTTGAACACCACCATCTACCTTCAATACAATGTTGATTTTTCACAACCTGATGTGGTGTGCAAATATAATAAATTGTCCTCAGTCCCTCACCTAAGGATGTAAAGAAATGCATTAAAGAGAACTGTCCCCAGTACTGACCCCTTAGAACCTGTTCTGTTTTGAGAGTGGATCCTCCAAGATGACTTTGTTCCCTTCAAGCTGTCTGTGTCTCCCTCTTCCTGAACAGAGAAGGTGCCTTGAAAAGAAAATTGGGAGCATGTAGTAATACAATCAAACTGAGATATGATATTTGGCTGGTAGACACAGAGGGAAGCTGAACAACATTTTACTTGTAGGTATGCAGGTTGTTCTAGTGTCCTTTGTGCTCAGGGGATCTGAATTAATTTTTCTTTAAGCTCCTATTTCACTTAAGCAGCTATTGTATGGGAGAGCTACAGAAGCAGATCAGCAGACCCCTGGGCCAAGAGTGTTTCACAGATCAAGAAACTGCACTTGAGGCACAATTACCTGTACAAATTAGTTCACATTAGCAGTTTAGAGAGAAATCAATGTCCAGTCTTGACAGGACAGAGGAAGAAAGACTGAAACCTCATCTGTGGGAAAATAACATGATGAAGAGAAGCATACTGGTTTTACATTGAGGTGTCATTCATCACTAGGGTTAAAGTGGTAACATGAAATCACATCTGAATAACAGCTAACAAAAGAAACAGTCTGAGTATGGAAAATCATGTGAACTCTCTGGCCAAAGTTTTTGCATATCAAGACAAGTATATACTTCTGGGAAAAATTGCTTGAGAGATTACATCAGACTGAAATGACAAAAAAGTTACTTCATTCTGCTGGCTGATCATTCACATACATCACAGAAGTTCCTACTGACATGCACAGTAGACTTAAATTGCCAAGAGTTGCTGCTTTCTACTATTCTTTTTGAGGATTGGCTTATTGGGAAATGACACTCAGTTTCACAAAGCAATCAGGTAATTTGGTTTAAAACACGTCTTGCTTTAAAAAGTCTGAAGAACATGTTACTCTTTTTAAAAAATATATCCAATGCTAAAACCATTTACCAAGCTGAGTTGGAGAGCACAAATTGGAAAATCACTCTCAGTTGGTAAGTAAATATGCCTATCTGCCTTAGCACAACAGAGCAATGCTGGTTTACATCAGCACATATTCCACTTTAGTTTGCTCTCCCACAGAGCAGAATTAGAAAACTAATTTCTCTAACTTGCTACTAAAAAGGAAAAAAAAATCTACTTTTAAAATCCACATCTGGGAAGATAATCCTTCTTCATAGTCGCAGCCCCACCTCCACTGGTCGTTACCACTGTTCTGCATACATCTGCTGTGGAGGATCCCAGTGTCATGGATGGACAAGACATTCTACAGCCACCGTCACACATACATTGTAGAACAAGGTGTGCCAATTGAAATTACACTGCTGAAGTCCTCTCCTTTTCTCTGATTAGCTTGATGTGTCAGCAGAGAACTGGTTAATCTGCCTGGCTTTGCACTAGAGGGGACAAGGAGCACCCGTGCGAGCTACACTGCAACTTTTTGTAGAAAGAATAAACTATGGCAGAGGAGTAAGCTGCAAATGTTTCACATATCAAACTTCAGAACTAGCACATACATAGCAACATTTCCATCAGTGAACATTTTTCATGCAGAGACATGAATTTTTGACTAAAAATGTGTTTCTCTCAACAAGAAAGTTCATGTTTATTGTCACTTGTAGATTGGGTATTTTAAATAGCTACAATTTCATACTATTACTTCAAGAGTCTTTGCAATAAGCCAAATTGCAGATCTAAATTTCAACTGCCTGCAGGTAGAGAGAGCTATCCACCAGGGTGTCATTCCAAGACTTTCATAGGACTATTGGAACACTTGCAAGCCATATTGACCTGAAAATAATTCTGCAGCCTTTCATATCTAGTGTCATAGTTAAAACACTGTCATGGCCACGTGCTGCTTACCCTGAATTTGTTATCTGTTTGGTACAGTGATGGTTTTCTTCACTGGAAACATGGGGAGTCAGGAGTTATGTCTCTCTTTAGTAAAGATGAGGTTAAGCCACAAACTGAAACAGGATGAATCTGACATTTCAATTTCTCTAAAATGTTCAGACATTAAAAGCAATAATTTAAGCCATTGGAATATGAGCAGAATAATATCTATGACAAGATTTTTTTTCTAAAATAGATTTGGACTACTGCCTTATTTTCAATATTCATTTGGAAATGCAAAGCTTGTTAAAAATCAGTGGGTCTTAGAACTCAAGTTACCTCTAAAATGCGATTTAAAATCTCATTTCACTTAGGTATTTTGAAACGTCTAACAATCCTGATTCATCAATGATCCTCCAACACATTCCTTTCATCTGAACATTATTACCATGTGAAACATGATTTTCTCCCTTGTTTATATCTCTTAACATCTCCTTACCTCTCCTCTTCTAATTCAGTAATTGTGTCATTCCCTTCTGTCAGTCTTCTGGGAGTATTTTCCTGGAATGGTGCTTTTCTCTGTGAAGCTGCATTATGTTACATCATTGCTAAGAATTTAAAGTATTCTGTAATAAGTGCCTGGATTCTGATTAGATTGCTTCAGCCACATCCTGAATAGAAACTACTATTGCTATCAATATCAATTTTCCTTATATTTGCTTCTGGTTCACATTGGAAATATATCATATGAAGACTACTCCCTTGGCCTCCTTTCTCACTTCAAAAATTCTTCTCACCATCACATCACAGAAAGTTAAATGTGGAGAGTTTGTCCTGAGTTCTTTGTTCTGTGTTTTATATCTACCTGGCTTTTCTAATTTATCTTAGTTTCACTTTGTCTCTACATATCACACTAGTGGGAAGACCCATTTAACATGATAAGTGAAGTCCCACATCCCCCAAAAACACATGTAATTCTATCCATCTTCACATAGAAATTAATAAATACAGTGAGGGAAAGAATTACCAACATACCTCCTAGTGGTACTTTGCTAGTGTGAAATTTAGCATGTACCATATTATCTTGGCTAGTCATTGAACTTTGCTTTATGATCTATTGGTTTCTAGTGAAAAACAGCATTTTAAAGATTTTAATACTGTCTAGTCGTATTATATAGACATTGCCCACATGCAATGAGTGGTCCAATTGTGATTTTTAGAGGGGAAGTAAGGGGTCTTCATTTATCATTGTAATATCCATTTTAAAGCAGCTTTGCTAAAATAACTGGCAATCTTAAGAATATAGTGCAGTGGACTAAAATGAGCTCAGTTGCACTTGTCTGTTAATTAGGAGAAATTCAAATGAAAAAAATTATTATACTCTAGCTTTCTACAGGTACACAAATATCTAAATAGGTACAAAGAGATATATACATTGTTTTTGCACACACACATCTAATGTTTTGCTCATTGGACACCTATTCTTTATTCTTAAAACATTTTTGAAGACCAATGTGTATTTTTTTGCATTATTGTAATTCCTAGTCAGTTTTCAGGAATAATTAAGTCATCATTGTTTTCTTTCACATTCTCATTATCTTTTATGTCCTCTGATGATACCCATGATTTCTACCATAATCAGCACAGCCACTTGCCAACCCTATATGAAAATATGCAAGTGATCTTTGCTTGCACTGGAAGTTTATCACAAATATTCTGACAGAATAAGAAATAAATTAAAAGATACACATACAAGGAAAGTTGCATCTAACTTTTGTGCAGAGGAGGTAGTCTGTGAATCAATACCTTGTCTGCATAATGCAATGGTCTCTTCACCAGTAGAGGAAGTAGAAGAATCAGAGCAAATTTTTAAACTAGTCTTACCCTCAAACTTCAGCTCAACAAAGCCCTGAAGTATGTGTCCACTCTCAGTAAATTTAGTACCATATTGTTATATCCTGTGGTTAAAACCATGGAAAAATGGACAGTGACAAAACTGGATGAAGACACTTATCTTACCAGCCAATTGTTTTCAATGGGTAGGTGTACAATTGCATTTGATTCTGTTCTACATAACAACTTGCTTAGGAAGTGTGCTGAAAGAAATAGTCCTGAGCTGGTAAAGCATTGGCAAATGGAGTGAATAGGTCTTTTCCATCTCTAACATGTGTGATCCCAGAGAATGATCTGTCATCTGCCAGACAATGAAATGCATGTTGTCATTGAGTAGCTAAAGGTCAGTGTTTAGCTGAGCTAGGGGAATAATTCAGAGCAAATCAACTATTAGGCAAATGTTGCTTCTTTTTTGCTTACAAGTTGTCTGCAAATAGATCACAATTTTCTCTAATATATTCATTATTCAGAATTATTTCCTGAATGATTTTTGTGTGTAATTATTGGTCTGTTCACAAGCCTTTCATTTTGGGTGCTCAGTTTTCAAGCTGTTTTAATTGGGTGTACAGATCACATGGCATCTTTCTGTCCTTTGGTAGGCTAAATGTAACTCTTGGACTCTACTTTCTGATGGAAAAATCTCCATTTTTGTCTTGGAGTTCAATGATCACTGCTATTCTGTTATATGTTCCTATCATTTATGTAAGTTTTATGTACATAAAACCACTAAACAAGATTCAAGTTCATGGAATACTTGTGTAAATCAGGAGTAAATATATTGAATCCAAAGAAGTAATATAGTGTACAACAAGTGTGAAGAATAAGGACCTTGAGAAATCACATTGCCTTTATAATAGTTTTTCATTATAATAATTACAATGCTGAGTTTAACTACCTCTCCTTTCATACCAAAGTTTGAGTTCCATTGGTTTCACTTGGATTTCAAAAAGATTTTTCTAAATCCTCTTCCTTTGCTGATTATAATGGAGTTCTTGGATTACAAAAGCATGCGTGAAACAGGAGTATCCAATCCAAGGATGTTGCAGATACTCATTTGGATTTAGTTGTTTGTAGCTTTATTTGTGTGATTTCTCACATTTTCTCTGTCAAAAGGGCCTAACTCTACTTTTCCCCTCATGCCAATGTGTGTGGGTAATCAGGGCTCTGACAGACAAGCTCTAGCAGATCTGATGGTGAGGAGCTAAGGCTTTACAACTTCCAGGAGGTCCAGAATTCTCCTTGCCAGGCAGATATCACTTTCCCTAGCAGAGGCAGTAGACAGAGACTCCTTGTACCTCCAAACCCTCCTGGCCACAAGCTGCCATGCACAGCAGTGGCTGCTGCTGCTAAATCTTCAAACACCACATCAACATCTGCAAGGCCTGCAGCGTCTTTACAGCTGACAAAATGACATGGCAGTGTAAAGCTCGGCTGGAGTGAAGTCATGTTTATGGGGTGTCAAAAACACACCACTCAAATGCAAACTGCACCAAACTTAGAAGTAAAATGTAACAGCCTTTACAGCTCACTTCAGAGGCATCCAAAATGAGCATGGCATTTGGGAAATTATAGCGTGAACTATTGCCCAATATAATTGTCAGCGTCGGGTTCCGATTTCATTTTCACTGGTTTTTCATGAGTGCAACTTTTCAAAGCCTGTAACTTTTATATCACTCTGAAGCCTTGATCCAGCAAAGCACTTACACACATACCTAAATTTAGATTGTAGATTCAGGGAGCCTGAGATCAGGAAGGGACCATCTGTAGGAGCTCTTCTGTAGCACGCACCACTTAGCTTCCCCTCCTGACTTCTGAGTTGAGCCAAATACTTTAAAGTCCAGGAGCAGTTCCTTTGAAATGAATTTCAATTACCCGCCTTCTTTGAATCAAAAGCCTGTTACATGATTTGTTGGACCAGGGCCTCCAGGAAACCAGAATCTGGTCTCCAACACTCCAAATCTTTCCTATGCTTTCCAATAATAGTTTGAATAACAATTCTCTTATTTAAGATTTCCATGCATTAGCTAACAGGTTGGCTTGATAAAGAGCATCAGCAAAGTGAACTGCCTGTAGCTGTCAGTTCTTATCCTCAAACTGCAAATTGTGCAAAATTCTGCCACTAACTGTGCATGTCTTTGTCCCTAGCTGAGGAGGAGGAGCAGATGTTTAGCTGCAGTTACATTTTGGTTCTTCTCACATAATACAGTCTGTGGCCCAAATTCAGGTCCTGGTTGAATTGGTAACTGTTCTCCCTATTTGCATTGGCATCCAAAAAGCAGAACATGTTAACAAACTTGAGTGCAAACGGCATACAGTTACATTTATGGGGAGGGATGGAAAAAAGACACAAGAGCAAAGCACTTCTCAGCACCTTCAGAAAACTGAAATAATGGCCTCAAACGTAACAAAATTTCATATGAGAAATGTGACTGTTTCAACCATTATTCTACCATTTTCTCTTAAGACCCCTACTCAGGAAATACCTTGCATTTTATTTAAGTCCAAGGGATGTAAGCAGGATTTGAGCGTCTGCTTAGCATCATCTAGATTCTCACGTGTCCTTCCCAAACAAGATTTCTCTCCTGACAGACTCCCATGAGAACTGACAGAAAAAATGGCAGGACCTCTATCATCTGTGTGGAGGTTTCAACCCCTTGCTCCCTTCTTTTCTCCCCTTCTCCCCGTTCAATGTCAAAAAAACAGGAAAGACAAGATTTGGAGATCAAGTCAAATGTCCAATTTATTTTTATAACTTGAAACTGGAACAAACGTTGTTTTGAACGAGCGTACAAATGAAATGGTAGACACATGCTGAACTCAACATTGTGACAATAAGGGGAAAAAAAAGAGGCCAAAAATCTTGTACAGAGAATAAAAGGAACAATAAATATTTCACTAAGCCATATTGAAATGACCTCCAGCCATCTCAACATTTTATCCATAATAAAAAAAAAAGTGCTCTCGTTTTTTAAACAGAGCACAAATACCAAGCAATAATAAATAGTTCCAAACTTGTAGTAAAAGACAAAACCTCCAAGTAAACAACAAAAGCTCATACAATAAGTAATAGAAAAAGGTAATAAAAATATTTTGCCTTGCCGGTACAAATGCAAACAACTTAAATCAACGTTACTTTGCTTTGCAGTTCTAAAATACAAAGAGCACCATAAAAATGAGTTTGCCTGTGATAAACAAAACCTTGGACTGTCTTTTACATAGGACTGGGATGAAATGCTGATTTTTTGACCCTTTCCTTAAAAATTGGTATTTTTCTTTCTAAAACCAGGTTCCTGCACCTGTCCTGTTGCCAAGGGAGTCGACTGGAGTTTTGCTCTGGACTTCAAAGGCAGCAGGAGTAGACACAACAAAAGTAAGAAATTCAACTTAAAAAAAAAAGTAAAACTACTTAAAGTGTGAAAAGAACTATGGCAGCATTCTAGCTATGTTCATGTTATATTGTGCTTATGGCCTAGTAAACTACAGATCTTCTAAGCAAGAAGAAAAGGAGGGCCATTTCAGTATCACTACAGTCTGCAGAAACACAACCCTTGTGCTTTTGGGTGACTTATTGTTAGTTTCAGTGATCTAAGTCACAAAATTAGACAACTGCTGGTGTTGGTTATCCTGGATAATTAAAAACAACAGGGAGACTGAAGCTCCTAAGCAACTTACACTAAAATGAAAAGTTAAAACCTTTCTTAAATCAGTGAATTGTGGACTGAAAATGTGCAGTTAACCTCTGATCTTCATTGCACTGATGCAAGTCCAAGAGATTCTTCTGAGTTCTGTGACATGACTGGATTTATACAAAAGCCAGAGACTTGAATTTTCACCAAAAAGTGAAAATGTGCCTTTAAGGGACCTCATTCCAACCTCAGTTATGCCGGAGTAATCCAGGACGAAGAGTGATTAATAATTCCTGATTTATATCAGTTTAATTGAGATACAGAATTTGTCCAGAAGACTTAAGGGTGTGACGTTCAAGCCAGGAAGGCATATATCTATCTGATAAGTAGGTGGACCAAATTCTCCCTACTGTCACATCCATGCCTCTCCAATTGCTCCAGTGGTTCTGCACCAATGAAAGCAAAAGAATTTGGCATGGCAGTATTTTTTGTAGTTCTTTTTGTTTTAAGTTTTGCCATCATTTTCTGCAACAGCAGTGATCATTTTCTCCTCCCCTTCACTAAAGCATTAGCATCTTCTGCCACATGTCTTCCCCTCAACCCAAAAGGCAGAGAGTGTGAGAGAGAGAGAGAAATAGAACTGAAAAGAGAGACATCAAAAGGTACAGGATTTCATCCCAGTCCCTCAAACATTCAGAAATTTATGGAATGTACAATTAGAAGTGAACAGCAGCAAAGCAGCTAATAACATGGACTGGCAAGACCTGTACACAGAGACGGTCCTGTTCTGACAGGGAAGAGGAGGGCTGTGCCTGGACTAATTTTACTTCAACCCAATTACAGCTGTACTAACAGCAGACCATTTCACCATTTTATGTCAAAGTGGATGCAACAGCTCTCACTTTTTGCTATAAAAAGACTTTCTTCTAGAGGGCGGTGGCAGGGTGTGAGGAGCAATGAGTGGGGGTTGGCCAGGAGAGGGAAGATGTGATGGACATCTTCTTGTTTGGAAGGAGGGGAAGAAATCTCCTCTCTCTCTCTCAAATCTGCAGGGAAGCTGTGGGATGTCACCCCAGACACCTTTCCACGAACAGAATTTCTTTTCACACAAATAGGCAATAACCATCCAGCCTGGTTCAACCATACCTGGTAAAACCTTGATGCAAGGGGTCCAGGCAACTTTGAAGTTATTTAGAGCCCTGTGGGAACAGCACTTTTTTGTAGGCCATTTCTGACAAAAAAAATATATATACAACTAAAATTATTTGTGAACAACAACAAGAAAAAAAAAGTAAAATAAAAAAGCACTTAATTATTTTGTTTTGTTTCTTTTACTCAAAGGTCGTCTAACAACCCCCTTTTTTTCCTGTACAATAAGGACTTCACATACAAATTTTTTTTTATTTTTGCAATATTTTATCCTGCCAAATTAAAAAAATATATTATGGCAGCCTGTTTGTTTGTTTTTATTTTTATTTCCAAATTCACTAACAAAAAGGTACATTAAATCCCTTTAAAAGGACAAGCGTACAGTTAAAAAATTACAAGCTTCAGTAAAAATACAGCAAGTGCCTACATCATATGAATCAACCAATATCAATATCCATTCCAGAAGGGGAAGGGAAGGGGGGAAGGGGAGAAAAAAAGAGAAAAATAGGTACAGGTCAGAAACGTGATTTTTTTTTCTGCAAAGCAATAACAATATTAAGCACTTTTTCCTACATACTTTTTCTACGTGGTGTAGCAATCACCTTTTAATCCCCGAATACAAGATTCTATACATTTTTTGAAATAAAAATTCAACACCCAAGGCAGAAAAAAATTTACTAAAACTCAAGACTTTACAGTTACAGTGACAAGAACAAATTTATAGACCCACCATTTAAATTTTACTGCAACATTTTCAAGGAAAAAAGAAATTTTTTTTTTTCTTTCTGGTTTTGTAAAATGCCCAGGCATTCTCCATTATTACAAATACTGGTCCACTTTTACAGTAATCAAGAAATTTTAATATATATAATATATACTAAAACCCCGTCACCAAAAGAAAACAATATACACATGGCCATTATGGCATTTTTTTTAATAACCTATTAAGCAAACTTTGAAAAAAAAAAAAGATTGCTCAAACACACATACACACAATTTCTTTTTTACCCTTGTATGTATTCAATACTGTAAACGTATTTTAAGACAGAGTGCACTAAATTTAACTTTTAAAAAAAAATTAGCCGTTGTTCCTGAATTGTTTTTTCTCATTCAATGATAGCAACTTGTAATTTGTGTCATTTGAGTTTTAATTCAGCAGTAAATCATTTCCATTCCATTTCCTAAGCAGCGTTGTCCTGAAAAAAAAAAAAGGCTGAGAATAATTCAGCTAATGTATGTCCGAAGTTGTGCTGGGTATACATCTTCATTTGATTGGGTCTTATGGCATTTTCATGTCCACTATCTTCAACCAGTAAATTTTTTTTTTAAGTAAATGTGGCTCTTTTTTTTTTCTAAAGAATGTACTTTTCTTGTTTTACTTTTTTTTTAAAAGTCTTTCCATTTCACAAAAACATTTTGCATTTGTCTCAAGAGACTCAAATAGGAAGATCAGTTTTCAAGGCACTCACGTCAAATTGAATGGCAGTAGAAAAACTGTCCAATAAATTATTTTTATTTATTTTTCTTTATAGTGCCAGTATTGTGAATGCCATGCTTAGCAACACTGACACTTAATCTCAGCTGTTCCCTTACAGTTTAACCCACCTTTGGGCCAAGTAGAATATGATGTAATTTCTTGTTGAGAAGCCATTTTTCTCTTAACCACAAACAAAAGCTTTAAAGTGCGGGTCAACATAATTAAAACCTCTAACCATAATTGTCTACTGTTTGCTAATATTAATTGCAAAAGGCTTTAAAAAATTTGGAATTTGAAAGTAGAGCAGGTGCGTTTTTCTTTGCTTTACTTTTTCTCTGTCATAATGCTTTTATCTGAATACAATTCCATTCTGTTCCTAATTAAGTTGAAAAAAATCATACCAACTTCAGTAGGAGCAGAATCTTGCTAAGACAGGTAAATCAACCAGAATTTATTTTTTCCCTTTTTATAATAACATCACTGTACAGCATCTAAGATAGTTCTAATATTTCTATTCATAAACCAAATACCTATGAGCTGAGGCTTTTCATTGAGAAATTCACACTTTCCCATCTTCTAGTAATTAACTACAACAAATATGGACTAAAGTAGATGTCCCAAATTCAAATTTATGATTTTGTGGTTTTAAAAGAAAAAGAAAATATGGCATTTGGCTCCTCTGAGGTTTGAAAATAATATTAAAATGCTCAAGATGTACTTTTATTGTCTCTGGGAAGAGTCACAGGAGGGGAAGAGGGAGGGAAAAACACTCCAGAAAGTGACAAACTGGCATCATTATGCTGCCATAGCTTTTAACAAGAAGAAACTATCCGATAGTAATGCACAATTAAGAATGTTTCTGGTTTTTGAGTGTAGCAGCCTTCTGCATTTGTCTTTTTTGTTGCCATAACTTTAGTGCTGAAATCCATCTAGAAAAGGCCTCTATCGTCAGCGACATTGTCAGTGCTGCGTAATTGATCCAATTTCAAAAGAAAGTGCTAATTTTAAAGATTGTTATCCGCTGTACAATTTTGTTTTCCCTAATCTTCAAGGTTATTTAAGAAGAGGAAAGAAAAATAGGAAGAAAGAGAGAAAGAGGCAGAGAGAGAGAGAGAGAGAGAGAGAGAGAGAGAGAGAGAGAGAGAGAGAGAGAGAGAGAGAGAGAGAGAGAGAGAGAGAGAGAGAGAGAGAGAGAGAGAGAGAGAGAGAGAGAGAGAGAGAGAGAGAGAGAGAGAGAGAGAGAGAGAGAGAGAGAGAGAGAGAGAGAGAGAGAGAGAGAGAGAGAGAGAGAGAGAGAGAGAGAGAGAGAGAGAGAGAGAGAGAGAGAGAGAGAGAGAGAGAGAGAGAGAGAGAGAGAGAGAGAGAGAGAGAGAGAGAGAGAGAGAGAGAGAGAGAGAGAGAGAGGAAAGAAAGAAAGAAGGAGAGAGAAAGAGAAAAAGAAAAAAGAAAGATTTCAGTTCAAATGCTGGCTTCTTCACAAGAAATTACACACACTTAGCTTAAATTTCAACAAAGCAGCGGCCCAAAAATTATAATTTTAAAAGATATGTTTCTCTCCTACAATGCAAGTAATCTCAGGCTACGACTGGGTAAAATTAAAAAGGGATACCCAACAAAATTTTAAAAGAAATTTCAACAGAAAGAATAAAAAAAAGTACCTGCACATGCCAAAAAATTACAAAAACCCAATAAATACAGAAATTATTGCACAGTTAAAAGGCTCCACAATTTTTACTGCCTTAATCAACCCTCGGGTTTAATAGAACTTTGTAGACACAGGTTATATTTAAGTGCCAAAGTCTGGCACCTACCATAGTTATGCTAAGTTATGTTTACGGAGGCAAGTTAGGTCATCTTTTCTCAGTTGGCAATAGTTAAACTGTACAAATAAAATGTTACCTAGACCCCTGAAATTTAACCTAGCGGAGGTGGGGGCGGGGAGGGGGTGGGGGTGGGGGCCTTAGCTTCTTTCTGCCTGCTCAATTTTGACGTCATTTGTCAGCAAATGTTCTCCATGCCACTTTTTCATGTGTTTCTCCAGGGTGCTGTAAACACTGAACGGCATCTGGCAAATGTCGCAGCGGTAGACCTCCTTCCCTATCTGGCCATGCGTTTTCATATGGCGCGTCAGCTTACTGCTCTGGGCACATGCATAGTTGCAGAGCTCGCATTTGTAAGGCCGCTCTCCAGTGTGGCTCCGACGGTGTACCGTCAAATTGCTGCAGTTCTTAAAGACCTTGCCACAGTACTCACATGTATCGCTCCTGCGTCCTTCCTTCGAGCTGGGTCGCCCGGGGCCGGGTCCACTGATGTGGGGGGTGCTGCCTCCGCTGGCCGTGCCGCTGCGCCCTGAGAGCCCCCCGTCCAGCATGTCCCCCGGCGGAGTGGAGAAACGCAGGCTCCCGTTCTCCGATGAGTGCTCGGAAGAGGTCGCGAAGGGGGATTGTCGGGAGTCTGTGAATCCGAGGAACGGATCCTTCATGAAGTGCCGCGATGCTGCGTACCCTACCAGCCACTGGGAATAAACGTTTTCAGAAGGTATTATCGTTGCTGGTGGCAAGTCCAAATCTTTCTCTACCTTTATTCTTTTAGAGGAATTATTTAAACTGGGACTCGTGATAGGTGTTGGCTTGCGGGGGAACAAGTTTGGGAAGGGTTCACCCGGGCCAAAGTTTCTTCCATTGACCGTACCTTCCTCGGTGCGGTCTAGCTCTCCTACCACTGAGTCTTCATCGCCCGGATCTCTCTGACAGAGGTCTCGAGGACACAAGTCTCGCTGGTCAGAGGACCTTTTCATGAAGCTACTCCTCTTCTGTTTTTCAGCTAACATGTCGTTATATTGCTGAATGGCACCTAAACTTACATTCTCGATGACTTTTCCCAGGACGAGGGATTTCTCGTCCGGCAGCGACTTGGAGCCATTTTCTCGATTGCGACTCAGCTCTGAGTCCATACTGAAGCTCGATTCTGGCCGGCTCTCATTTTCAAGCTCCTCTTCCTCCTCTTCCTCCTCTTCCTCTTCTTCATTGTCATGGCCCAGGGAAGGATCACTCTCATTCCTGAAATCTGCCTCACTGGATTTCAGTCCCTCTCCAGTGAGCTCGCTTGTGCCTGGCTCGGGGGAACTCGTGGTGGACAGTCCATCATCTGACCTGCCCGTCATGGAGCCAGCTTTATGCATATGCGTTTTCATGTGGCGTTTTAGCTTGCTGGCCTGGGAGCAAGCATGGTCACAGAGCTGACACTTGTAGGGTTTTTCTCCTGTGTGACTGCGCCGGTGCACGATAAGGTTACTCTGGAATTTGAATGTTTTCCCACAAAATTCACAGGACTTGCTCTTGGCCTGAGGCTGGGGAGGCGTAGTGCTGCTGGGGGGCATGGGGGGCAGTGGTGGGGTGCTCAAAAAAGGTGATTTAGGACTCGGTTGGAAAGGATTCAACAGACGATGCATAGGGTTGGTGCGACTGGGTGAGACTGGCGGAGGGGTGGAACTGTTTCCTGCCAGCTCTCGAAGCCTTCTGGAGAAATCCATCGCTGGGGACTCAATTGCCATGGGGTTTAAACGCATAACTCTGTCAAAGGCACTGGGATGCTGGGCAACTAACCCCATTTCTTCGGCACTAAGGCGATGTGGATCCAGATGATGACGAGGCGGTGGGCTGAACAGCGGAGGCGTGTTTGGGAGCCGACCCTCACCAAAGCCAGGGTGTTCACGCAAGATGGGTCCTGTCATGCGCAAAAGGTTGAAAGGGTTGTTGTCTCCAAGAAAATTCATCAGCGGGGACTGTGCAACAGTCTCTGGTCCCAGAGGAGGAGGGATGGTGATGCGTGGAGTAAGGGAACTGTTTGAAGGGCTTGTTTCCAGGTAGATGCGAAATCCATGTGTGTTCTGGGCATGCTGAAGCAAGAACCAAGCGCTATTGAAAGGCTGCTTGCATGTTGTGCAAATATAGCTTGAAGGCTCATCTTTACCTATAAAAGAAAAAACAGAAAGAACACTTAAAAAATAATACAGCGGAGAACATTTAAATACAGTTGGCATTCACTTTATTTTGCTAACACATTTCCTCCTTGGCATTTCTGAAAGAAGGATTTAATTGCAACGTATTGACTGATATAAATTGTTGAACAGCGCATTTACTCACCACACTTATTCACTTAACATGTATGACAAATATCACACATACGCATTTGTGCTATATACGTTTACATCCTCTAATTTGCAAATAAAACCTTCCTTTATGATGTGTAAGGATCCAAATCCTTTCATGTGTTTATTCCACAAAAAGGAATTTGTTTCAAGGGATTTATGACTACGGACAAAAACCAAGAAAAATGCAGTGTGGTAGGTTTTACAAGGCACCTGTAAAGACCTTCAGTGTCATTTTCACTCTTTCATTTTATATACTTCGTGCAGCAGTCCCCTGAGATCTTGATGAATTTAATTTATACATGCTTAAGTCATGCCAGCACTTCCATTTTTAAAATACTATGTAGATATTTAGCCACAAAAGTCCTATTCAAGTCAACAGGAGCTTGGAAAACATACCCTTGCATAAACCACTTTGACATTCTTTTTGCCAAAACACCAAGAAGCCACTCAAATGAAACATCCGGTAATCAAAGCCGACAGCACAGTTGCAATTAACAGTAACAAATGTCGGGCCGTGCTTGAACTGGGTCCCAAGAATTTCTGAGCCTGAGCCTGCCCTCCAATGCAGAAATCAGAGCCAAAAACATTGTTCTGTTTGCTTTTCTAGCCTCTTTGAACGACTGCATAAAGGTGGAAAGCATTCCTTTAACCTTGATTCAGCTTTATATAAAGGACAGGTGTGGACAAGTCTGCATCACAGTCATAATTTTGCTAGCTAGAAAATTCCGGTCCTGGGCACAATATAAACTATGTGCTATCTGCAAAAAGCACTTCCTCCTTGCCCTCCCTCGTTTTTTCAATGCCTCTGCAAGACTCTGATAAATTCATAAATATGTGTCAACTTGAAAATCATGATCCAGGGTTTGTTTTGTTGTGTGTTTTTAAATGAGGGGGAGGTTACCTGAATAAAACCTGCCCATTTTGTAAAATCTAAAATTAATTTCTTTCTTGCTTGTTTATGACAGCACATGTTTTGTCTAGCAATGGCCCCACTGAACCTAAAGGCAGTAAACTTCCTCAAAGTTCAATACCTGAACCAAGCTTCCTGCCTGACCCATGATAGAATAAGGACCCAAGCAGTGCCTGATTCAGCCCCTCCGCAGGAGCTCAGATCCAAAGCTGAACTAACAGACCCTTTCTAGACAGGGGCCTGCCATTCCCAAAAGCCTGTTGCATGAGCTTGAAAATGAAAGAGTTTATAAGGTGAACAGACCTATATTATCGAAACTACCTTGTAAAGAGGAATGACTCATAGCAGATAAAAAAAAAAAAAAAATTAAACTTGGGCACATCAAGAGAATCTGATTGAATTTCCCTCTTCTGGCTGTTGCAGGAATGACTGCTGCTAACAAAACCTACAAAACCTTAGACAAGGAGGCTAGAAGATTATCTGCCTACCTATCAGCCTGTCAGTTTATCTAATCTTATCACCCAATATACATCCATAACAGCATAAAGGAAAAAGCATGTATCAGATTGAGACTTATTTACAAAGGCAGGTGATAAATTTGGTGCAACTCCTGCCTTGCCTATTGATTTAGTAGGGCTGTTGCTGTGGATAGCAGCTTCAAACCCCAATTTCAGTGAAGCCGTCTCTTCACAGCCAATAAAAAATGTACACAATACAGTGGGCATTTCTGCCTGGCTGACCTGGCCCCCGTGCCTTGGCCCCACACTCTGTTTGTATGGACCAGACACAGTTGCTTTGATTAATCTCTAACAATTGCTATTGGGAAAAAAAAAAAAAGAAGTTTGGGAACTGCACTTGGCTTGGAAAAAAAGTGCCCGTAACTGCTATTGACATTAATGAAAGCCACATACAAACATGGAAAGAACTGATACATTATCCCTTAAAAATCTACTCAGCACTGAGGCAGTTAGGAAGTTTTATGTCTGCTTTGCAGCCAAAGCAACAGTAAACGCTCCCATTATTACTTCAAATATTTAAATTTCTGTTTCTTACAGAAATATGATGAAAATGTCTAGACCTTTAACTTTTCTTGCACAGCAACATGTGTAGTATAAAAAGTGACAGAAATCACTGAAGCAGACTAAAGTATACAACATACTCTGTCAAAAGCTTTTTTAAACAATATGTTTTACCTCAGCTCACCCTAGAATAGATTTTAATAAAGCCCCTTACGAAGTGTGATCTAATAGCAAATGAAGTGCAGCATCTTACAAGGTCATATATCTTCAAATTAAAGAGTGCTCTGCACCCTTCACCTTCACTTTATCCACTCTAATTAATCGATTTATTACCCACAGCTGTTCAATTCTTTCATTTTTAAAGTCACAGCATGCACTCCTTTTTGTTGTGGGTTTTTTTTCTTTAAAAAATAGTGTCTGAGTGTCTGTGTATGTGCATGCATTCTTTTTGCTTAGCTCAAGAACTGACAGGAGGAAGAAAGCAGCTGTGTATTAGATGAGAACAACAGCAACATGTTTACTTCAGAAAAGGCACATACGTAAGAAGAAAAATTCCTGAGCAGGCTGAGGATCAAGGCCAACCTAAAACTGAAATGGCTGATTAAAAAAATTACCCTCAAAATGGCAGCTGGCTGGATGCTTGCTACTACATGTTACATGGAACTAAGATGTTTTGGTTTGTTTTGTTCTCCAAAACTTCACTTCCCTGAAATTCAAGAGAGGAAACTAAGTCCCCTCCTTTTTAGTTTTCTTTCAAAAAGACCAAATTAGTGCTATTAGTGATCTAAGATTTATAAGCTAGCAATCATAAGTTTTCTCTCCATTTTTTGTTTTGTTTAGCTTTTATGGTCCTTAGTGCTCCTCTTCAGGAGACCTCAACACAACAGCTAAATTGGCTGCAGGCTACCTGGCTACCAATCTCTGACTGATTCATGAATGTTCAGATGTTCATGCATATATATATATACATATATATATATATATGTTATATATATTTTCCCAACCCTCAAAGACTCTCCCCAGGCTCCCCATTTAAAAAAAAAATAGAAAATTAAAAAAATGGTAATTACCATATTATCACTTCATGGTTATCTTGCCTAAAAGTTGCCCTGAGCAGTGTAGATGCTCACTTTTAAGAACAGAACAACGTCAAAAAGTCTTTGAAGATCCACCCCAAACATTTTTGTGTTCAAAAACTTGCTAAATATTTTAAACATGCCCAGAAACAGCCATGTATTGCTCAAGAATGATCTTTATATTTAATAATGCACCTACACCATAAAAGTCTTTGTTAGAAGGCTACTTTTAAAATATGGCTATCTTAATCCCTTGCCACCTGCACTGAAGTCTGTCTAAATATCCACTTTGTGACAACTAGCTATATAGTCTTTGCCATATGCAGTCTTTATCACTTTAGCATGTGCTTGACTTTGAGCATGTGAGTAATCAACATCAGTGAAACTTAAGCATAGGCTGAAGTGCTCTGTTGGATAGTGATGAAATTATTCATGTGCTTAGAGTCAAACACAAGCCAAGACTTCATTAATAGTGTTCGATGAATTGCACATGGTTTCAATCCTACAGTCTGTAACTAGGCATGAATTTCGGGGCCAAGAGATGAAGTATAATTCTTTATCTTTACAGTAGTTGGTAGATATGGTACATGTACAGAGATGAGACATGCAGGTCACAACTCCTGAACAATCAATTGTAACTTCAAGGTTGCAGTAAAGTCAAAAAAATACTGCCATGTTCAGACACAAGAGAGGTTTGTAGGGCTGAATCCTACTAAGACACAGGTGGTCTTAATATGGTCCAGAAATACCATTTGAAGGCTAGGAGGGATTGTGAAATTAAAGAAGGAGAGGACTGGAATAAACCCTGAGGTTTGACCTCATCCAATTGCTGACCCAAAGGATCATAGAGCCATAGAATGGTTTGGGTTGGAAAGGACCTTAAAGTTTATCCAGTTCCAGCCCTCCTGTCATGGGCAGGGACACCTTTCACTAGACAGGTTGCTCAGACTCCCATCCAGCCTAGCCTTGAACACTTCCAGGGATGGGACACCCGTAACTTCTCTGGGTAAGCTGTTCCTGTGCCTCACCAACTTCATAGTAAAGAATTTTTTCCTAATATCTGATCTAAACCTACTCTCTTTTCATTTGAACCCATTCCCCCTTTCTCTTGTCACTACATGTCCATATCTATGAATCTATTCATATCTATGCCAGCTGCTCCAATATCCTGCTTCAAAGGCCACCAAATGGAGAGTCTACAATCTTTTTAAAGTCTACCTCATTCCTTCTCTCCTTCACCATCGAGATTCCCCAAGTGCCTAATCTAAATCTTTCTTCCTGCAATTTAAGATCTTAATATATTGTTCTACCTAGATGTACATGCAAAACATAGGAAACAAGTTAGTCTGCACCTCACAGTTATCATCCAACCCAGGGATTTGCAGCTGAACCACTTCATGTCTTTTAGCACCCCCTTCTCCCAATTTGATTTGGAAATGTTGAGGGAGAATTCACTTTGTATTGGAGTAGTCTGTGACCATTTTCAGTATGAAAAAAGCTGCCTTCTTTCCAATTCGAATTGCTGAGTTCAACTCCCAACCATTAGATCTTACTATATTTTTATCTGTGAGATTAAAAATCTCTCTAGTATCTTCTCCCAAAGCAGGTAATTATAAACTATGAACTTATTGAACACTCCTGTCTTTTCTGCATATTATGACAAAAGATGGTCTTTTCCAGAAATATTAAAATGTGTTCCCTCCATTAGTGCATGACAGATTATGTTCCATTCAAAATGTCAAAGCAATAATGAGCCTTTTTCTCTTTCATGAACAGCACTAAACAAAGCTGAATTCAGATCCTGCCTCCCAAATTCTGTCCTTACAGGGGAGAGTGAAAAAACACAGGTCAGAACAAGACTAGACTGGGTCTGTAGACATCCACCCCACTGCACCAGTCAGCCTGAATCCCTGGCTTATCTGTCCCCTGCAGTCTGACTCATATCATTTAGTGATACGCAGATCTTCCTTGCCCAGTTGGTACATAACTTTCTATATACCCTGAATGCTGAGCGCCTTTCCCCTGGAGATAAAAATTTCCCTCAAAATATCCTCAGTTATTCTGGATACCATCAAACAATAATCAGGGTGAGATAAGAACTGTTGAGAATTCATTATTTTCTGCTGAGCTACAGTGACATCCAGTGCCTTATGAATCCTCCCCTCAGCATGCCTGAATAATTCCATTAGCTGTAACAAGGAATGAACTCCCCCTCATTTTAATCACCCACCCATAACCCCTGCCAGGACTGTGGTGAGGACCTGCAGTCAGGTCCGTATAACCACTGCCATTCTTTACCTCTAGCAGTACTTTACAGATAATGTTTCTGGTTCCCTTTTACAAAGTTACAACAGCAGCAATAAAAACGTTAAGGAATTTTAATGCTGGTTTACTGCACCTTTAGAAGTTCAGGAAAAGTAGAAACTTGCAAGCTTTAAAGAAAGGACACCTTTTATTGTAGCACTCAGGAACAGACATGTATCAGGTTCCTACAATCTTTCCACCAATATTACTCGCTTCTCCACCACTCCATTTTTAATGAACATTTAAATAATTACTCCTTGTTATGATGATGGTTACTCTAATAATACCAATAAAGGTAACGTGGATGCTCCATAAAAAACACACCTTTAATTGAATTATTATTAAATTAAAATGCCATAATTGAGAACACGATTTTAACAAGTCTCCTTGTAAGACCAGCTGACATTAAAAAGAAGAGCATTAGATACAGGAAAGATTTAGTGTTGCATGGTGAAAAAAGTATATTGCTATAAGTGATTTGACAGATCACCCAGACAAGGGCCAAATGCTTTTCAGGTGTCTGCAGTGTGGATCTGCTATGTGACCTATATCAGTTCATGCTTGATGCTTGATTGGGTCTGCAAAAATATCTCTAATATAGGTATTTATGCTGAAGGGGTTTTATAAACCGTATTATAACTTTAAATTTTCCAAGTTAGCAAGAACATTTACTCGTCTATGTTTATAATAGAATAAACATTATCCAAGCACATACAATATTGAGAGTTTTGCCCTCCCTCCCTGAATTCTTTGAGCTGTTTGGAAGTGCTGCTACCTCCATTTCAGAAGGACTGACAGTCTCAGTAAAAAAGACAGAAATGTAAATCAGGGTCCAAGTCTGGGAGTGAATCACCACTGCCAGTCCAATGCCAGTCACTAGCTTTAAACAACAAACACAAAGGTCCCTTATCTCTTTACACCTCTCTTCATATTAATTCTGTTTTGATGGCAGCAAGAGCTGAAGATGAAAAACAAGCACAACTCCTCTATCCATCCTCAGAGCTAACACAGTTCATCCAACCCTATACTGCCTCATCTAAAGAAAGGGCTCAAGAGAGTCTTGCAGCACATCCTGCTGAGGGTTACAGGGACTATCACCAACAGTTCATAAAGTTAGCGTCAACTGGCAGCTCAAGTTGGTATTTTATGACTTAACAAGTCGCCTGCAGTCTCACAACCTACGCACCTCCAATTCTACACTCAGATAAGCAGCTCTTGTCTCCTGTAAAGCTCAGCCAACCTGAAGTGCATCTCAGTCAAGAAGATCAGATGAAGGTTTAGGTGCAAGAGCCCAAGCATGAGGGGCCACAGAGCCTGTCATCATCTGGAAATGGGGAATCTCAGGATGAGGTCAGTGAAAGGAAAAAGTGTGACAGAGAAACAAAAATGAAATGTTTTTAAGAGGTGGATGGAAAAACAGGGGTGTCTGAAGAAATAAGTAATCCTGAGGTGTTACTTCTCAGTAATAGAATCCTATTTCCTCCCATACAAGGCCCTGTTCTCTTTTCCTACCTTGCCTCTTGATAGCCTATCTCCTCCAGTGCCATCTTCAAACAGAAGAAAAATCACGACTTCATGCAATATTCTTCTCCCACACACTGCCTGTAAGTTTTACAGCTTTCCCCATCTTCTTTCTACCTTGACTAGTGAGGCTGCAAGTTCTCAACAGAGATTATGCAAGAAGCTTTATGCCAAGAGAACCTGCACACCCCACAAGACCCTCATTCCCAGCACTGAGTTTGATTAGTGATGTGAATGTTCTTGAGAGCATTTTTATACCTGTTGGAAAATATCGACAGTAGTACTGGTTGACACAAATCTTAAAATATATTAATACTGCACTACTATTAGTAATGAACTATTAATTCTTCCTGTGCTAAAGCCAACTGTCAAACTCCAGTTTTGGTGGATTAGGTGCTGCCCCACTTTTGGGAAACTATTTTATTTTCTGAAGCCATTTCAGCAGTGTTTTTTTTTTTTTTCTATTGGGCAGAACGGCAAATAATCTGTTTATCACTCTTGTAATAATAAATATCTATTTTGCCAAATTAACTATTTTAGTAAATGAGGGAAAAACCAAGCAGATTAATTACCAATCACAGAGCTAGGAAGTCAGACTGTCACACTGTCTATCTACAGCCGATCCTTTCAGAACTCCAAGAACAAAGAGCATGAATCCTTGAAAGTGAACAAAGAGCATGAATCCTTGAAAGTCTTAGAGATATCAAGCTGATACACCTTGCCAAACTCTGATTTGAATTACCCTGCTATGAAGTCAAAGTAGCTGCAATGATCACCAATGCAGACTTCAAATTTTTGCAGATAAACTACACCAGGTTGTCACTAACAAGGATCTTAAATAGACTTACATGAATATACCAAGTTGCAATTCGCTATTTTTTTTCATTGAACTTTCCCCAGAAGCACATTATATGTCCTCTCTGGCATTTAGACTTACAAAAAAGGAAGAGGCTGCAGGCAGACTACAGCCATGCATAACACAAACAGATGCTTCCTGCTTCTTAATGGACACGGGCAACCTTTGGCTGAAGATGCAGCTTGTGCTCAGTGGTCCCATTTTCTGTGAGACTTAATCATACCTCAGATCTGTACTGCCAGATTCACATAAATGAGCCAAATGCACAGCTCAGTTTAATTTCTAGTCTGTTACAAAATGGCAATATTATATTTTTAGGTATAAAATGTCAATAGGCATTTTGGGCAACTTCCTTCTGGATGTCCAATTTCTCATTCCTTAAAAGAGCTTCTGGTTTACTGGAAGTTAATGTTCAGCCTACAGAAGTATAAGAAATGCTTTTACTTAGTGCAAAAAAGGAAAGAAAAATGCATAGCAAAAGTTGAAACTCGTGACACGGGGATTTTTACCCAGAAGCACTATTTAAATGGAAGATAAAAAACATGTTTGTCATCTCTGAACACCTTCTCCTAATTGGTGTTAAACCTAAAATGCAAAGGCAATTTATAAAGCAGAGGAAGGGAGAAGTGTGAAAAGTAAGGAGCAAGCAGGAAAATCAATCTTAAAAGATCAATAGTGAATGAGTTAACTTTTAAATTAGCCCTCTGTGATACAACAGTTTCAACTAACTCCACCTTTAGCATCTAAACAGCTTTGTGTCTTTTAGATAGTTTCTTTGAACCTAAGACATCAACTAGCAGACTGAACGGATGTTTTACAAACCTGCTGCATAAAATAGTGAAAACTATCAGCTAAAATGGGGAATGCAGTACGAGGGGCACTGTACCCACTCGTGAGATTAAAAGACCATAGGACTACCCGTGGCTGGTGGTGTAATATATAGGATCTCATTTACAGCACTCATGAAAAATGCTTGTACTGCTCAAGGACACTTTTAGGCCTTTTCTTTGCATAAGGTATTCAAATGCATTTGAAATAATGTCAGTCTTTTCTACAACATATGAAATATGCCAGCAGCTTCCCTTTAAATCGGTTTCCTGTAAGCAGTTTTGTTTGAAAACTGGCAAGTGCTGGGATTTTTTTTTTCCCACAGACTTTTCTAAGGTGCCATTTTCTCATTTTACAATCAAGAATTCTCAGTAATCTGAATAGAAACTAAACGGAGGGTACATGAAGGAAATTGTCCATGTCATACAATGGAAAAACAAAGAGTAAATTAGGAAACAATAAAAAAAGCCAAAGGGTGAAAACAAATTTTCCTGGTTTTTTTTCCCCAGGAGTACTTCAGTCTGTTTTACTACAACTATTTCTTAAGGGTATTAGGTGTCTATTCATAGTTAGTAAATGAAATAGCATTTTTGTTTTAATTCATTGCTTCTTTAACAAATGCTAACTCCCATCTCTGCTTCTTTAAATCCACAAAATCTCCACATTCAAGCCTAAGAAGTATTGTAAAGGCTGTAAATCTTGTTTTAATGGAATGTACATTTAGCTATGAGGAGATAATTGACGTTATGGAGGGCCTAGATGCTGAATTATATAGGTTATCTAATACAAAGGGGACTCATTACCGAAGCACTACAAACAAGTAGTAATATATGTATATTGTTCTGAGTGGCGTTATAGCAAAAGTGTTCGGGTCTGCAGGGATTTATAAAACACAAGAAAACAGCAGACATGCACTTGTAAATTTGTCTCATTTGTCTCTGAAGTTAAAGGTTATTCCCTTGATCTGAATTTGTAATAAAAACATGCTAGACTAAGGTTTGTAGAGAATGTTTGAATATGTAAATTGTGTATAATGATAGGCAATTATAGGGTAAAAACTGGACCTTATGAATGTTACGGAATTGCATGGAGCATCAAAGTATTTTCCTTCAGATGAAATATTTATCTTTTATGCATGTTATAAGCACTTTTTCAAAGGTATTCAGCAACCTATTTGAGCGGAGAGTTGACAAAAATCAAACCATTACAACCAACTAAGACTGTGGGCTTATGCACAGGAGAAGCCACAGCTTTTTACAGAATATACATAATAAATCTCTTGAACTAATGGTTCCGGAGATGGATCCTCAAGGACAAGTTCCACTGATTTTCACTCCCTTAGATGAAAGCTGGTCAGATGTTCCTGGATTTTTTTTAAGATGATATGGGGGTGGAAGTGTAGGGAGGGAGACCGCAGAGAATAACTAGGTAAGAATGTGAATTTTCTTGGACTGATTCAATGAAGCCCCATTTTCCCTCCAGTTCTTTGGCTGCTGTTTTCAGGGAATAATAAAAAAATTAAAAAAAATTTAAAAGAAGGACACTCCATCGAGAGAGAAAGGAGTAAAGCTGGGAGATGATACTATAGTTTATGCTACTGAAGATAAGGTTTTCTCCTTCTCTGAGCACGACAGTCTGTTCAGGTTAACCAACTGCAGTGTTAGAATAACTCCAGCCGACTTGTCACAGAGTACAAAAGTCATCAGCAACTGAATGTTCTTTTCTGCACCGCAATTAAGACGAATCAATACGACGTGCCACAAATGGTATTTTACTCTCAATAAGAACTCGGGCTGAGTTTATTCAGAATATTTTAGCGCTTCCCCAGGGGATTTTGGTCCGACGCAGATGGCAAATAAAGTACTCAGCCTAGGGCTAGAGCACATTATGCTAATTCTAATGTCAGATGTACTTTAATATACAGCTCTATTTAATCACCCCATTATTTCACATTTCCATATGAAAAACCTGCGGCACTTCTGCAGAGCTTTCACTCTGCGACAATGCCAGCTTCCTTCAACTAGCTCACTGCGAAAGAGAAAAGAAGACTGGTCATTCTCGCCAGTCAAAATGTTACAGTTTCAAAGTTTCAGTATTCCTGAATTTAAAGTGGGTCTTCCAGTGCAATTAGCAAATCGCTCGGCTAGAATGCTGATATGGACAAAATGCTAAGGAGGTGTGATTGAAAAAAAATAAAAATAAAAGCCCTCCCTCTCCTGCTCATCTGCTCGCGCATGCAGACATAGGCAGGCACGTATCTCAAATCCGCTTGCAGAACAGTAATAATAAAAATAATGAAAATATTTTCATAGTGCAATTCAACCAATATTCTCAACACTTGTCACTAAAAGGTTGCTATTCCCGGCTGTGTGGCTTCCGTTACTTAGAAGAACAGACATGGCTGGCACAGCTGCCAACCTACAGATGTCTCCGAATAAAACCTTCCTTGTGTATCAATAATTTTTGCCTGCAACAAACTACACCTCTAATTAGGTTTAGAAGCCACATACCTTCAATGTGGGCCACTACCCAAATTATCTGCAAATTTACCTTGATGCCCCATCTCTGGTGACCACAGAATTTGAACCTTGAACGTAAAATGATTTAATGGATTTACATTGAAAGGAATGAAGGAAAAGACTTCGCTGTGGAGCAGTTTTTCAAGCCATGTAGGCTCTTGATGTGCAGACGGGGAAAGCAGAAGCAGTCCTTGGAGCACCTCTTCAGCATCTGAGCTTTCCCTTCTGAATAATTCTGTGGAGGATCCTTAATCCAACATGTATATACAACCACCAGTGAAATGAGTTGCATGGTCTCAACAAAATCTTCCCTCTGTTTGGCATAACTGGGGCTGCATGACAACTAGTACTGCTCGTCAGGGAGAGCCAGGTCAGGCCTAGATTATACAGAGCTGTTATTAGAGGAATGTATGAAGCTTAAGTCAATAATTTTTTTAATCATTTCATTAAACCTAAAACATGTTTCACTGGGAAAAAAAAATGTATTTAGAAAAAGACATCCTTTTTCCTCCTCCAAACACCCAGTCTGCATCCTATAAAATTGTTCAACAATGCATGCAGCAGCAAGCACCTGGGGCCAGATCTCACCTGGTTTCACTGCTATGCATCAACATTTAAAGATACAGAACTGCACTCTGTGCCTTGACACGACATATGCCACGACTTCCCTGTCCTAATTTGAACACAGAGGATGATGTCCTTCACAGTGAAGGCAGAAATGATTATATTTTCAAGCTTTCTTTTATTTTTACATATATGTATGCATATATGTGTGTTTATGTATGTATAAATACATGATTTGGTCTCTGTTAGACTGGCTGTGAGTACAGCATTATGCACAAAGGAGAAAGGGGGCTCAGTACAGGGCAGAGGTCCGTACATCCTTAGCTACTTAAACTAGACCTTCAATCACATGATCTTATCATAGGAGCAATAGATACAACAGTTTCACCCCACTGGAAATTTTGTCTCAATGGTAAACACAGCCCAAGTTAATTTAGTAAATTAGGGCAACTCTAAGATTTGTTTAAAGTGAGGTCTCTCACTCTGAGAATGAGTAGTTAAATTTAAAAGAAAAAAAAACCAAGATGAAATGAATGTTTAATATCCCAATATAAAGCCCACCAAAGTCAATATGAATCTTTCTACTGGCTTCAATGGGCTCTGGAAGCGGGTCTCCTTCCACATTGTCTCAAGACACTCTCTTCAATGTAGGGATAAATCTGGTTGTCGTGGTGCAGTTAAAACAAGATAACTGATTTCACAGCAGCTACAAGCCTAAAGAACTCAGCTGCAAATATTTTAGAGGAATAAATGGAGACACAGATAGTAAAGTACCTTTTGTATCTTTAGGTAAGAGGAAAACCAGTTGAAATATAAGAAATACATAAACTGAAATTAATCCTTGACAATTCTATTGCTTTTTCTTCTGCTGATATTATGTTGGTTTTTCGAATTAAAAAAAAGGACAATAACAGTTCTCCCTAGGTCTATCCTATTTCTTTAGCTCACTTTAGACAAACTGGCTGCATTCTTAAGCTCCATTATTAAGAATTCTTCTGTTGAGACGAGCAAAACAATTTTTAATAACATATTTATTCTTGACAATACACAAACTTGTGGAATCCCATTCAGTTTCCATCATTATGGAAATTTTTAAATGCCAGAATATTTGCAGACACATCTACACTAAAGGGTTCCTACAGGACTCAGAAGTCCTGCAAAGGAAAATCCAGTCAGAGTGAACAAAGAAGCAAAATGAACAGAAGCTTTAAAAGCCTAAATGGGGAGAGGGGACAAGGGAAGGAGGAAGGTATAAAATACTCAGATGAAAAATAAAACCCATTAGTTACAGAGGTAGGGATCTTGAGGGTTGCTCTAGATAAAGCACTTAAATTGCAATCTGTGACTATGAAGTTGCAAAAGATGAATCTCCAATCATACTTCCTGAAGTGCAAAGATAAAAATACCACTTTTGCTCCTTAAATAGGTGGTGTTTTATGTCACTATAACACCGCAGAAAAATAATGCCAACGTTGGTTAAAAGAAGATCCTAAAAACTTCCTATTTTATTTCTATACAATCCAGATTGATCACCTAAGAGAAGCATAATTAAACAATGCTAAGCATCCCAACCCCTTGGAGAATGTGCTGCTGAAAAATATTTTTAGAACAATCACTGTAGTAATTCTTCTTAGTTGTAGAAACACTCCAAATCAGAAAGTCAATTTTTCCTCTATTTGCAGAAGTGTGCTGGTTTTCACTGGAAAGGCGCCTGTGTTTTGTTTGGCTGCTGTTCATATACTGCCTTGGCAGGATTTCCTTGGATTGCTTACAGTGAACATTGCTCTTGCATACAGTAGCACTCCCATTTTAACCGTCCCAGCCACACGTTTTCTAATAACACACGGAGAGCTGCAAAATCCCTATAAGCACAGCTCTTTAAAGCAGCAACAGAAGGGGGTGGGGGTGGAGGACCGGAGAGGGGGAGACTCTGCCCGTTCAAAATCCAGCGCTGCAAACAGAGGATAGTTCTTTTAAAAACAACCAATGTGAATTGTGTTTAAGGAGCAGCTTTCCAGGGAAAGAAAAAACGTCTCCGAGAAGGGGGCCTGATTCAGCTGATTCACCGAATCTGATCTGCACAGGCTGAGCTCTGAGCATCGCTGAATTGGGTCCCAAGTACTGTTTACATGTTTTCGTTTTGGTTTTTTTTCTTTTTTCCTGCCCTTCGTTTTTTTTTTTTTCTTTTTTCCTGCCCTTCTGAGAGGTGTGCAGATAATGCATGGGATTACCTTGCATGTTTGAGACCCTGCACCTGAGCCTGTGTTCCTTGTGTGTCCCAATTTTTTGCCTCATCATGGAGAGGCTGGGGTGCATGGAGAACACAGGGCTCCACTGTGAAAACCAAACGGGCAGGAGAGATGAAAAAGAAGGACATCTATCTCGCTGAAATAGTAGCAGGAAACAAATGCAGCATTTCTACCTACGGCTGAGAAAGAGAGAAAGCCAATAACAAAACCGTTATTCAGCTCCGTGCCCTTTACAAATAGGACTGACTTGTTAGTGGACAGCTGCGGCTCAGCCCCCCTCCACACCATTCCAACTTGCTGCCTTTGCCACCCTGCTTTTGGAGATCAACAGCAATTTGCATCTCCATGCATCTCATTTCTCGTTAAGTAAGTTGATTAATTTGGGCGAGGGAAGTTGTCATTCAAAAAACCAGAAATTTCCACTTGCATAATTTCTGCCTTTCAAAAGTGGCCGACCTCCTCCCCACCAATCCAGCCCCCACTTCACACCTCTCTTTCTCTGGGTCTCTTTCTCCCCCATTCCCGCTCCCTCCCTCCCTCTTTCCCTCTTTCTCCCTGTTGTTTACAAAGGTTTCATTATGTTTTCAACTAATCAGAAAAGCCTACTAATACACAATTAACATGTGACTATAAAAAAATAGCTTCCAGAAGAAGGAAAAGTAATTAAGTAGAGAATGCTTTTCAGTAAGTGCTTGCTTTAACCCATCGTCAGAGAACAGAGTGTAGGTTAGTCCACAATGGATGGAACAGATGCCAAGGGCGAAATGTTAAAAGCAAATAAAAAAGGACATTATTTTCTTTGGGAATAATAACTATCAACGCCACAAAAACGTACATCACATTACAGTTGTTTATATCTGACCTCCTCCTCTTTCCTACACTTTTCTGAAGTGCCTTTTCTGCCTATTTCATTAAAATAAATACAAAAATAAAGGTATCACTTTTTGCATCTTTGCTTCCAAAGTGACAGGAAACCAAGTGTCTTGGTTTCAGCTATGATAGAGTTCATTTTCTTCCTAGTAGCTAGTACAGAGCTGTGTTTTGGATTTAGAATGAGAATAATGTGGATAACACACTGATATTTTGGTTGTTGCTTACCCAAAGTCAAGGACTTTTCTTCCTCTTGTGCTGCCCTGCCAGTGAGTGGGCTGGATATGCACAAGGAGCTGGGACAGGAAACAGCGAGGACAGCTGACCCCAGCTGACCACAGGGATATTCCATGCCGTATGCCCTCATGCTCAGTATATACATTATGGGGAAAGCTGGCTGGGGGCTGCTGCTCGTCAACAGTCTGGGCATCGTTCTGTTCATGGTAAGCAGTGGGGTTTTATTTGCATCATTTGTTTTTCTTCAGTTTTACTTCACTCTGGTTTTGTTATTTTCCTTTTGATTGCAATTTTTCATTATTCTTTTATTTCATTTGAATTATTAAACTGGTCTTATCTCAACCCACAAGTGTTCTTACTCTTACCCGCCCAATTCCCTCTCCCATCCCACTGGAGGGGAGTGAGCAAGTGGCTGTGTGGTGCTTAGCTGCCAATTGGGATTAAACTCAGTGACACCAAGTAATCACCATCACTATCAAAATATCACAAGGCTGTAGTTTATTAAAAAGATTTTACTTCAAAATATTTTAGGCCTGAATGTACACATAAACTAAGCACCCAGAAAAATCAGTAGGAATTCTGCCCAAGTAATGACAAGGGGTGTTGAACCCTCCTCAAGATGCGCTGTGTTATTACAACACGTAGGAACTACAGGAAACAGTTTTAAAGGATGTAGTGTTTGCAACACTTCAGTTATTAACTTTGGATCTGTTTGTTGACACTGTCCTCAGGCTGAGAGCTGCCACACAGGTTGGAAGCCTGAGGACACTAGCATATATATATGTGTGTGTGTATATTAGGGAGGGGGCTTAAATGAAAGTGTTATCTAAATAGATTCCGCTTTTTTTTACTTTTTTTTTTTAATCCAGAAATTGTCAAAATATGTCCAAATGTTCCCTGTGTTCTTTATGCATTCAGACAACCTCCACAGTACAAATGGTTCCCTTTGGGAAAATATATATTCCTCTGTATGTCTGTCCTTGGAGTGGAGTATTTGGGATATTTTTTATCTCTGCTCACCTCCCTTATATGAGTTCTAAAGCAAACAAGACAGTTGTGTAATTTCAAAACCAAATTCTGCAAGAAGCTCGGTGTTTTCAGCAAGATATTAATCAGCACTTTGGTCCCACTGAAATCAAGTGGGAGCTGAGGGGTATTGGGAGGAACAGGTCCTCCAAAGTCACAAAGGACTACATGGAATAACAGCTCCTTTTCCTTATATTCCTCCCCCCCACCCCATGAATTTATATTCCAAACTATGTATCACATACAGAGTATTTTTTACTATCCAAAATCCCATTAGTTTCATTGGCACTTTAGGTAATAAGATTTGCATGGTAAAAATTCCATTTCTATTAGATTGGGTCCATAGGACTCACCAGCCTGATATGATTGTCAGAGGAAAGGGAGGATGTGTGGGTTTGTTACAATATGAGGATTTGTCCACACAGAATTTGGCACCAGTTTAATCAAAAGGACTCCGTTTAACCAGTGCAAACCCCAGTGCAGCCTCTATTTCTGTCAGCTTAAAACTGGCTGTATCAGGAAATTTCTCACTGTACATTTATATATGTATGCTAAAACAGGTCAGCTAAACTGGAGTGGCAATCAGTTTAAACAATCTATACCCTGAAGTATTCTGGATTATCTGTCTGGATAATCCCTTTAGCTAAACTAGTGGAAGAAGGTGTTCAGACCAGACCCAAATGATGCTTAAGACAGAAGAGAGAGATGATGGCCTCCTGGGCTGAATCTCGAGGTTTCTTTCTGGACAGAGTGAAATCAGTGAGATCCCATCAGCCAGACACTGCTGCTCTTGTTCATATATGAACCTAAATTCTCTGGGTCATGCCCACAGGCAGGACCCCATTTTAATCATGGCTACCAGTTGAAGCTTAGGGAAAAAGCTTGTGAATCGATGTAGAAAAAAGGTCACAACTAGATCCTATCCAGACCTCCCAGCTCCTAGCAATCAATGATTTAGAGTCTTTCAGTGCCAGGACTTGATCCAGACTGGATTAGCACTTTTATAAACCACCCACCAAATCTTCCTGATTTTGTCTAGTCCTTTTTCTGAACCTGTTTATTTTTGGGCCCTAAGACATCCTGCAGCAATAAGTTCCGCACCTCTATTTGTTGTGAACAAAAAACTGCATCAGTTTTAGGTCTGCTTCCTGGTTCATGGGGTATTTGACAGGGACACTTGCACTGTCAAGGGCAACCTAAGTGGGTCACAGCAGCAGACCATCACAAGGTATTCCCTAGAAATATGGACAGAAATATACACAATTCTTACTTTAACCAAGTCATTACTGATCCCACAGGAGACTAAATTGTCTAACTAACAGCAGATAGAAAACTTCAGGATCAGGCACAAGTCAGATATGGTAGCTCCTTTCCTGACCATCCTTGCCTTAGTTTGCTTGCTCTTGATTTCTGATCAACTGAAGAGTTTCTTGTCCTGTTCCTAGCCTTGCTGAGGCTTAAACAAAGGAGACATATTCACCAAATTCTAGGACATGGGTTTGTAAGTACTTTGCTGAAACTTGGTGGTTTTTTACCTCTTAAGAACTCTCTGTGACCTGAAAATCAGTCATGGTCTGGAATTTTTTTCTAATGCTCATTTCACACATAGTTCTGTTATCTGTTGTTCATGGCTATAGCTGTCATTGTGAAAATACACCTTTGTGTAGCATCAGGCTGATACTGAAGTCTCTCTGGCTTCACAGACTTTGAAACCTCACTCCAAACCTTCTGAAAATGGGACCTGGAAGGGCTGTCACACTACTGAATCATTCCCAATGTTCCTTGACACTTCAATCATAAATCCTCTACCTGCTCCTTATTTAACTTGCTCATATATTTTTAGTTCTTTTCATCTTTCCTTTTGAAAAAATCCTGTCAACATTTTAATCATTTTTGTTGTTCTTCTCTGAATTACCTCCAATTTGACAACACCCTCCAATTAGCAAGGTGCACAAAATCATAGGCAGTCTTGGGTCTTTGTTCTGTGGAAAAAATAGTTTCCCACTTAGTCTTGCTGTGGATCACATTCTGCCTTCAAGAACACCCTGGGATGGTAAAACTAAGGACTGAATTTGGCCCATGTACATAACCGAGAAGATTATTTTCCACAGTTTGGTGTTAATGTCCCTGGATGAAGAGCCGTCCCTCCTCTACCCCTGAGACCAGAAGACAGAGCTGGGTGACAGAGGGGTTGATTGACAGCCTTCAGTCCGGACTGCTTTGCTTTCATCACTCAGGCAGATGTTTAACTCTATATAGAAGTTATTTTCTAACCAAAACATCATGGCACACCAGATTTACAAAAAAATGCAGTTGAGGGATATGGGATGCAAAGAAGGAGGAAGCACTCTGGACATGCACCAAGCAGACAGCAATCAGGCTGACTTATAGCCAGAATTTGGTTGGAGACACCACATAATCATCCAGGAGTGTCTGACAGGGGACAGATAGTGAGGCTAGCAAGGAATTGTTTGGGGATCCCACTGGGGTATAAGAAGAAGTAAGGAGATTTAATTGGGCTACTGACAGTGTAGGCTGATTACCAGGAAAACATTTCCTAACTGAGGCCGACAAATCCTTGCAAGAAACCCCAAGACAGCGACATCTCAGACAAGGAGGAGCACTTCAGAGTATACAATGATAACGTCCCATTGCCAAAGTCAGGCAGCATTATGAAACAGGCATTTTCTGCTTTCTAAATTTACAGTTGTGATTCACAAAAATGAACCGGGTTGATCCAAGCACCCCATTTAGAAACACTGGACTCAGCATGAGCTGCACACACCCCCTCCAACCTCAACAGAGGCTGTGCCGTATGGGAGCCTCAGTGTGCTCTAGAAATGAGTGTTATCAATATCAGTCACTGAGAGATCAGGTCAAAACTGTTAATATCTCATCAGTCACGCGAAATGCATCTCCTTTCCAACACACACCTACAGATTTATTATTAGGATACTTCAACTCTTTTGTATTTTTAAATCAAGCTGATTCACATACTGTAACATTCATTACATAATTAAAAATATATGATGGTAAAAGGTTTTTTCCTAACTCATTAGGAAAAACATATGATATATATTTATAAATTACATATTATCACCTTTTTAGACCTAATGATGTGTGCTGTCTCAGACAAGATGACCTGTTACTCAGACTAATTGATGCCATTTCATAACTACAAGCACAAGGTATTTTTATCTAAGCTTGGTCAATTGGTTCTCTCCATAAAACGTGTACTTTAGGTTTTGCTGGGAAGGGGGATGGGAGGGAGACAAGATTGAACATTTGAGTCAATATTTATCCCTTTGTCAAGATGGATGAGGAATGGATAAATCTGGTGTATATGCTTTGTCTACTGAACCTCACAACATGGACTCTGCTCAGCAGACCTGTCTAAGTCAACAAATATTCTCCCACTTAACTAACAGGGAATTCTAGGTATGAGGCAAACAGAGAAGTCCTGAGTGCTCCAGTGAATAATATGAACTTTCATGAAGAAAAAATCGACTCCCCCAGGAGGTGAGATAAACACTCAAGGTAATTGAAGTGTTGGGAGAAATAATAAAATAATTTTGGGGGTGTCAATCCAAAGATGCCTGTTTATAAAGCCACTTTCTTCACCTAAGAAGATCCCCTACATATAGTAGCCTTCAATTCTTCCAAGCCCCAATGCAAACACAGTTGTTCTCAACTGTACTCTTATGTTAAAAAAAAAAAGAAATTGGAGTAATGCAAAACCCTTGCCTTACTGAAGACTGAGGTGTGAAAGCACCCCTAATCCTCTAGCCCTTAAAGCATGGAAAGAACTTGCATCTTTTTATTCTTCAAATCAAAGAGGACCTAAATCAAAGTGGTCACTTCTGCTTTAGCCTATGGGTCTGACCTTCCTCAGAGACAGGTAGCGCTTTGTCACATTCCCTGCACAGTGTGGGGTTCTCTGAAAACACAAAGCAACAACCAGCTGAAGCCATATTCCACACAAGTCTACACGGCTAGCTCTCCCTCTCTTGGGTACACCGATGTGTTTGTGCTAGGCTTTGGAGCTGGAGGCAGACCAAGCCCCTCTGCACACCTTGGCCGTTTACTGAGGAAAGGCTGTGGCTGTGGAATGCACAGTTCCAGCAGGACAGGGCAGGGCTGGGAAGCAGCGTGGGGACCGCAAAATGTAACTGCCATAGAGGTACTGGCTGTGACAAAGCCACCAGACTCTGATGGGGGAGTGAGGGTGACATCTGAGCAAATGGGAGTGAGGGTGACATCTGATAGCTGCCCAAAGAAAAACACTGTGGAGCCCATTGAAGATACAGGGAATGAGAGATCTGCATTCTTCCCTTCAAATCTCACTCTGTGAAACACAGTCCATTCATATCTTTCCTATTAATTATCCATCCCTCCTTTGCCAACTTCCTCTTTGTTTTACCTCCTATCATTAAGCTCTGGAGCTTCTGTTTAATTTTTCTTATGGGAGCCTCTGTTTAATTTTTCCACCACTGACTACCAGTCAGAAACTAAGCAGACCAAATTTTTGCCCTATTGTAAGTCTACCAGAGTCTTATACCAGAGACAAATGCAGCCCTGCAGACACATGCAACAGCATGGTATATGGAGAGATTTGATTTTCATTACTAGAAGGACAGACAATGCAGTTATGTGGTGATTATTATACAATCCACACCTCTATAATGGACAAACAAGAGTCAAACTTGTGTACTTCAGTAATAAAGGGTTTACAAAAGGGCTTCTTCTATTCATGTAAATAGTCTTCCCTATTTTATTAACATCCATCTACTGTACGATGCACTGATCTAACAAGCAATCTCCAGTTGCCACCTCGCGTGTCTGCATTGCATAGTACAATTCCTCCTAGATAAATATCTCAGGAGAAGCAGGAAAACAATTAAAACTAGAAGGTAATAAATGATGAAGAGGCCTATGAACAGCATGCTGGCCCTCTTCCCAGTCTTCATTCATGCATCAAAAAATCCCATAGCTCTGAGTCTTTGAGAGGGCAGCTGGGCAGTAGGGATGTCCACAGTAATATAAATGGGAATTAGATATGATCGAATGTGCTCATTGCACATGTAATATTCTCCCCCCTTCCCTCCAGTTCCCCCACCTCTCACCCTGCTACCAGAATAGATGACTAATGATCCTGTAACCAAGCAACGGGGCAATTGAAGAGTTTCAAAGTTCCAGTACATGATAATTTAGCTATGATCATTTGGGTGATCGGGCTCTGACTGGAGACACCAACCCTGAGTTAAATACCTCTGCTCTCTCCAAATAGTTTTACCTTGGCAAGGGTTTGCAAGGGTTGGCGGAGGTAGAATTTTGTCCTCAGAGCTTGGCAGCTCTGTTCATTACTTCTGCTGCTCCCTGACACACGCAAGAGGATGACGACCACAGAGGAAATGAAGATGCATCTACTTGACAGTCACCTGCATAGCTGCAATGGAGGCAGCCCGGTTATTACAGCCATTGTGATACTCCATCAGTGATAGCCCAATGAGATTTCGTCCCCAGTGAGCAAGTGCTCATACAGAGTACATCAGTAGATACACTTAGCACAGTTTAATCCACCACTGTTACTGTATTTTTTTTTCCTGCATAACACAAGAACATTGTTTATAAGAATTAAGTCACTGAAAACATTTTAAAATACCTAAATCTTTTTCATGGGTCTATTCTAACTGCAGTAGCCCTTTCCACTGGGGAATGTATTGTGAGATAATTGATTTTGATGCCATCACGTGTGCCCTTGCTTTAGACTCAGGACACATAACTCACGTGGGTCAATTATCTCACAGTACAATCCCCAGTGGCAAAGTCTATGGCTTAAAAAGATCCTATGCTAGAAAACATACACCATTATGACTGGCTGGTATTTGTTTCCAAAGAAAAATGTAGCAGCAAAATTGTTTATTGCCGACCCACATATACGTGCAGATAGATGTGTGTGTATAAAATATATATTGAATGTAAAACGAATATGTTGTATGTATATCTATTTGTACACATATGTCTGTAACTCTCACCAGCATCTTTGATGTAGATGTAAAAAAATGTACAGTAAGGATTATTAATTTTTGCCTTGCAAAGAAAGTGTCTCTAGTAGGGACATTCAGCTCTAGCCATTTGAATAAACAAGGCAAATATCTTTAAAAGAAATGCAGCCCAGATTCTGCTAATTGTTTTTAAACTCTGATCTTCATTAAGCCTTCTCAAATCCTGGACTATTCTGATAATACTGAGTTAGCACTCACATATCATCCGTAATTGCCAGCTAGCCACCGCAGTTGAAAACTATTAGAAATAAAACTTTATTACATTGACCCAAGATTAAGCTTTCTGGCTGATCACTGAATGAGGGTGGTCAGATATGCATCTGTACATCTCCATTTAGCCACAGAGGTCCAAAGGAATGTGGCAGTATTCTAAAGAAAACTAGTCATAGGTAACTAAACCCCCCACAAAAGACTTGGCAAGCCACCCTAAGATCGTACTGCCAAATTCCAAGGGAGTGAGTACTTTCCAATCCTCAGCAAATATAGAGACTAGACTCTTTGGTGACATAGAGTTTAAATCAGTATCAGGCAGAGAAAATTGGTGCAAATAGTGGCATATTTACCAGTTTGGGATTCTAGGCTGAGGAGTAAAAGGTAGCTTGCAGATAAGGGGATATGGCAGGAAAACCATTCAGCTGGAAAACATCACTTTCCTTTTCTTCAGCCCAGCTCCTTGGTGCCTCTCCATAAGCAAGCACATTCAGGTTCCAACCTCAGGTTTTAAGTTACGTTCAATTTCTGACCCCAGGTGAATGTTGAAAGTATTCACAACTTACCACTTACAACTCCATTGTTTTTTACCTCCTTAAACCCACACAACCATTTGAATACCAAACCTCAAGTCAATGTCAGTCCCAGTGAGAGATTTGCCAGAGGGACTGAGATCTGCTTTAAAGTGAAGACAGGAAAAGAAATTAGGAAAACTATCTTGGGAATGTGCATCACAGGGACACTTTAAAGCTAAATGAGACCTATCTTCCTTTTCGAAGTCAGGCTGAAAAACAAAGAGCTTCAAGTAAGAAAATATACACTTCAGGAAATTAGGAGGTTAGTCCAGATGGAGTTTTTAATCACTGCTTCTTAATGTAGGTTTATTGACCACTTTTAATAGAGAAAAGAATGCTTAGCAGAGATCATCTCCAGCACGAAGAGCTTCAAACCTGGAACTATTAGCAACCTCTTCAGGGCAATAAATTACAATAAATAAAATCGCCCTCTTCATCCATGTTAGAGTTACTGTGGCTGTGAATAGTGTAAATAAGGTGCAGGGATTTGGGTAGTAACCCTGCTGACTACTCTGGTCTCACTGAACTTACATCTCATTGTATCGGGCAGTAATTTACAAAACTAGAGAGATTTCTAAAAAATTATTTAAAAAAATATATAAAACCACAAAGCTAAATTAAAATTCCCTCCAGATCTTGTGAACTATGGGAGTGAAGGAGGCCAGATCCCTGTAGAGGCTGATCTTTAATAAAACTAATGAGAAAACAAGAGGGGTAAAAAGAACGATACACAAGGGTGGTTCAAGAGCAGAGAACAGAATATCAACCACAGTACAACTGCCAAAGCGCTGCCCATTCTCCTCCTTGCTTAGGCACTAACTCCGAACAATTTCCTGCAGCAGAGAAGCAGGTTTAACAAAATGACTCGGCCGGCGGGGCTGTGGTGGCAGGACGCCCGGCACCTCGTGTGACATGGCACGCAGGCAGCGGTGCCGGGCAGTGCGTGGGCTCCCACCTCCTCGCAGGGTGCTGATCCACTCCCCTGCTCCCCACCAAGAGGCCAGTCCCTGAGCAGCCATGCAAGCAGCAGAGCCACCCACTCCTGCTCTCCCTCTAACCTTCCTCCTCTGAGGCAAACCCAAGGGAGGCAGCTTGGGTGCTCCACAGCTAGTCTGGTATTGGAAATGCTGGTGTGGGGCTAAAGCAGAAGAGGAATGGAGGATGCTCTGCTGCTCACACAGTGGTGTTGGGAGATGCCTCACTCCCATCTTACAAAAACCAGTTGGAAGCCTCCACAGATGCTGACTGTACTCCCCAAAACAGGTCGCTGATGGTCAGAAAGACCCGTTCCTAAAAGGACTGCCCATTGGCAGAAACCAGGGTAAAAGAACTCAAGCCCAGGGAGACCAGGGCAAATCACTGGGAAGTTTCAATACCTCAGCTTTTGACCCAAAATGTGCCCTCCTAAGTGTTAACAGAGGTGGCCAGCATGTCCTATGTTCACTAATATGATTCCTGCTTGATTTACAAACTGCTCGGTCTCCCTGAACACGTTCCACAGTCGCGCACGCTGCTCTTGGAACAGCACAGGCCCATCAATTCAGCGTGACTCAAATTCTCACTCTGGAGTGACGCTTTGCACCGGGCTATCGTCCACAAACCATTATTTGTCGAAAAACAAACAAAAGGAGAACATTGGAGATACTTTTACATGATACTTTTCTGATTCCTGAAAATGTGAGATAATGAATAAAAATGTTCATTACAGAATTATTCACTTTTCTTTGTGATTCACGTCCCAGTAATTACCGTGACCAGCCTAATAAAAACTGCTACAAAACGAAGGTCAACTAGCAGTTAGAAGTGTTCATTTTCATTTCAATGTATTCATCTCTGGCTCCTAATGGCCTCATTTTCTCCTATGCTCTTTAATAAATACCACTGAATTACAGGTTAAATAGCTAAATTAAATTATTGCAATTACAGCGTGCGGAGCACTGAAACTGGTTTACCTTTCCCAGTTCAATTAGAGGGGAAGTTTCAACAGCCTGAGACTCCTGATTGCTGTCAATATTCTGAATCACTAGGAATCCTCACTAAAGGCCAGGTTATTTGGTTACAGACTGGGTAATTTCCACACCCCTCTTCCCTCCTGTATAAAGAGGAATGACTTGAGTGCTCTCAGCTAAAACAAAATGAGGCAATCAAAGTATTTTGGGGGAAAGTAACTGCAATGCATAATTGATTCTTTCTGACTGAAGAGAAGGAAGTCTTGAAGAGGCTCAGGCTGAAGGAGAGTATATGAAACGACAACCTCCTTCCTCTAAAGCAGAGGCAAGTACATTTTAATAAATATGAATGCTTAACCTGCCATCGGCCCACAATTATTTTACATGCACAAATTAAAGATGTTCTTCATTATTTAAATATATCCCAGCATTTGTTGATGTTGCCCCTTCCACAGGCTTAATTATTTAACATCCTTTTATAAGAATGAATATCTTAATAATAAGGATGGTTGGAAGATAAATTTAAAAAATAAAAAAAGGTTTCTTTCCAAAAGATCCAAGAGCATGCAGTGATATTTGTTGTGGAAGAGCTCCCCCTTACTTCTTCATTCTCATCTTTGCAAAAAGCACTGAAAAAAGCTATCAAGAATGGGGGATTTTTTTCTGTAATGATAACAGGACATGAAACACAGGCACTCTCAAATACAGTTAGAACAAGAGACTGAAATATTTTCACTGCTCTGTGCTATTGCTATTTCTAGCATCAAGGGAGAGGGGATCTGTTTATCTTTCACCAAAATCCACATGTTCAAAGCCACATGTTCTGTACTGCATTTAAACAGGGAAATTATACTGTCACTGTGAGAAAAGTGAGCTGGACCATGCAGGTAAAACACACTACAGGCTTGGATTATTTCTTCTTGGGATACCTACAGAAAGTAGCAAGAAAGGCAGTTACTTTGTGCCAAGTTGAGGAGCCACATTAAAACATCTCTACAGCCAAAGTAAAAATATATAAACTCATTAAGATAATTGGAAGCATACACAAAATCCTGTTATTTTATTATCTCATCTTTGAGATGTTTTGCCATTACAAGAATTTAATTCCTGGTAATCAAGTGGATGTAAGCAAGAACAGAATATAGCCAACACACTGAAATGAAGCTGGAAATTATTATGAAAGCTAAAGAAGGGATAGTTGTGAATTAAATCAGTGAATCAGTGAATTCACACTGATAGTTGTGAATTAAAAATGCTACTGAGTCCTTGCATGTGCCACATCAAGGCTATGCAACATTAATATGATTTTACCTACTGGATTTTAGGCTGGGGTTTTCTTGCATGTGGATCCTGCTGCAATTAACCTTAATGAGCCACAATATTACAATGGTGAGTATTCTCAGTAGCTTGAGCAGAACTGTATGCTATTGTATTTTCTACAAAATATAACCCACACTTTTCATGAAGTTGGGTAGAGAGACAGATTTCACATTCAAATTACTGAGAAAAGATTGAATCACCAGCGAGGTCACCTACAGCATGGGGCAGATCCTGAATGCACGTTATAGCAATGAAAGAGCAGCACCCAAGGCCCCGAAGGAAAACACTGTACAGTGTTTGAGTGACTCAGCAAAGAAAGACAGAAATGCAAGTAGAGGGAAAGTATTACCAGGATCACTTCAAAGTCCTGAGTAAAGAATACAAAAGGGCTCAGTGCTCCTGTGAGTAGAGGGAGATGATGAGGAGTTCTGAAGGTGTGAATTTCTCAGATTCATCCCTCTGAGCAATCTTGAAAGGTTTGCTTCTCCACCCACCCTTCCTCAACCTGAGAGCAGGGTTCAGTTCACATACAACCTTGTGAACTGGACCCTGCAGGGCTTGAACAGTTCTAGACAAAACTGTAGCAATGGAAATGAGTGTTTTGTGATAGCTGACAAATTACGTTACATCTCTCCAACTGTGAAGTGCATCCACCCTACAAGGTATGTTTCCACTGCTTTCCTCATGGGTCTAAGAGGGCATCCATAACACCCCAGGGCTGAGTGACCCATGTCTGGACTTTCATATCCTATTTGTAATCTAGCTGGGATACTCAGGACATGGAAGAGACAATTGGAAGGCTTTT
Organism: Orthonyx spaldingii; assembly: GCA_013397795.1. Taxonomy (NCBI): domain Eukaryota; kingdom Metazoa; phylum Chordata; class Aves; order Passeriformes; family Orthonychidae; genus Orthonyx; species Orthonyx spaldingii. Next base: position 99,429 of record VZTJ01005731.1, read on the forward strand.
CTTATGTCTATCACATTGAAAAAGCTCTTTGATGATAACTGTACCAGCCAAGCAATGTAGTCAATGTGTAAGGCCCACTTCTTCTCACAGAACACTACAGATCCTATCTTACAGATTTGACGTAGTTACAGTTAAAACAAATTTGAAGACAATGAACTAGAGCTGCTCAGAACACTTTTACCAAAGATTCTTGACAGTTAATATGACCTGTGTTAAGAGCTGAGTTTCAGTGAAGTTTCATCAGAAAGACTGAGAGAGAAAGAGTTGCTAAGGGGTCCTGAGCCCCGTGTTCAACTCCTCTTGTCAGATTACAAATCATCTGGGAGAAAAATGCTAAATACTATTGACACTTACCCAGAAGCCATCAGATATAAAATATTGTGGGTTTACATAATAGACTTAGAACAAAGCTTAATTTCTCAGGAATCTCTAAGTTTGGTTTTCACTCCAGTAGAAAAAACCCCACAATTTCAGACCTCAATAATTTTGCAAAGTGACAGACCTTCATAATATTGCAAAGTGAACATTTGCTATTCTCAATTCTTAGGAGGCAAATCCTTATGAAAACCCTACAGAAATCACCATGAAGTTTCTTGTGGGTTTAACAGACCACAGTTTCACATGTAGATCATGCAGGTTTTTTTCAGAATACTAGTGCTAGTACCTGAAAAAGTGAAAGAAGATTAATTTTTCTGGGCAATGTCAAGCTTTTATATCACTATGAAGTTCAGGTTTCCTCAGCAAGAAGCCAAGGAAGGAATATTAGTCAATTAATTACAGATAGGAAACATAAAATATACATCTACAATTCCTTGAATTCCAGAGACCGATCAAAGCTCAGACAACTTGGAAACATGAGCTAACACCAATTTCTTTTTTACTCTTTGTTTGCACTTGGTAAAGCATAGTTTGTACCCTGTAGGGTGAAACTTTTATTATACTCCCTAGGGAAGAAGCACCAGCTTGCTGAAGTCACTTGTTCGCTTCTGGCTAAATCACCACTCCCTTCTTCAAGGTGAAGAGAGAGGGCAATATCACCATAAAGCACTATCGAGATCTCAACAACTTCAAGAGACTCCAAACCAGCCTCTCAGGGCTGGTGGTAAACTGCATCGCCTGAGGGAGGGTAGCAATAAGATCTAGAGACTTCTTCAGGGCTGACAACTGTATCACTGCAGTCAGATGCAATTACAGAGCTGGAGCAGCCAGCAGGAAGGGGGTTGACAGTGACCAAGAGAGTGGAAAGGCCTGGGAGAAAGCAGACCAGACATTAGTAATGCAAAGTCAGTGCCTACATTGCTAAATCCGTGCGTTACAAAAGGACCTCCTTTGGCAACCGCTGCTCAAGATGACTAACGTTTGCTCATGCTGACTTCAACGAAAATTAAGTGCCTGAGAAACTGCTACCTAGGGTGAGGAAGGGTATGTCTACATGGTGCCTGGCAGGCTGACAAAGGCTCACCCTGCCTGCACCCCAGCCTGCCCAGGCACAAGCCAGCACCAGTGCAGAGGACATGTAGCTGTGGTTAGTGCAACCCCAAACCCGCGCTAACCAGCCCTGCAGAGAGACGGGGCTGGGGCTCAACATCCTCGCTCACACAGCTGTACAGCTTCCGCTGGAGGTTGGCTGGGGTCCAGTTGGCTTGAAGCATGGGCAGAGCAAGCTCCTGTCTGCTTGCAAAATACTGTGCACACCTACCTTCACACAGACCTGACTTTCGCCCAGGAAGTTGAAGAAATGAAGAAAACTTGCATAAAGCAGCCACTATGGATTCTTGGCTTCTTCAAAACCTGGAGACTCACACTCTAGAGCCAACCCTGGCTTGCCTTCCTAGCAGACTCCAGGTATTAAATGCTTAATCTCAATAAAATAAAATTAATTGCATTTAAATCTTTCAGGTCCCCTCTTTTTTTTTTTCTTTTTTTTTTTTTTAAATTTATTTCACATGTTTGCAATTACAGTAGAAGTTAAAATGCATTATTTGATCAGAAATGCTCCAGTGTCTCCATGCCTAAGCAAGAATTGTGGATGTACTTCTGTCATGCATTTCAATTCTGATTACCTTGGGCCAAAATACTCTTACCTTCTGCAAGATAATTTGATAACTGCTGACCTGGATTATGGGCCTAATACAAACCCAAAGCAAACCACTTTCAACAGTAAATTCATTTTATGCCTGTTGTTCATGTAGCAACGTGACCAGACCAGATTTCTCGAGGTTGGGAACTTATTAACCAAGTTTGTGTCCAGGCCCTTTGTTTTTTTCCTGCTTGTAAAATGGTCATACACACCTGTGAGGGCTGCTTAGGAGAAACCACAAAGATGAACTATGCTACACAATCTCAGACAAGTTGCAGCATTTTTAAGGATTATCGCCTCGCTTCTAAACCACCAAAATTCTATACTTCAGAGAGCAGAGCAATCAAGAAGCACTACACTTTCTGACCCATACATAGCCTAAATCCTTAGAAATCCACATGTCAACATGATGGCCACTATAAGTAACAAAGCTGGACTCTTTACCCTGGTGATTTCCAATCAAACCAGATTGCTACACCCCTTTCCAAAAATAATGACTAATGAAATGACTAAGAGGGATGGGTAACTGAAAAGAAGAGGCTACAGGAATGACACAGTACTGTGAAATATTAATTCTGTCAGGGAACCTGGCACTGCTTGAGTATTTTTTTATCCTTTCTCTTTGGGAACACAATGCTAACCCAGCCTGGTCATTTTATTACATAGGAGAGGGGAATTCCTCCTTGCAGCAGGAACCTCATGACTGCAAAGGAAAAAGTAAAGTAATCCAGTTGAGAAACAAAATGTTAAAGCAAGCCTGTGCATTAGAACTTGAAGTAGGACTCAGAAGGGTGGCAAATGACAACTGCACCAGAATCTTCTCTTGCTACTTACGGTACAAAAGATGTAAGAAGTGAGAGAAGTGAGACAAGAGCATGACAATTGCAAAAATGAATGGACTGTGCCAGACTTTCTCTTATCGCCCTTGCCAAAATGCCCTGTTGTCTCCTGAAATGCAACTTAATGGCAGTTAAGGGAGCAAGCAACCTGACCTAATGCTTACTGAATCAATAGCAACTGATTCTCCTGATAACTTCCACAGACTTCATCTATGTCCTGCCCTGAAAGAGTTCATTTATTCCCTCACTATTTGATCATATTTCTTCTTAGAGTGGATCTCTATGGGTTCAATTTCTCTGAACATACAAGTCTATTCACAATAATCCTGTTTAGGTTCTTGCACTGCTTACTTTATCCACAAAACTGTTTGCCTCAGATTAAGCCTCATACATCCCCACTACAGCCACAGTTCACAGAGAGATGGGGTGGTGGGGGCAGCAGCAAGAAAATCCAGTTTCTACTGTCTTCCTAGTTCATCCCTTGAACTACAAAACTTCCCCTGCTGTAATGATTGGATTTCATTGTTTATTGTTTTCTCACTCTTCAAATTAGAAGTGCTCTGGGCTCCTTGGAATGAAAAGTTCTAGCTAAGAACTTGTTGTTGTTGTTGTTATCATTAAGATTATTCACGAACAGAAGCATCAAGGTAGATTCAGAACAAGTTCTTCTGAGACTCATATATCTTCCAGGCATCCATCCATGCTGTTATAGAGTATTAAGGTGTGAACAGGGAAAACCATGTACCCAGTCAGTGCTGCGCTTAAGTGGCCTGCCAATTCCAGCTAATCACCAAGTTATTTACTTCCAGTTTATTAGGCTGAAACTGCCACTAGCTGTTGGCAGCCTCTAATATATACATCTCACTTTCCTGGGGTCTCTTCAAGCACTGCTGTAATAAAAAAGCCATTTCTTCCAGTTTCAGATGCAAGAATTAACACACAGAGCACCTCACAAGGCCAAGGCAAATTCTGATCTCAGTTACAAATGTGCAACCCCATTGATTTCCAGTGGCTTAATTTGCAATGGTCTTGAGCTGCTGTACCTGAGAGCACAATTTGATCCACTGTTTTCACAGAGAGGAGTAACAGCAGTACCTCTTATACATTTGTGAGTATTTTAAACACAGTAACAGTTGAATAAACATCAATCCCTATCAATGACCCTCAGACTCATTTACATCACATCCAATAAAACCCTGAACAAGCAATTCATCAAAAATTAGCCTAAATTATTTGCATTCATTTTATATACTTCTGTAGCTTTCTATTATTTTAGTATTTGAGCACCTCAGAAGCTTCCACACCTTTATCCTCGTAATATTCCAAAATTAGAGTGAAGAGTTGGAATTCCTTACTGAGTTTGTGGGAGGTTTCCCATGGAGAAATTAAAAAACTTTTCCAGGATCACAGGGAAAATTCAACAAAGTTTGGATTTACATTTCCCAAACTGTAGGAAATAGGACAGGAAATGCAAGAATCTTCTTCTCTTATCAATGCGTTTCACTGGATGACAATAATAGCTACAGCAAATTCTCAAATCATCTCACAATATTTTTCAGTCTAGATCTTCCTATTTAACCACGTGCAGGGTCCTTTCATTGAGATCACTGGGGACCCCTGGACAAGAATGTTTTATTTTCTCCCACCTGTAAAGACAGCCTGTTGTTGGTCTCATAAAGCTGCTTTTTCCAGGGAACACTCCCTGTGCGGTGTTTTCCTTTGATTTTAGACGCATGATTAAACCTTACAGCCATGCCTGCAGTTGTGTAAGGCAAACAGAGTATTTGTCCATGCAGAGCAAACATGAGATTCCTGATGCTAAGCCTGAGGTGTGCACTGAGCTATGAGCACCACGTGAATTTCCCAACTCCATTACACCTTCCCACTGCCAACATGAGGGAGTTCCACAATTTGCCCAGGGCCAGGCACACCTTTATTCAGAGGAAAACCTGCTAAGAAGCAGCCAGAGAAAACCAATACTTACTCATAGCACATGTGTACTTGCTCAAGTGACCACTTCCAGAAACAATAAAATACTGCAGACAAGCCCTGTCCTGCAAAAATTACATACTCATAGATCATTCTGCAGGCTGAATTCATTGCAATGAGGAAAGCCACCACGTTATAAAAGATATCTCCCTTTAAACATTTTCTCAAAGATATTTTCTCCTACTCCACGTAAAGATGTAGGAGCAACCAGACAGGAGACCTGATAAAAAGAAATTGCAACATATATTGCTGACTGCATGGTCAACTGTGCCCCATCTCTTGACTTCAGTCCTGACACTTCTGCACAGAAATGAAGTTTGCCACGCACTACAGGCTGACCAAAAATGCTATCAGCTACATGAGTAACTCACCAGCTTAATTTAGGATAGTTATATTTGCACCAACTCCATTTCCTCCCTAGAAGAAAATAAAAGCTAAGAAGAGGGTGGAGAAAGTAAGAGAAGTAAAGTAAGAGAAAAAGCAGATTTTGTTTTTTAGTAACTTGAAAGTATGTCCTGATAGGGAGAGAGTTACTATTTGCTTTATTTCGGTCCACTTTCTGATTTCCATTCATTTTGTGAGATATATCAGCTGGGAATTGTTGACATCATAGCACAATCAGGTAGATATAGGTCAGGGAAAATCATCAAGAACAATCTGAATGGCCAGGATTTACACCAGTAAAGTATTGTTCCTTTAATTGAAAAAGTCTCACTGCTCAGTTCAGTACTGTCTTAAGAAA